>JAOXJK010000001.1:136958622-136979097 GCA_025774025.1 Xenus cinereus
CTTGGGTGTAGCCCATCCGGTCCCATAGACTTGTGCGGATTCAAGCGGCATAGCAGGTCACTGATCTCTTCCTCTTCGATCTCTATGCTCTCATTTTGCTTCCCCTCCCCGTCTCCTAGCTCATGAGGCTGGGCATCCAGGGAACGGCTAGTTCCACTGCTAAACACTGACGTGAAACAAATGTATTTGTTTGGGAAATCTGTGTTTATCAGTTACAATTGTCTCTATGTCACTATTGCTCCTTTTGTGATGACATTCTTCAATTTTATGCTTTTAAGACTTTGTTTTCATGATCAATGTCTTCCTCTTGCAACATAGGAAGAGATTATAAAGTATGGCTATGGACTGAACTGTTGCATCCTCCATAAGTTTAGAACTCTGTGAAGGCTCTGGAGTAAATATTTTTTATAACTGAAGTTAGTTCTTGGTTGCTACTGGGAAATGCAATGGGAAAATCATCTCTGATCAGCAAAGTAAGAAAATTAGGTAAGAGGTAGAATACTCACTCAGAGAAACAGTGATTCTTAACACAGAACGACAAATATTTTCTTAAGATAAAAGTGTAGAATAAACATACTTTAGGCAATATCTGAGAGTCCATTGTAGTTGTGCAACCAACTTATGATTTTTGGTTTTTTGACCAGCCTTAGTGTATACATTAGTGCGATGAAAACATTAAGCAGTATGATATGACTGTTAATTCTAATCTAATAGAGAAGTTACTTCAATCTGATGGAAAAAACAATTAGATCTAATGATGGAAAAAACAATTAGGTCTAGCTAACTAACGTTAGAAATAATTTTTAAAAATGCTGGATGAATTCTTTTCCTACTCATATCAATAGCAAAATTCCTGTTAATTTCAACAGAACAAAAAATTTAGCCTTTTAATTTACATATTATACAGAAAAAAAGTATAGCTTAGCAGCATTGTAGGATGGTGGGTTTTGTTCCTGAAAATCTGAAAACTAAATAAAATAATAGTTATTTTAGACTCCTTGTTGTCTTGACAAGTGATACTGAAATATCATGTTAAAATGAGAATATGAAATATATCTATTATGAAGTATGTGTACATACCTGTGTTAAGATATAGGCTAATGACTGTCTTAAAGATGTATAGAAACATAGGATAACATCTTAAAGTTATGTGCAAATTACAGTATTATTAAAGGGTCAGTAAGTTTATATTTTTCTTGTCAAATTAATTACTGCTTTAAAAGTAGTCATGGAAAAGAGAATATACTCTTTTTTAGACATTATATTTTAACCTCAAGTATTGTTTGAAAATAATGAAAAACTTTCTGCCACAAATAGACTCATTTAATGAAATGGGGAATTCCACACCAACATTCCTTTAATACTGCAAAAGGAAAGTTTCTTTTGTGTAAGCATTTTCAGAAGATGAAATTCAGGCCCACAAGTGGGATTGATTTAATGAGAATATAACATTTTTTAGATGATTAAGTGAAATTGCCTTGCAGAAGGTGAGGCCATCCAAACATCAATTACACAGCATGTGATCCAGGTGGCCATTTACAGGCTCAAGTGTCAAATCATGAGTACCATGGCAAAAGTACAACTGCAGTGATCACTTTGCGATCAAGCCACGTGCTGGCATAAATCTAAACCTCAATAGCTCTGCACTGCAAATAAATCACAAATAATCAGTTCTCTTTTTCTAGGAAAATATATAACCAGATAAAGAGCTGGAATGCTTGGGTGATAATTGGTATTAGGGACTTGAAAATAAGGATTATAAGGAAAGTACAACATAACCTTAACTATAAATGCTTAAACAGAATTTCTGCAATAAAGAGTGATAAGATAAAATACGGTTTTATGGAACTGTTGATTTTGCATTTAAAAAAAAAAAAAGACCTTTTCGTCTCAATTTTTATATATAGACTCTCTTTTACAGTGACTGAAGACCCATTGCAAGAGTTTACATTGGCAATGAGGCCATATTTTGCACAAAAGAAAATCAGAAATAGTTTCTACTGTGAGATTTGGATGAAGCAATGTCTTTGTCTTGGTAAAAACTATAATCCTTTTCTTAAGCCTGAAACCTTCTATCTTTCACAGTTCTGACATGGAAATGCAACATGCAGTCTTTAAATCCCAAGAATAAAAAAAAAAAAGAAAAAAACCACCACAAAACAACAGTGACCTTTTTCTTACTAGGAAAAGCAATGCCAACAGCTGATTGGGAAGAGTTTCTTATCTGAGTACTCTATGTAATTCTGCCTCCTAAAAAACAAAATGCAACATAGTTTTATTTATTAGGAAAATCTCTTTGACAACATATCCACATATTGATAAAAAGATAGAAAAGTATGGAGACTTACTGATTATTCTACACAATTGTGCAAAACCAGCCCACCAGGTTAACCACTGTTAGTCTTTTCATGGCAGAACATGCAACTTGCTCAGACATATTCTCATAAAATAAACCAGGAAGAGAAATAGCTGTGCTGTTAACCACTTCTTTACACTATAGGCACAATTTACACAGTTTGCTTTACACTAGGACAATTCTCATAAGAAAGCTAAGGATATTTTGATTTTCTGCATCTATTTTTAACTGGGGATGACACCAGTTGCCTCTGAGGGCAGAATCGAGTCCTGCTACTGTTGTGAAAAATCCTGTACACGTAGAGTTCTATACATGCAACAGGATTGGAAATTACTTTTGAATGGGTTCGTTCCATGTGGATATGAATTGGTTGAAGCTGCAGGGAACCATTGCAGTGACATAATGTTGTTCTTATTAAATATTGCTGTTCTTTAATAGAATCCCACACCAGTGGTTTATTCATTCCTAGAAATTCCAGTTCTGTTGGGAGTAAATGAGTTGCTGTCTTTGCATGTCTAGAAACAAACTATGGTACTTCTTGTAGAAGATATATAGGATAATAAAAAATAAGAGAGAGTAAAGCATATACCCCAACAAAGCACAAAAAATAGGTACATGAAAATGCAAGTATAAACTATAGGCATAGTTGGTTCTGCTAAATTAGTTGCATAATCTTTTCAGATTCGGGAAAATGCCATGACATCTGAACAATCTCTTTAACAGTAATCTAACTATTTGAAGGTTAGTCAAGTTTGCTCTAATTCAACTAGTGACTTCAGCTTAATTTAACCTTCCCTTAATGGCTTACCAAAAACAAGTATGATTTTTCTGCTAATCCCTTCTTTTGTCAATCAAAAAAGGTTTCTTCTTCTATCAGCTGAATTTAATGCTAGTATGCTTTTCCTTACATTGATTAAGCCCATACACATGCTCTAGTTTATGTACCTTAGGTTCACATGAGTTCAGAGAAAGGCTGCATTTTATTTGTTATTTATTATTTGTAGCACTTTTCTACAGTACTTCTGTATTTCCAGGACCTATTGTTACATCCACAAGATAAATAGAAAATTGAAGATTGCCTCTGTTGCCAAAAACTCATAGTTTAAGCACTTGGTAAGTAATACCAGATAAAGAAATGCAATTAAAACAACAATGAAATTATCATATATGTGTAATACATTCATGAAAACATACCATGAGGTAATGCAGAAATCATGTAAGAGCTAAATTTAATAGAGGACTTGAGAGTTACTTTGAAGATTTTTAAACAGGCATTTGTCCTGGTTTGAGGTAAAACGGAACCAACGTGGGACATGTTACCCAAAACTGAACAACGGGGTATTCCATCCCATGTGCCCCATGCTCAGTATAAAAGCTGACGAATCTTTCTTCAATGGCTGACGTCTGAAAAGGACCGTGTCTGTTCATCTGCGTTTGATCCCAATCCATGTGTTCCTGACTTCAGAGCTGGAATTCAGTTCCTATATGTCCCTGAGTCCAGTCTGGGACTTTCCCAGTGCCTGCTAGCAACATCATCCTGGGAGCTTGATACAGTTTTGTATATATTGTATCTATTTCATTATTTCCTTTTTATTTCATTCTTAATGTTTCATTAAAGTAGTTTAGTTCCTTCTGAACTTGAAATCTCTTTATCTCTTCTCCTCTTCTTCTGGAAGTGAGAAGTGAGGGGAGAGCGTCTGTTGCCGTCATAGGCCAATTCACCCTAAACCATGACAGCATTACACGCTCACTGATAAACAGACCTGCTATTTTTAAACTTGCTGAAGTCATTCTGCAAAGCATGAAGAGACACACTCACCACTGCAAAAGACTGTCAACCTATTTCAATCCTTTGCATTTTGTGGGTGTTTTGCATACTGTGCCTAATCCTAGAAATAAAATGTTGTGCTGAAGTAAAGGGCAATGATAGACAAGTTGCTAGACAAGTTACCATTTCTTTCTAAAGGATAATTATACCATCTAACAAAGTACAAATACAAACCACTGAATGCTGGAGATATAAAAATACAAAAGGAACAAACAATAGTAGCATACCACCCAGGGCAAATTGTACTCTTTTTTCTTTCTTTCTTTTTTTTTTTTTTTTTAAAGAAGCATAGCACCTGTACTTCTTATTTGGCAGTGATAGTCCAGAATGATCCCCACCAGTTTGACAGCAGAAAAGCTGAATGGTAAAGCGTCCAAAGATTAGTCGATATGGATGGAAGGTATTTTGGAGACACCTACTCTAATTTGAATTATGGAGATGTAGTTCATGTTTTTCATCCTGTTTCTTATATTTGTTTAAGGTCTTGATCCTCAGCTTCAAAGGTAGTGATGAATACAACTCCAGCTGTATGAAATACTAAACTTAACTTTAGAGTAAGAAATGAAGCATGACAGAAACATTCCTTCAGCAGATTGCAGTATCCTAAGTTAGGCACTCAGTGCGGGCATCTGAAAAAATGGTTACAGCAGCAACCATACACCTCGTTTCCTCCTTTCCAAAACCCTCAAGCATTTACACTCTAAAAGGAGAAGCAGTTCTAGAAACCTGTACCAACCAGAAACTCATGAACTTTCTAACCAACTGATCAAGTTTAAGACTGAACTAAAATTGTAACATTCATTCATCATCTGACTCAAATATCCTCATATTTCTTGTTAGAGAATATACTTTCAGTAGGACCTTGGACAATGTTCTTCTCTGTACTGGTACTGGAGATATGGCTTCAAATCTCTTTACTAAGGACTTGGAGCTGTTGCCTATTTCCAAGACAAATCTTATTGTTAAAAGTCTGCGATTGCCACTCAGACTACCAGTCTACTGTGAACAGAATTGCTTTTGATACCAATTACAAGTGAGTACTGGGATTTGCTGGGAAGATGCTTCCCAGAGGCTGACTTCCTCCACAGGGGAATTCATATGTCCATCCGCCCAAGCTACCTTCCAATGAAGTTTGAGACAGCAGACAGATGTTTATCTCCCAAAAGAGTTATTTCTAAGCAGGGAAGGTTATCTAATATGAAAATGTTAGGCAAAACCAAGACCTCTCTATGAAATTTATTACTCAAAGTAAGGCTTTTCTGGAAAGTGGTCAAGATAGATTGCCATCTCGGACTTTAAATGCTTTGCCTATACCCTCTTTGCCTCTTCAGAAGCTAAAAAAGCAAACTGAATTTATGACATTAAGTCAACAAAAGTTTATGCAAAACTAGAATCTAACAGTGCTTAGAAAGCCACTCAGAATCTTTACTTTCAAACAGACCTAATTGATCAACAGTTCCACCAGAAACAAAACAGAAAAGCCCTACCATGAAAATGATAGCTTCTCAGCTTCCCACAGAATTTGTTAAGGGACATTTTTTTATTATTATTGTTTTTATGTATTGGGAAATCAGGCACATATATATATTTTATCAGAAACATGATTTTTGCTTAATAGGTACATATGTTCCTTACATAACATTATTGCACTTAATATTCTTCAGGCAATTAATCATCTGGTAACAGGCATAAATCTCCACAAGAACTTTGTAAACAAAAGGAAAATTGCCTTGCTTTGTCTTTAATGGGCATAATTCCTGAAGCATGACTTAGTCATCCTCACATAAACTAAAAAAATTGCAGTGGGCCAATGTGCAATGACAGAATAAAAAGTTATAGATTTAGAAACTGAATATGAGAACTCATTTTTATTCACAATGATATATGAAAACATTCTTTGTTTTAACTGTACACAAATTTAAGATGGATGCTGTGGAGTATAAATACATCTTTACCTCCCAAATTCTAACCCTAACAACCTCCACAGTATTTTCCTTCTTCATCTGAGTTTTTAAAAGAAATAGATAAACTATTTAAAATTACATGAGATTCCTATTTATATTAAAATTAAAATCTGTTCTTCACAAACACAGCATGCTGCTTCATCTTGATTTAAGATTTTCATTTTTAAACAAAGATTACATCATGAATTCAAGAGTATTTTCAGAAGTTTCCTTTAAGGTTTTTGTTCCGGTTTGATCTTACGAGCCATATAACTTCACTACGTTATTTAGAACATAGCTATAAGTAATAGTTATGTAGAATCTGAAAAGAGAAACTGCTCCTAAATTTACATTCATAATTATCATCAGCTATACATTAAGCAGACATTGTAGATTAAAAAAGTAGTATTAATTCTACAACGCCATGTACTACCGCCTTTTGGTTTTCTGCTGGCTCTGATTTTCCTGGGACAGTTTCTAGATTATATTTCTATTTTACACATTTAAGACTAGTAAACTAATCTGGTTTCTAAAGATTAAATTACGCCCTTCATTGTTGACTATGTGCATTGGCAAACTGAAGAGTATCTACCTACTTACAAATAGTAACATCTTCTTGCAGAAGTTATCATAGTAACTATGTTATAATATTTAAGCTAGGTAAGTTGTCACTTTCATAGTTACAAGTCAGGGGGTAAAGTAAGAAAGTTGCACACAACCTAGGGACCTTTGGATGGTATCTAGTCCAGCTCTCTATCCCAAGGAAACACCATGTCATTCTTGACAGATGTTTGCCTGATCTATCTGAAATATCTTCAGTGGTGGAGCTTGCACAATGCCCTAAAAAGTTTCTTCAGTCTTTCTCTCTTCACATTGTCACAATATTCCTAATATCTAAAAAGTATTCCTACCTTAATATCTTACTAACATCTTAAATAGCTATTGCTTTAATCATTAGAACTGTTGGCATCACTGGGAACAGTTTCTATATATTTAGAAGAAGAATGCTGCAGGTGGCAGACTGTATTGTTAAGAGCTATTTTTTATTCCATTCTGGCATTTCTTTATTCATAGAGTATATAATCTTAGTTTCCAAAGTGAAGTTGTATATTTTAAATAACATTAAAGCAAAGTATTGTGAATAAGAAATATGAGAATGAGTTTTCGTAATCTATACAGATTCATTTTCACTGATATTAGTGTTAATTATGCACATTCTTTCAGTAGAAGTAAACATGAAAAGCCACATTGCCTTCTCTGGAGCTAGACTTGCTTACCACAAATAGCAATTTAGCTTGTTGTCTTCCAAAGAAGAAAATGTGTCCTCTCCACCATTCTTAATAATTTTAAAATATGACTTGTTGAAAATAGAAAGACTTCTTATTTATCAATCAAATATGTTTGCAAAGATAGCATTTTTTTCAGCTTTTGTTAAAAAATTATTTATAGTGATTTTTAGAAAGCAAATAAATAAATCATCTTCAAGCCCTGAGACATTTTGAATGCCAACAGAGTATTCAGGTCTCACTGAGTAAATACATTCTTTGCATGCAAATAGCTGAGTCTGGGCATTTGATCTAACAACTACTTTAGGAATGCTGATTTAAACCCTAAGGTGTCTGTATATCTCTCCATTGTTTGCTAAGATATATAAGTGGCAATGTCAGATGTAAACATCTGCGCTTAGGAAATGTCAATATACAAGAGTATTTTGGCATCTAGAAAACTATGCCAATCACTCAACGATGCATAAAATATTGATGTGCATACTCTGTGTCAAGTCATTCACTCAGAAAAGCAATCTCCACTAGCACATGAGAGTGAATGCAGGCATCAAACCGTTCCAGTATAAGAACTATGGAAAAAAGTTCACTCAGAAATGTTCCTTACAGGGACATCTCAACATGCACAGTGGGCACAAGCCTCATAAATGAAACTCCTGTGAAATGAGTTTTGCACATGAACTTGCTTCTGAGGAAACATCTTCAACAACTAAAATAAATAGCTTTGACAATGCTAGTTCTATGATTTATTTATATGAATGCTCCTTTTCTACCCCCCCAAGACAATGAGGAATAATGGGATAAAAGCAGTAGGAATTGAAGCAGTTGGAGAAACAAAATATATGAGGGATCTTGCATTAACCTTTACTGAAAACAAAAGTAATGACGGTAACCGATTTGGTAGCTTTTGATCAAATTGAAGAAGTTTTGTCTTAGATCTGTGAGTGTTTGTGAGCCATAGAATGAGTCAGAAGCCAAGGAGTAACAGGAGTTTCTCCTTGTATATTAGTCTGCACCCTTGAACTTGAACAAACAATTTGGAACATTTTATAAACTGCATGTTTTTACTGGAAACTACACGCTGTGCAACAGATGCTTGTTCAATTGTTACCTGATTGTTCTCTTCAGAGCATAATTTCAAAATTAATTCTATTCATTTGCTTCAGCTATTCAGCAATGAGTCAACTTCCCATTGTCTGATCTATATTACTTATGATTCCTCTCTATAGCAAAAAGGAACAATTTGCTTGCTAGAATCTTTGTTAGAGAAGAATATCTGCATCTTTTATTCAGCAAATAAAAAATATCAAGAAAAGTAATTGCTGCATCCTAGGAAGTACTAGTGCTTTAATAACACTATTGTAACTTCACTAGAGACCAAGTGAATGTCAAAAACTTCACTTTATTGTCAAATTCAGTTTCCTTATCACTTCCTAAGATCCTAGGAAAATGTCAAGTAAATCCAACACAATTATACGTATCCTTGACTGAAAGGCCACACTATTCTCCCTGAAGAAGTTATTAAAAGAACATTTTAGAAGCAGTTTGCTCAGTACCTGTGGAGAATTGATAGCTTGTACTTCACATGTTCGTAAATTGAAGAAAAAAAAAAAAAGGAGGAGGAAAGAAAAAGAGAGAATTACTCTTGGCAATGAGAACCTGGAGGCTGATGCTGGTAGCATACAACGTGATTTGGATTCAGTATCACAAGCACATTGCTTTCCTCTGTAAGCCGTAGTTAGGTAAATTATTTGTGCTAGCACACTGAACCATCAATGACGTAGATACCCCCAATGCAACTGCTTAAATATGTTTTTAAATAGGAAAAAAAAAAAAGAAGAAAAGCATTTTTCAACTCAATCTCCCTTTTAAAGAGATACTAATACAAATTACATATTTATCATTTTTAATTATTGTAATGCCATAGTACATAATAGATATGTTTCTACATGGTTTTCCTGAACAATTTTTTGAATTTGTAGGCTGTAGTATGCTTTAGCATTGCAGCAAGAAATGCTTTTAACCTGAGATTTAGGTGTCCTAATCTTTTCAATTAATGGAATACCTCTGTGTGGAGTGGGGCATGTTATTTGATATTCTAAGTAATATAATATTATGAGTCACAAGAATCACAATTACTTTTTTTTTTGTCAAGAAAAAAGATTGAATTTAAGATCTGATATTTCCAGGGAAAATGGAGAAAAGCCAAACTAAATCAAACCAAACCAACACAAAACAATACAGAAAACCACAACAAAAACAACAGCATCCCAACCCCTGTTTAAAGCAGTACGAGAATATTTTAGAGGGCAAAAGTTGCTTGGTAACATATGGGCTGCATTTACTTCTTGGGCAGAGAACTACTAAATAAGACATTTTAACTAGCAGCAAGATCTAAAAGAAATAAATATATAATTTAACACTGCTTTAATTCTATATAAACATACATATATACTGTTTTGTTCTTGTGAATAGACATGTTTAACTCAGATGTATTACACACATATGTTAAGTAAAAGAAGTAGGAGCCTCTTTGATCTATATTTGATTAATAAGTAGAGGTAAATTCTAAAAATCTTATATTAGCAATGGAATTTACATTATATTAATATATGAGAAGTCTGTTATGAATACCCCTAATAAAATACATTGCCTACAGGTAACAAATAATACCTTATTAGCTTGCATTAAAACCATAGGATGAGTTATTAATTTATAATTTAAAACTATACTGGGTAGAATTTTAAGCATACTATAAAATAAGTTATATCTTTTGTATACTTTGTTTTCTGTACATTAAACGTGTCTGTTTTCATTTAATAACTAAATTTATTTCATTAAAAATAAAACTCAAACAACAAAGTTATGGAGATTTTATTGAGATAAACTAATATATCTCAATGTGCACCACCAATGATTAAGCTGAAAGTGGTAGCACTATATATTTCTATAATATATGCAATATAAAGAGATGTCTAACCTTTCAATTTCTTTAAACCTATGTCTCAATTTATGTTTGGTTTGGTTTTTTTGTTTTCTTTTTTTTTTTATTTTTTCACAAAAACCCCTCCCTAAACTGTGACTTAGAGGAAGAAAAAGATCCTCTTTATCATAGCTCACAGACCCTGTCTTCCCCAAAACATTTAATCATCTTGGAGCATGATTCTGTGACCAAGTTATTTGACAGAAGGCTGATCACTGTCAGTTCCTCAATACAGAAAATTTATGGTCAGGATCAGATGAGCAAGTGAAGTTTTCAAATGGAGTTTACACTTCTAGTTTTCACACACCCCATTCTCCCCACCCACCCAAATCTAATGTACATGTGTAGACATAAAAAAATAAGGAGTCCACAATCTCACAAGATCAGATCTTCTCTACAAGTATGATGATCATTCTTCCAGGAAGTATGAAAACAGGTGAATTAGGAATTCACCTATTTAAGCCCTGCAGCATATATTTTTGGTGAATAAATTTCGCATAATAAGGAATATCTACAGTATGTCTCTTTTCTTCCAAGATATATAGACTTCTAATTATCTAATTATCCCCTTTTCTCTTGTCACCATTTAAGAACTCTCTAACAGACTGAATCACAGTAATACACATATCAGATCAATTGTTTACCACTTAAACTTTTAGTTTTAATTATGGTTATTTCCCATGGTTACGGACAAGGTAGCCTTAATTTTTTTTATTTTTTTTTTAAGTTAAGAAGTGGTGCTTTCATGCTTGTAAATGTTTTTCTTTTCTTTTGTACACTTCTTGTTTTCCTAAAATGAAAACTGTGAAGAAAAAACTGCAGTCACCTGGAGCCTTCTTTGAAGTAACAGGAACAACTCTGCTGCCTTGAATTGTTTATGAATGAGATGCTTATTGCCGACTTGGATAAAAAGGACAAAGAAAATCAAACATAAAGATTCCACCTAGCACAAACTTTCATACCGTAGTGATTATGGAGAAGTCTAATTGACTTTGGAAATGGACTTTAAAGTTTTCACATGAGAAGTTACGTAGCACTAGTTCCACACCACATATTTGTGCCTTTAAATTTTCTATTTTATTTGTGATGTTTACTTTACAGCATATGCTACTATTTGAATCAGATGATATAGGCCAAATTCATCGTCTATGTGTGAATTTAGAACTCTGTATTCTTATGCGAGTGCAAAAATCTACTATATAGATCAACTACTTTTTTTATCTCCTTTGTAGAAAATATCTAGAAAAAATAGACAAACAAACCAACAAAATCCCCTAAGAGTTCTTCACCCTAAAAGAATGCATAGTGAATATATTATAGAGAATAATGAAACTTTCATTAGTTCGAATTAATATTTAGCCTCATTTATGTGGGTCTCAGAGGTAACCATGTAATTATGAGTTAAATGGTATGTTAAACTAGTAGAAATCATATCAATTTTATAGTTAAATAATGATTTGAAAGGTACAGGAAAATTTGATAGGTGTAGTCTTGGCACATTCCATATCTGAAACTGGCAAACGTACTATGAACTGCAGGTATTTGGAAAAATTCTTAAATTCGAATGTATATTAGAATATATTTTCAAATTACGCTCATGTGGAGAATTTTGCAAGGAAAAGTAGAGTGACATTAGTTTTGATTAACAAATTCTGTGTTTTTTCCCTTTGCCTAAATTAAAGCATTATGATTGTGATTTTATTTTACATTCAAAATTTGGACACTCTGTTAAAACAGGGAGCTGGGAAAAGTTAACTGATTTTAAATGAAGATGAACAAGGGCATATTTAAACTAAGTTCAAGCCTTAAATCTTTTTCTTTTATTGTCTTTTCTTTTTTTCCCCTTGGCATGATTTAGCTTTTTAACCCCAGCTGCCAACTAAGCACCACACAGCTGCTCCCTCACTCTCCCCAGTTAGGACAGGGAGAGAATTGGAAGAGTAAAAGTGAGAAAACATGTGGATTGAGATAAAGACAGTTTAATAGGTAAAGCAAAAACAATGGATGCAAGCAAAGTAAATCAAGGAATTTATTCACTACTTCCCATTGCAGGCAGGCGTTCAGCCATCTTCAGGAAAGCAAGGCTCGATCACATATAATGGTTACTTGGGAAGACAAGTGCCATCACACCGAACGTCCTCTCCTTCCTTCTTCTTCACCCAGCTTCATATGCTAAGCATCATGTCATATAGTATGGAATATTCCTTTGGTCAGTTTGGGTCAGCTGTCCCAGCTGTGTCTCCTCCCAACTTCTTTTTCACCCCAGCCTGCTCACATACCCACCTATCCAGTTATTAAGGAACTGGACTCTGGTTTGTACTTTAAATATAAAATTGGAAACTTGTTTGACCTTTCTTCCAAGTTCTGCTCAATGTAGGGAAGAAATTGGAGATTTTGATATGTAAACAGATCATTTAACTGTAATTTCATGCTTGTGAAAGGTCATATGTCTACATAAATACAGACAAATAAGAAATCTTCTAAAAGCATCCAACGTAGTTAAAAAACTTGTGACTAAGTACAATCTAACCTGTATTTAAATTTAACAGGATGCATATTGATGATTATCCTTAACTACACAAAACAAACTAAAAATCTACTGTCGGTCTAATTAGGAGACCCCAAGTTGTGATAAAAAACAGTTTCCATCTCATTTGATTACAGTGGAAATTATATATATTTTTGATAGATTAATCACACTATATTCTGGTGCTGTCTTCTCTTTTCAGGAAATTATGTTTGTTTGGGTTTTAGTGGGATTTTTTTTGCATGTTAAGTCAAATCCAATGAAGACAACTAGGATATGCCTTAAAAGCACTTGTGGTTTACTCACAAGGAGGACTGTTAATAAGGTCTTAATTAGCAATCTAACAGGGAGCTTATATTTTTTATAGATATTTCAAAAGGAAGAAATGATAAAAGGCAATTGTTTTTTTAAGATGACAATGAAATGGATTCACAAGAAATATTTCACAGTCTGACTGCTACCTTGAGCTTTTCACTAAAAGAATAAAAAAATATTTAGACAAAATGAAGCAGCTTCATCAGACAGGATTCAAACACATTTGCCAATCTTATTTGCCAGTTTGTCTTCTGATTATTTAACTTCTACTCAAATCCAAATACATTGGAATAAGAGTCAAACCAATACACGTGAGTGCTGTAACAAGTGGCCTATCAGGAAAAAGGGTAAACGAAGGACCATCACTTCAAATTTCTGTGAAGGACAGAACAGAATTAGTTGCCTACATCTTGGACAGTACATACCAACACTAGCACAACATAATATTTGAATGCTTTTCCTAGGTCATTTAGAAGTTACAGGTTGCAACGTTGACTTTCTTTGCTTTTGTGACTATGTCAGTCTTTGTAGATGTTAGCCACTTTACACTGCTCCTAAATTTGTCGAATGTGTTTGCTGTCTCAAACCCTATGTTACAGACTTCTAGAAATCCTCATCACCTGGTAGAACTAACAAAATCTACAAACAGTAAATCATTGACTATATTGTATGCAACAAACTTACCACTTGCTTGCCATGATTTGACATACTCTTCATTTCAATCACCTTTAGCTTTCTTCTTAACATGAAAAAGTGCAATGATGATGTGAAGGGTGAAAGGCGCAGTGAGTAATGCTGCACAGTGTATCTGGTGTGATTATTGGGTTGTTGTTTGGGGTGGGTTTTTTTGTAGTTTAGGTGGTGGCATCTGCTTGTTTATGTGTTTATCAGATCATTGAAGTATACACTTCAGAGAAAGGACCTCATTTCCTATTGACTGTAGTCAGTGAGGCTATTTCCTTTTGTCAGAATGAAAATCAATTGGCTCATGCAGCATTACAAATCAATTTCTTCCATCTAGATTACAGTGCTTTTACGTGCTTGATTGTGTGCAAACGTACTTCTCACTTCAAAGAATATCTTGCAATTTATCTAGAAATAGGAAGACAAATATCCATGGGGTTTTTTAAAGGTTAAATCTTCTGCACATTTTTTAAAAAAGATAAAACTGCTTGAAACATAGAATGTTTCCTTCTGACGTTTCAGAATTTTAAAATGCTGCTTACAAATCAGAATTAAAGATTTGACAACTTAAGGAGGAGAAAAGGGTTATTGCCAAAGAAAACACTTCAAAATTGCTTACTTTACCCTTATACAATATTTGCTTAAGCCGTATTGGAACAAATTCTTTTGAGTGGTTGTCTTAGAAAACGTTGGTGTAATGATGTAATGATGTAATGACTATATTCCCATAAAATATTTCAAAATATGTAATTAGCATACTGCTATAGAAGATATGAAAAATGTTTTGATCAGCTTACCAGTTAAGAGAAATTACTTAATATGGGTGCAATGATATCACTAATTATATTTAATAGAGATAAAACATTTCAGATTGTCAGAGCTGAGTGACATGATTATCAATAGTATACAAGAGTCACGATTATGTCATGAAGTTATATTATAAGTTATTCTGCTTCACTTTCCCCTCATTCACTGTATAACCAAAAGGAATAATAAGGGAAATAATGATAAGGGAATGATAATGCAAACAACAAAAAGCTAGTTATAGTATTCACTGTTTTATAACAATAATTTTCTTTTCAAAAAAGTAAAATTATCTTATAATGGGTATATTTCTTCTGATTTATTTCAGACTCTGTACAGATCAGAGACAAACTTCTAATGTCCTAAAAGTGTGTGAAAATTATAATGATCTGAAAAAGTAATTTCTAAAAACATGGGAACTGGCAATAGATATAGATTGAACTGGATCAAATAGATTTTAATAAATGGGGATGTATTGCTGGAGGAAAGCCTGGATCCAAATTCAGTACAGCTTAATCATTCTAAGTGAAACATTTTACATCCTTACATATGCAAGCAGAAGCAGGAGAATGAATCTTGGATTCAATAATTTAGTAAAAAAGTAATGTCTCTCACAGACTATAGTAAAGATTTGGGATCTGCAGGTCTAACTGAGAGATAGTCCTTTGATTTAAGGTACAAAAGAGCAAATACCCTTGTTGGTCAGTTTTGGGTCACTTGTCCTGCCCACTCCTCCACACAGATGTGACCCTTCTATGCTTTTCCGTTTCCGACCCTCTAACGGGACAAGTAACGAAATTGGCTGACCTTGGTTGTTATAGCAGTAAGCATAAGCAAGAGCCTCTCTGCATACTATTCCTTGGCACGTAGCACAAACATTGGTCTTATCACTCTGAGAACGAGCAGTTTTCTCCACAATATGTTGCTAATTTCAGAGAGTTAGAAGACGCCTAGCTAAAATGTAAAATTACGGAACAGGAAGTTGGTTCTGCTTTACTTCAAACCAGGACAGTCTCAAGCAAAGTTTTGAAACTACTGCTTCTCAGTTTCTCTTTCTGAAGGAAATTTGCTCTATGACAAAGGTAGTTAAATTTTCTGTAGACTAAAGCTAGACTTTGAATCTTCCTGGGGAATGTCCTACTCACCCATATTATATAGCAAGTCCAATTAAGAGCAGAACCAAATGTCAAAGTATTAAATTTTCCACTAGGGGGGAGGGAAAAACTCTTCTCAATTTTTGTTCTCTTTTTTTCTTGTTGATGGATGGAAGCTCACAATCCAAAAATAGTGAAGCTTTTGGTTTGTTGTTCACTTTCTCATCTGGGTGACTAAAATAGTGGATAGAGATAATGCATTTTTTTTAATGGGCCAATAGGAAATTGTCTCTTTACAGAATAAAGTACAGAAAGCAGAATCAGATTTACATCATTATGTTGTGCATAAAGGTAAATCCAGATTTTATTGACTATATCTGAAGATTTTGAAGTACAGTTTTAAAATCTGCATTTTCTGTGGAAATGAAACATATTAAAAATCAATTCAAAATGCAATTTCATGACTACTGTTTTTTTTGCATTGTGACTCATTCCATTACAAAATTGCAAAAACCCTAGCACAATCTCTTAAGCTTCGAAAGAGTAGCCAAAGTGGTTTTTTTTTTCCTTTCCCTTCTGTCATTGTACTGCCTTAATGTAAAAACCAATGATGTAAAAGGGGGACAAACCAGCAAAATACTAATCTTTTTCACTTTGCTCTACCTGTCAAGTCTTCTTACATTTTGCATGAAATAAATCCGTTTTAAAGTCTCATTGTTCTCTCCCTTACAAGTGATTAGAAGCTTCAGTCATTTGCAGAAATATGTTAAGTTATGCAAATACAATGGATCCAAATAGTCAGTCAAGCATGATAACCATTCAGTAGATTAACTTGGCTAGTATCCTCCCATGGACAAAAAAATGTTAACTTAGAAGAATTTAAACGGAACATCAGATGCCATGGTTTTAGCACATGAATCTCAGCATGCTGTATCACAAATATGTTATGTTTCAATGACATATCACATCAAACTCAATTTATAACAGTCGCTGTTTAATCTCTTTTAAGTATTTGAAATTAGTATTTTCCTGTCAAATATCTGGTAACATAAATAAAAAACTGAGGAAAGTAATAGTAAACTCCCAGGAAAATGTGATTGGTAGGGACATCTGAGTCAACCCCAGCTCCCTGTAGTCATAGACAGTATTAAATAAAAGATGTTTAGTCCAGAGAGCCTTATACCATGATCCACAAAACATTTTCCACTCACTACCACAAACAGAACTTTACAAGCTATGCTGTAAACTTGTGCACAGAAGAGAGCAACATCAAACACTGTTAAGGTTCTAGTTTGCTGATATAGCAAGTTAAAATCATTCATATATCATATGAAATATAAGCTCCATAAGTAGTAAAGAAGCACACTGAATTATCTGAGTAGTTTTATTTAGGCTTCCCCTCTGTTAAACAGAAGTAAGAAATAATCTTGTTTTACATTTTTGCAAGAATAAACCTTGTCTTACATATCAGTCTCACATCTCTGTTTACAAAATTCTCTTCTGATACTTGCAGCTTGGGGGGAAGAAGGTCCCCAGAAGCATGCAGAAATAATATTTCCTAGTCTTGTGAAAACAGTTTTTCTCTTTTTTCCCCCAGAAAAATACGTGCATCATGCCACAATAATAGCAGAATGTAAGTATATTCCACTGACTATCATAGCAGCCTAAGCATATGCCTCGCATGGAGAAACACTGAAGGTATCTGAATTAGGTGTTTAAACCCAAATCATCCTGGTACCTGAGAGGTGCTGTAGAATGTGTGATAACTTTTCTCTACTCCCAAAAGAAATCTCCTTCTGAGAAAACATTTCGATAACATAGCTACCTGATGAAATCAGCTGCCAGATATTTGTCTCCTGTGACTGAATTTCGAGAGTTCAGAACCTGCTAATATGTTTTAAGTGATACGATGTTTTGCATGAATTTTTAAAACCTTTACATAAAAAGTAGCCAAAATCTCAAGAATGTCATACTAAAATATACCTTGAAAGTACAATGTTTAAATGGCAAACTCAAGCAGTCAGAAGTTAAGGAATGCAAGGTTTAAATGACATCTGTGCCAGGGAAAGACAGAAAATGAAACATTTAATGGGTACTGTCACATGGTTAAAAACACTGTTGCTCTCTTACTAGACTGTATGTTAGACACTAAAGTGAGCTTTGTTGTGTGTGTGGGAGGGGATTAAATTAAAAGTATAATTTAAATAGTAACCAAAGAAACCATTCAGTAAGTTGCAACAAACAGATGAGCACATACTACAATACAGAAATACTTCAGAGCTCACTTCATTAAATATTTCATTAAAGGCAAAGAACATGAATTTTTCATCAAATTTACGTAGCAAGTAAAAATATTCAGGTTGAAAATGAATGGGAATTCAGATTAGTCAAAGTTAATTCAACATTCAACATTCAACCTGCAGAGGTTCTATGTGATTTTGTGATGCTTATGGATTGGTCTACAATGCAAATTTAACTACTCAATTGGTACATCTGCATCAATGGAACTATTTTAGTAACACAAAGCTCAAACCATGCTAATACTATTTGCTTCAAGATATACGGCATAATGTTAATTAGGCGTATATTGAATACAGCCGTCAACCCAATGTACAGAATAATTTTGCTGTGGACAATAAAGTTGCCTTTGTCAGAAAGAATTAGATATTAAAGAATCTCACAATTCACAAAGTAAAGTAATCTTACAGGGACATCAGTTTTAGACACCATTCTCAAGTCCACAGGGCAGCACAGTTTTCATGGCAAATATTCACAGAGTATACTGAGAGCATGAAAAATGTGAAATATATTCTACCTGTTTAGTGTTATAGAACTTCCATTATACATACATTGTACAACTAGAAGATTGCTTCATAAATTCTACTGTGAAATACTTGCAGGAAAAAAAAAAAGCTGTCAGATGCATAGTAAAAACAAATCTCTGTTCACTTTGCTGATGGCTGATAACACACTATGGAGCATTTTGTTATTTGAAAAAAGTATTCAAAGTGACTTTATCTTCTTGGATGTTTTATGGCAGAGCAGCTTCTGTTAAGTGCAGAATCACCTTGACACATGTAAAGCAATCAAGAGAGAAGATGATCCAGTGGGACCCTGCCTCTGAAAAAGGTCAGATAGATCAGTTTGTGCTCCAATCTCAATTTCAATGCATTGGTTGAACTAGGTTTATGTAGTTCACAATATTTTTACCCTCTTTTGAGTTAAAAAGTAACCTTTCTCCAATCTTACTCATTTACAAGGATATATCTTCTTTTTTGTAAGGGTATTTCATGTATGAATAACAGTGGTGGTAGTCCTTAGTAGCAAAAGTTGGGCAGTTCAGATCTAACTGTAGGAATAAAATTATTTTGATCAAACCTGTGGTTTGATTCTGTCCATGCTAACCAGAAATTTTTGCAAATTAATTTACCTGTGATGAAACAGAGGCTCAAGGATTATGCCAAAAACAAAATGAGAATTTTTAAGCAGTAGATTAAAGAAAATGGAAAGCAAATATTTATCAAATCCAAGGTGTGAAAAGAGGTATAGAAAACTGAAGCAAAATTATTAATACTTGGATATAGAACTTCTAGTGGAGTAATTTCTTAATTCTGTGTAAGTAGTAACAAGTTCAGAGGTTGCTTTGAAGCTGTTTTTTAAAATTTGTCTAGAAGACAAATGGTTTGCCTCATTATTGTCCCTTCTTAATTGTTCATAATAAATTTTGTTTAATAAAAATTAATATTATTCCTTTGACTTTGTACATTTATGCTGTCCTTGTGGAATTCAACTGCCAAAAATCTGTTCAGGACTCTCAGTTATATGCCTATTCATATGCAAAATCTATGCTGGATTTGATGTTTCTTGATTGCTGTTATCAACCTCCTTAATGAGGAAATATTGTTGCTTAGGTTAGCATCTTACACAGAGAGTAGAAAAATCACTGGCAAGTTTCCTACTAAAACACAAAATTGTGATTCAGGATCAGACAACTTGTGAAAGAGTGTCATTTCTTTAGCCTAAATACAAGAAGTTGGATGGGCTGAAGGATTGAGAGGAGGAAGAAAAGAAGACATGGTAACGGACATATAGAAAGATTTCTACAGCAAACTAAGGTCACAATCAGTTCTGCAAGTTTGTAGTGAATTATCTAGAAATAATGGATGAAAGCTAAAGCAAGGAAGATTTAGGTCATGTGTGAGGAAACACTTTTTCGTAGTCACTTGGAGTAAATTGCCTTGGATGACTGTGCATTCTTCGTTACCAGACTTCTTGAAGACCGAATTTAAAGCATCTATCAAGGATGGCATAAGTGTAGATGATTCTGCCCTGGACCAGAAGAATGGACTAGATGGCCACTTGAGAGCTCTTTTAGACTTACAGTTTCATGACTTAAAGAGATAAGGTATGGATACAATCAGGCTGTTAAAATTTATTATTGTATTTCATAATAAAAAATATTATAGGTGGAAAAATATTTTTATGATACTATTTTTTTACAACATTTAGTAAGATTTCCTATGATAGTCTGATAGTTCCTTAAACTTGTTATGTGGCTGCATGGGAGCACCCAGCCACACTGGTTTCGGAGCACAATAGGTGAGATGCAGGGAGTTGTCATCCGACTCAGCTTCATCTCCGCCTTGCCTCCTCTATGC
>JAOXJK010000001.1:136979115-136989517 GCA_025774025.1 Xenus cinereus
TCCCCCATTCCGTCTCCCCCAGATTACTGGTACTTTTGCTTTTTTTCTACAAGCTTTGTATTCTCATTTAGGAATGCTCTGTATAGGAAAAAAAATGCTGCCACCTACTTCCATTGTTTTATTTCTACTTTAAAGGAGCATGAATATAGCAACTATTTCTCTGATATTTAGACAATATTTTATTCTACTGAAATAAACCAGGGTACATACCTCTCTAGAGTTTCCTCTTATTGCAGCCAATAAATATTTTATTGCTAAAATTTTAAAAGTGCTCCAGCGGAAGTTATATAAAACTTTTATTGACAAGAACAATGCTGTTGCAAGGAAAAACAAACGTTTATTTCTTATTTTGAGATAAATATCTAACCTATTCACAGAAAATATCCCAAGTGAATGCACAATAAAGAAAATGAGAACTTCTCACAGCAGTGAATAACGTTGCTGCCTCTACTTTGCCATATCCTCATAGTGTTATATTTACAATCCTTTTCAGTATATCAGTAAAAAATAAATAAACAAATATATATACATATATGCAGCATCTTGGGGTATAATGACAGGGGACTTGAATAAATTTTCCTCGGTGCAATAAGTTCTCTAATATCTTTTTCAAGTTTTGATGGTGGTGATTTAAAAAATATATTTTTTTTTTCCCCACGTCTTCTGGAACAATCTGTTCTACAACTGTGCCATTTTAAAGATGGGAAAACATCCTCTAAGTTGCCACTCATTTTTCTTGCGTTTAGGTTGTACTCCTGCGGTCTTCTGCCAATATTGTCATATCCAATCAAATAACTTTCTCTTACTTTATCTTAGCTTAAATAGCTCTTTTTTCTCCCTCATAAATATTACCCTCTTTCTGTCTCCTCCCTCAGTGAATTTAAACAGCAATTACATTCAGTGCCAGCTTTCTTTGTTAAGCTCTACATGATATACTCCTTTTCTTTCCAGTTACCTGTTCATTATAATAGCATTCTCTCTAGCTTATTTAGTCTGAATTCAGGTTTCTCATTATTAAACAGAATTATAAATCTTACTTCAGGTAAGATCTCACCAGTGCCCGCTATTTCTCATGTAATGACCTGTCTTAATACATCTTAAAACAGTCCTTGCCTTTTCACAGATTCACTGTACATTAATAATCAAATTCCTCCTCCTTCTGAAGAATTCTTAAGTTGTGAGCCCTGAGCTTGTAGCAGAAATTCATATTTGTTCCAAAGTATATTATTCTCTGTCATAATTATAAAAATTTGAAGGAGTTACGTTAATTATTATTCAGAATACATTCTCTATATCCTGAAGATTTTGGCATGAGAAAAAGGTACTTCCCATTGCTACATTTTCTGGGAAAATAGTAGAAAGATGTTTAGGGAAAAGGCAGCCAAACTGGGTCCGGTCTCACCTGTATTTCCTCAGGGCAGCAGATTTGCTGACTTTGTTAGAGCTGCAAATGGACTTTGTTCACAGGGAACTAGCTGGTTTACTCTAAAAGGCAGGGAGGACTATCATGGACCAGGACCTAGGAATGAAAGGCAAGTTATGAAGCAGTACAGTCTTACTCTAAAGAAATTGCAGAATTTGTTCTGTGTGCTGTAATTTTGCTGAGCCATAAGAAGGATGTTTTATTCACAATGAATGAAACATATTTCTTTCTTTACATTTAAAGGTAAACTAATTTACATTTTTTTCTTTCCGACTTTATGATTTATATTTCTTTCTCTTTTTTTTTTTTTAATATTTGTCATTTTAAGTTCATTACCTTCCTTGTAAAAGGTGAAATCTCTTGTCTTCCCTTCCCTCCCTCCAATTCTATACCTTCTTTATTCAGTTTATTTACAATTATATCTCAAAGCTCCTAATTTTCCATCACAGTTCATTGTTTTCTTTCTTTCATTACATATGAAGGTAGAGTTTGAGTTTTATGACTAGAACAAAAAAAATTCCTTTTTATTTTTTCTGTCATGTATTTTATTTAATTACAACATGCAGTTTTTGAGGATGTCTGAGATTCATCTTTCTACCAACATAAGGGCTAGCAGGCTATTTTTAGAAATGCTTGGAGTTTACAGTCAATTCTAATTTGGTTTACAATAATCTGTAGATGGTTACATTTCTTGAAAGCTTGCATTACTTTCAAAGAGGAATATTTACAGTTTGCCTACATATATATTTATAAAAATCCATATAGACAATATTTTGCAACTAACCTTTCAAAGCATTTAACCAACTAACCCTTCAAAGCATTATGCAAAACTACTATTCACATTTTAGTATCCTACAGTCAGTTTTTCACATCATGTGTGTATTTAAATAAGAAACCTTTTTTCTTAAACTTTTATTAAGTATTCTTTGTAAGAATTTCCAGTAATTTCTTGCAAAAGAATAGTCACAGACTCACACAGAATTGAGAAGCCACATGGCTTTTCATTTTACAATTGTATTATAAAACATTCGTTTTTAATTGATTTGCAACAATAGGGGATGTTCCAACATTATTTTAATTGTTTCTTTCCCCATAATTTGAGGTCTACATGAATCTGGAAGATGTTGGGAAGAAATGTCTTGTAGAATTACTCCAAGTTAATTAAGACTTAATTAAATCTGAAAATGTCAAAAGAAAAGACAAAGAAGTCAAGTAATTTTCAACTATCTTATCCTAATGTAATTAGAAAATAATAATGACAGCATAAGTTTTTTCAGCTGGAGATTATGGACCCAACAAATAAAATTGCCCATCATCCACCATCTCTCCTCATTTTTTGCAGGACAGTGCTCCATTTTCCTTTCCCCTATGCTTCTTTTTGCCCTGCTCTTCTTCCAGATAATTTGGGTTATTCCAAAGTGATTACAAAAGCTTTACATCTGATAAAACTGATTATCTCATGTATTTTTGTTTTGAATAAAAATGGCTTCAATTAAAATCAGTGAGGATAAATGAAACTTGGAATTGAAAAACAGACAGAATATATGGCATTTTAAAAATATTCTGGTATCAGGGCTATTTCTACCATGCACAAATCAATTTGATTTAATCTTAAATTTTTCTTTTCTCAACCTCGAGCCAGATATCAGCAAAATTAGCTGATTAGCTGGATTTCTCACTAGAGCAACATGAAAAACTAAAAGACCCAATACTATCATGAAAAGCAATGTATTTGGCAGATGTTTGTGCATCATTACTTGCTTGCTGTGTGCTTGCCATAAAAGAATGGTATGGTTTGTGGATGGTAGTTATCAGTGGAGATACATTACAACTAAGAGCTTTTTTTTGTGCCATCAATTCTTAAATAAACTTATCATTTAAATCAGTGGGAAGATCTGATTAAAAACTTCTTGCATGATAAGAGACTATAGGGACATTTGGTAGTGAACTAGTCACCACTCAGACACATTTTTAGCAAGAAAAAACAATCAATTCTTGAGTACAAGGTTCTGGGGGAAATAAAACCTTATTCCTTTTTAATTTACAAGATAAAGCATCATCTGTATGGAGCTACAGTACCTTGTATCAAGTATATGAAATAAAATATACTCTGCTATCTGTAAA
The DNA here is from genome assembly GCA_025774025.1 of Xenus cinereus. Classification (NCBI taxonomy): domain Eukaryota; kingdom Metazoa; phylum Chordata; class Aves; order Charadriiformes; family Scolopacidae; genus Xenus; species Xenus cinereus. Next base: position 136,982,663 of record JAOXJK010000001.1, read on the forward strand.
CTCATTCTTTTCTTTTTTTTTTTTTAAAAAAAAGTCTATTATTAAAAAAACCCTCTGGTTTCATACAACAAATACCCAAATTATATACCAGATATTATTACCAATCAAAAATATTTATTCCCCTGAAAGGCTCAATTTAAAGCTATCACTTATTACACAATGTAATAGCCTTACAAGTCCCTGCTGTTGCTTAATCTACATCATACTTCTCCATCTCACACTTGATCAACACAGAATATTACGTGAATAATTTAAAAGCCTTTTTTTTTTTTTGTGGAATTCTTTAAAATACCACTGCACCAAACTAATGATTGTACCATCTACAAAAGCACAGACATTGTTTTCTTGTTTTGAGAAGCTTTGAATCTCATTGTTTGACACTTTTGAAAAGAAATAACCTTGAAACAGGTCAGAAACAGGTTTGTTCAAATTTCTGTTGTGCAAGTACTGTTGAACTGTTACATAACCTTGGCAACCAATGAGAAAGGAAGATTTCTATCTCTCTGTCATCAACCCACTCAAGGTATTACAATGTACAGAAGCAAATTGTGGCAAACTTTTCCAAGCTGCTTTTTAAATTTCAGTGCTTTTTTTGTATTGCAATGAAATGGCCCTCTAAGATAGTTTTCCACTGCTGTCATTCAGTGATATCCAAGACTACAACAGTGTCTTCATTTAAGGAGAAAAGGAGTCATTTACAGTTTTCAAAATATCTTAGGTCCACAATATCTGCATGCTATTTGTCTGTGTCAGGTCTGACAACCTAACAGCTTCTTTTATATTAATTTTCTTTCAGTGAAGTCCCTTGTACAATATGTAATCAACTTTGTGTCCTTTGTTTTCCCTCAATTTCCATTGTGGTTTCAAAATAGAAGCAGAAGTTATTAAAACCATAGAAATGAGAAAATTATTTTAATTTAGTAATGTCAATGATATGGAGAAGAGTGCAACAAAGTATTATTATATTATGTAGCATGCTTTTCTTTTTACTGATAGGAGACAAAACAAAAAAGTGTGCTGTCACTACAAATATTGTTGATACATGATAAGTTAGCTAAGACAGATGAAAAAAACGTGGAATTTCCATATCTTGTGTGTTTGTATTGCTATTTGGAACAGGTTTCAAATTCTCCATTGATGATGAATTTAATCAGAATACATTATTTAGCACTACCTACCCTACATCAGCCAAATTTGATTTTGAGTAAGACTAGTAAGTAGAATCCTGAAGCAATTAAGTCTCTGGGAATCCATTTTTAGTGTAAGGTCAGCTGGAAGAGATTAATAGAACTTGGATAAAAAGAGGCAGACAAAATAGGTTGGTACACATCTTAAATAATTTCCACCATCCAGCTGGCATTTCACTTTCGACCTAGAGTGATACACCTCCTCTCCCTACAGAGATGTTCAACCAGAATCTACAGGTTCCCTGGTGATGAAAAAGTGATTAAAAATACTTTTCACACAGTCTAACAGTGACTTAGCATTGCTTGCTTTCATCTTACAGGTTTTCTACAGGGATGATAAATGGTCTTGTAGGTGACTGTAGGTCCAACATGTTGTAGATGTATACAGCCTGCAATCGCAGCCCCCCACAGCTGCAAGGGTCAGGGCTAGACCTATCAGGGCAAAAGTCCTTCAGGCTGAGAGGTCAGTTGAATATCCTGCTGCTACTGAGTTTGTCATCCTTTGGTGCTGTGGTAACAGTGCTATTCTATAGGAGAGATTCCTATATAATCCCTTGCACTAATTCTGGCATGCAGCTGACCCCTTGTAAACCCTAAGAAAAATAACAAGAAAGAGAGAGAACAAAGGGAAAGGACAAAGGGAAGGAGGAAGAGACAAAGACATGGAAGGGGAAAGGAAGGTAGGAAAACAGACATTCAATGGGGGAAAAATGTTTACTTTTCTAGCAGTACAGTTGGTTGGATTGATTCACCGAGGATTAGGACATGATAGACAACACATGGACAAAATGAGATGGGAAGAATGGGAGTGCAGTGCGGGAGGGCAGTAACATAAGACTACCTCCAAATGCCAGGAATCAATTAAGCTACTTGTTTTATGAGACTTCAACAAGTGAAGAGGTAGACTATTAGGGACATGGTCTTCCAGAGCTTCTTACAAGTGCACAGGGAATTAGAAATCTCCAATTTTTAATAATTTTATTTTTATTTTTGTTTTGTGACTTTGCAAAAGTAGATTTAAAAAACACACATTTGTGTGTTTTTGAAAAGTGAAATACTACAGTCATTTCCTCTAACATTATGTTGTATTAAAACAAGCAACTGACCTATACGAGTTTCTGCTGTTCTTTGAAAGTAGAAATATCTGTGCCTTGGAAAAGAAAAGCACTGTAGGAGTGAAAATTATTGATTGATCGATTTCATTGTAGATTTGCCGTTCAGGTAGCTATGAGTTCTAAATAAGCTGTTAACTTTCATTTAATCTATAACATTATGTAGCTGGCAAATTTCTGGTACTAGTCCTGTTGCTTAGGAAGAGGTGGCTGTCTTTCTGGTTCATGAGGTAAAAAGTCACTGTGAAAGTGTAATCTGTTTTGATGAACACTCCTTTAGTAACTATGTTTCCCTTTATTACAGACAATCCAAATTTTAGGTTTTTTTCCAAGCCTAACAAGTCCACAAAAGCAATTTCCAGAAAACAGTCTATGCCTATTAACCCTTTATGGAAAGAGAATTAAAGATGCCCTAAGCATAAATGCTTTTCTCACAATGTTTATACATTGTAAAGACTGTCATTTGCACTTTAGATACATGAACTAGTATAAAACTCATGAAAGGACTCCTACAAAAATACCTAGAGATAAAAAGTGTATCTATCTTTGCTTTGTTGTTAAAGTTTCTTCACCATTCAAGAATATTTTGTGAACATAGGTCAACATCTTTTCAAAGGAAGTAGTCATTTCTGGACAGTGATTCATTTTATCCTTACAGGAAGTGAAAATAAAATAAAATAAAAATTAGACAAATTCTGTCTTTTAGGTCAATTTTTCTCTCTTTTGGCTGTAAATAATGTGTTGGGGAGCATTCAACTTAACCTCAATAATTCATAAAGGCTGTGCCATCCTGTCTTAGCTTGGGTTTTTTGGAGTTTTTAATTTTGAGTTGGGTTTTTTTGGTTCTGTCTCTGAAAAAATAACTCCATTTTCTGGTCTCCACCATGCCATTGTCTTGCAAACTGATGATTCTTAATCCAAATGATTCTGTGATTCTCCAGTAGTCTTCAGTGCTGAGAAAATACATTAGAGAATGGAAGTACAATGAGCCCTACATTCACAGCATTTTTCTGTCCAACATAGATAAACTGATTAAACTGAATTAATGAGGTTGCAAAAATCATCATCAGAAGAAGAAATCATCATATTTACTTGGTACCTCATGGTCTGCCAGAGATATAAAATGAAGGGGACTTCTGTTTTTGTCCTGTGTTCCACAGCTGGGGAAACTACTTGCTAATTTCATTTTGATGACTCATGATTTTATTTTAATTTTTTCCATATACAAACTTACATAAGCTTGCTGGGAAGTACTTAGTAATTGTTTGGTTTCTTTCCAGACGTGCTTCTCTGCTGATATGCTAGTTTGTAAATCAATTTAAAACTAAAAAGGAATGATTTAAATTAAGTGATGTATGTTCAAATATCAGTACTACTCAAATAAAACAATTGAAAAAGTAAATTTTCAGGTGCCTGTTTATGCCTGTTTATATTTGTCATTATTTACAGTCAGCTCTCATAAGCTTGAAAATAAAATTTTTCCCTTATCAACTAGATTTTCCATTTAATCATTAACATATTTTAATTGGAAAAAATATATAAAATGTTTATATTAGTTTTCATTCTAATTGGGTAATATAGTTGCTTTAGAGAAGCAGAAGGAATTTAAACAGTAAATGTTTGCTTTTGAAAGACAACCTCTTCTATCTCCTTTCCATGAGCACAGAACAGATAACAATACAAGCAGTAATTTCACATAAAAGATAGACACAAAGCATCAGACCCGCACTGTTTGAGGAAACAGATAGCTAGTTAAAATGACTACCTGTGGACATGTTTATAATGTCCTAGATGGGTAGGATATTAAAGTAACTGTCCATTATACTCTTAACAGCTATAATCTCATAGACTGCTATTCAACAAATGGTTCTCTGCTTCTGTAATAGCACTGGGCAGGGTCCTATGGCTCAGCTCAATTAAAACTACTCTGACAGGGCAAGACCATTTTGGCAGCCAGAACTATTGCTCTTTCATACAAAAGTGCCCTGGGAACACAATAAGCAATCTGCACCATAATGGATGAAATAGAGCTAATGTTCAGTGATGCAGTACAGATTTACTTAGCTAATGCAAGTTGACTGTGCTTTGACATACCATACACAGCCTTCTGAAAATGGTTTCATGTTTTAATACTATGCTGTCTAGGTGTCAGTTTTTGCTGGTTCAGTCCTGTAGTGCATATGAAATAATAGATATCGGGACAAAACACTAGCTATAGACCTACATGTAAAATTGGCTTTGAAATAATAAAAAATTCAACAAGGGGAAGCATTATTTCTCTTGTTTTCTGGTTAGCCTATGACATCATCTTTTTTTTTTCTTTATTTTCATTTCTGTTCTTTTTCTTTTTAAACTTAAAAATTTTTAAAAAACTCTTTAAAAACTTTAAAAACTTTTAAAATCTGAATTTGCTTATACGTATTTTTTCAGATCAAACTCATTATCACTCTCTATATGTGGTATATTGCCTTTCATAAAATATACCTACCCAAACAGAATGCCTATATCTGTATCCATACCTGTATATAGATCATCTCTACCTGTCTCTGATAATCTTTATCTAATTTAAATAAATGTATTCTATATAAGATATATATGTGTGTGTACATGCATAGTTTGTTTGATTGATTGACTGATTGATTGATTGATTGTGATTTATGTGTGCCTTCCTCCTAAACTGAACTGGATTTTGCTGATATTCATTTTGTCTCTCCAAGGCCAAAGCAGTTAACCCACAAACACGGTCAACGATCTTCTTACACAGAAGTGGATTTAGGTAAGAACATTTATTCTACAAAGCTAGCTATAATGTACATAACCTTCCCTCTTTATATTTTTCCTAAGTAAAAATATAGTTCTGATTAAAAAGGTTGTATTCAAAATTCAGAGGATTCAGCTGTTAGCCTGTAGGAATAAAGCTTGCAAACAGAACTCTGAAGCAGTAAAAAAAAAAAAAAAAAAAAAATCTTGTAGCAGAAATCTGTTTTCTTTCTTGCAAAATTCACACTTTTATCTAGTCACAGTTTTGTACAGGTTTAACCATCAGATCTTTTCATCAGCATGTACAAAGAGTTTGTTATTGTTATTTACTGAAAGTGAAATACCAGAAATATCTGACAAATACATAGTTACACGCATGAAAAGTTGGTTTCTGTTTGCCATTTCCCATTCATTAGCAACCGTTTCTATAATTTCAGTTAGTAAATTTGATAAAGGTAGCTATATACATTACACGATCGAATGGAGGAACTGGTGGATGACTAAGCAATTTCATAAATGCATCAGAATCAGGATCATTACACTTCAGATTATTTGCAACATATGAATTGGTCACCTACTAATTCTGATGACTAAATATGTTACCCAATGTTTCTTAATAGCATTTGAGCAGTAATCTAAGCGACTTCCCCAGCTCCCATTAGAGTTTGACTGAAAAAAAAAATTATAAAGAGACTTAGTCCTAAGTATAAAACAATACCACTAATTACTTATTCCCTGCAGATTAGAAAGGCAATGATGTGATCCGTAGTGCACATCAATACAATCAAACAATTCAATACAAACAAACACATGAGATGTAGCAGGCTTTAGATAATGTTATGAATGGGGAATATCTTGTGTGGACACAAGTATCCTTAGTATGATACAGCAGAAGAGCTGAGATGGTTGGGAAGGAGATAATGTCTACTCACAGCATTTCTCTGCTTCATCATCCATCCAGTAGAAATATCGAGCAAGGGGCATAATAGAAAGCTGCTTTTTTACTAACATCTCTTATAATTTGCTCTGTAGCTTGTTTGAAGTGAGGTGTGTGGTTTGTTTGGAGCGGGGTGACAGAGACAGGACTGTTGGTGACACCAGAGGAACAGCTTGTGCTATGAAGCCTATGTGTCTTTTTTTTTTTTTAGGCACTAGGGCAGGCATTAGACCCTCTTACCAATGTTTTGGGTGAAAAACTGCCGCCTGCATCATGGTGATTTTTTAGCTCCATGAAGAAGGCCTCAAAATCAACTTAACATTCATTCCCAAGTTGAATCCAAGAAACATTTTCTTTTATTGAAAACACTGAAGTCCAAACTGTGATTTAGTGTGACAGTTATTAATGTCCAAAGTGACAGTAAAAAGCAGTGGTAACATTGTGTTGCTAAGTGTGCACACATACCTGCCAATACATAATGGCAATTTGGAATGCCATTTATTCTGTGTAAACTAGGTTTGTATGTACATTTTAGATGCCCACTGAGCACTATTTTAAAATATCCTAAAACATTCTAAACCAAAATGCTTATATTTTCTTATGTAATGACAAATTTCCACCTGTTCTCCACATACCAGTAAGACACTTGTGGGCTACTTTTATGAAGGAGGAAAGGGACTTAGGTGTGCTGGTGGATGAGAAGCTGGACATGAGCAGGCAGTGCGCAGTTGCAGCCCAGAGGGCCAATCGCATCCTGGGCTGCATGAAAAGATGCATTGCTGGCAGGTCCAGAGAGGTGATCCTTCCGCTTTACTCTGCTCTGGTGAGACCTCACCTGGAGTACTGTGTGCAGGTCTGG
>JAOXJK010000001.1:136989617-137000924 GCA_025774025.1 Xenus cinereus
GACTCAGGAGATGAGTGCTTTTCACAAGGCCTTCCAATATTCAGGCAAGGAAATCAGCTTTTGGACACAGCTCTTGGGAACAGCTCACGCACGGTGGGAAGTTCCCTGCTCTGCCCATCTAATAGTAGTAGGTGCAACAGAAGATGTGGATCCTACTTGCAAACTTGGGCTTGCCCATCTTGGCTATCAAGATAGAGTAGATCATCGAGAGAGAGTAGACCATCTTGGGTAGAGTGAAGCTACCACCAACTATAGCCCATTACAGGTCTGTGACCTTCTTTGGGAAATTTCACTCAACCCCAGATACCTCTAATGGGAATGTTTTGACCTTCCCACACCACTTCAGGCCCCTGTTCCAGTCCACAGTGTTGAATAAACACCTGAACAGCAAAATGTCTCTGATTGTTTCCAGACATCTCCTCTGCAACAGGATGATCCTGTGACTTCCCTGCTGACTGCAGGGAGGTCGGACTAGATGACCTTTGGAGGTCCCTTCCGGCCTGGACAATTCTATGATTCTATGATTCTATGATTCTAAGTGCAAAAAGTAAGTAAGGAAAGAAAAGTAGTTTTCAGTAAGTGCATATATCTCCATGAAATGCCATTGAAAGGCATTCTAAGTTTCACTCACTAAAAATGCTTAACTATGTGCCTAAGAGAAAGAAATTCTGGTTCACAGCCTAAATTGATTTCCACATTAGTATGATAAATTATTGTAACATCTAAAATGCAAGTCAGAAATGAATGATATACAGTTTTCCTATTTCAGTGTTTTTAACTTGCTTTTAATAACCATGGTAATATAGGATATAGGAAAAAGAAAAGAAAAAAAAAATAACAACAAAAAAACCCCCAAACCCAAGGTGTCTTAATCTAGACTATATAAAGAAACTGCAAGAAAAGGGGAGTTTTTCCTCTCAACAAGAAAAATCGTTGTAATGTTAAGTGCAGCAGATGACTTTTAGTGCTTAAACTTTGCTTTTAGAGCAACCGTAAAAACCCCTGAGTATCCATCTACCTAGAAGCTTTGGATGACGTTTCTGATTCATCCAAACTGCCTCCTAGAGATCCTTCATCATAACTGTTAACTATTTGTGCACATCATAGGTACATTTAAAATGCCATTAAATACTTAGGCAATGTTTAAATTGTTTCCTAAATCTAACAAAAAGATATTTTCATATCTAAGAAAGGGGGAAAGCCTTTAATTTCAAACAAGTGAGTTACAAGATTATGATGGGATCATGGAATTATAGAATGATTTGGGTTGGAAGGAACCTTCAAAGATCGTCTAATCCAACCACCCACCATGGACAGAGACACCTTTTACTAGTTCAGGTTGCTCAAATACCTCTCATTCCTAACATTGAACACTTCCAGTGGCGGGACATCCACATTTTCTCTGGGAAACCTGTTCCAATGATTGTAAAAAATGTCCTCCTTATGGCCAATATAAACCTATCTTCATTCAGTTTAAAACTGTTGCCCCTTTTCCTGTCACTACAGGCCCTGGTAAAATGTCTCTCTCAGTCTTTCTTATAAGCCCTCTTTATATATTGAAAGGCCACAGTGAGCTCTTCCCTGGAGCCTTCTTTTCTGCAGGTTGAGCAGCCCTGGCTCTCATGGCTCTCTTCTGGACCCACCCTAATAGGGCTACATCTTTCTTGTACTTTGAATGCCAGTGCTAGATGCAATAGTCTAGGTTGGGTCTCACCAGAACAAAGTAGGTGGGGACAATCACTTGCTTTGACCTCCTGGCCATGCTTGTTTTTATGCAGCCCAGGATATGATTGGCTTTCTCCATTACACACTCACACTCACACACTGCCTTGTGTCCAATTTTTTCTCCACCAGTATCCACAAGTCCTTCTCTGCAGGGCTGCTCTCAATACATTCATCCTCCAGTCTGTAACCATTGCCCTGAACCAGGCACAGGACCTTGAGCTTGACCGTGCTGAACTTCATGAGGTTCACACAGGCCCACATGTCAGGCCTGTCAACATGAATTATCTTCTGGAGAAGGAAGAAATAGGATGAGTTCTTAACGAGAGATTAAAGATTTCTGGACACTTGAAACATTTGAAATCTAGAAAATTGATAAAATTATCTATTTCAATGCATATCTCATGCAACAAGTGTTCCATAAAGTGTTTCCTGTTAGAGTTCTGTTGCTCTTACAGGCTAGGTCAAATATGCAATCTGCTGATCAGGTCGAATCTGTCCATAAGATATACAGAAAATTCTGATACCTTTAATATCACCCTGGCAGGAGAACAATGGTTAATTAGGGAGATAAGATAAATAAAATCTTCCTGAAGTAATCTTAATTTAAGCCATCTGTGCATCTTTATTTTTTAAGTGTGTCACTATTTTTTTGGTTGATTGTTTTTTGTTTGTTGTTTTGGTATTTTTGGTTTAAATTTCTGGATTGCTGATTTTTCGTTTTATGAATACATGTTTTTGTACGCATCTTTTTCTGGCATCAGCCAAGTGGGATTTAAGATGAACAGATAAAACCATAGTATTGTTTAACTTGCTGAAAAATCTGTAAACCCTGAGAAATTTTAGCAAATGTTTAATTTCCAGGCATGTTTTGCACCGTATCAAGAGGGCCTTAGAGGAATTCACTGTCTCATGAACAGGACACAGAAAAGAGCCGGTACTATAAAGTCAGGGGAGGCCTTTCTTCCAATGGTCATTGTAATGTTTGTGACTTTATGACAAGTAGCATGATGTTATTTGTACTTTAGGTGTGACCCTCTACTCTAAATACATTAGGTTGACTTGAATTTGTCTTGGTAAGTAGTAGGAAGAGCCACTAGCATAACACTACTTCTGGAGCAGCTGGCAGTTCAATTTATTGTAAATGCATTGGCAAGGCCTCGGTTTTGTAACCTGCAGATGAATTTTAGAATCTGTTGAATGGAAAATTGTTTCACTCAGCATCTAGGCCTTGTGTAGTAGTGTTGCTATTACAAAAAATTATACTTTACTTTTCTTCCGGTTAACTGAATCAAAAGTTGGAGTTCCATATGTTTTAGAGAACCTGTCGAAAGAAAAGGTCACATGGAGCTCATGTAACATCTGAGTTAGGAGAATCAGAACTTAGATGTAGTTCCTAATCCACTTCAACAGGAATAACCTTTGTTTTTTTGATGGGATAAGCAAACATATAATCTGCTCAGGATTTATGGTGAGGTTCAGATCTATTTTTAGATATATCTATTGAAGTATCTACAGTAGGCATATCTACATGTGAAGGACATATCTAAACACCCATTGTAGCTAATGAAAATCAATCAATGTAGTTAGTAAAGTTTGGGGTACTCTTGCGAAATAGACTCCTATGTTCATTCAGCTAAACTATCCTCTATATTACATTGCAATCAGCAGGATTAGAGAATTCTTCATTCTTGGAACCTTTTTCAAAAGGCACAATGTGACGATTATGTATTTTATTTTTTTTCATAAATGAATCCTGACATCATTCTTTATCTTAATCTATTGATTCTTTAAGAACTAATTTAAAGTCAGATGAATCCTAGTTTATATACACAGAGCATAAATAGCCCTTGGAATAGATTAGGAAAAGACCTAAAGGTCTTAGAAGAAAAATTCAACACTGCATATTGATGTTATTCAAAAAGATTTCATCATTCTGCCTCTGTCACTTGTGTTTCAATAGGATTTCTTTTTTACCTTTATGTTCTTCTGAAAACCCTCTTTACTGTGGGTTTGCAGTTATGGATGCTCGATAATGATTTTCCTCAACCTCTCAATATTTTGTGGTCTGAGAATCCATGCATTTGCCATCTGAATACTCCAGAGCTGTAGAGGAAAAACGGCCTTTCTTGCATTTCCAGATAACTCCACTAAAACCCACCAAAACAAACTAAGGTTCAGCAATTGTTGCCATCAATTGCCAAAGCCAGCTGTTTGCTCTGACTCTGTGGGGTTAAGAAACTGCTTTGAGTTTTGTTACTCTCTTGGCCTGAAAAATACCACAGTCAAGAAAAAAAATAATATTATTAATTAAAATAAATGTTCCAAATTAACTGCCATTCTTCCATCTACATCTGCAGTTACTTGACTTCCCTCATATACTTTCTGGATTATAAATTGAGTTGGTTGTATTACAATCCATCATTTTAACAATTTAAAATGCTAATTTTGCAAAATTATGCAAAATAATTTTCGTTTTAGTTCTATTGTGTACTCCACTAATATCTGCTATATTTATCCTTGGGTGACTATAAAATGTAAGTTAAAAATATTGTTACATACATATTACAATACATCTTTAAATTTTATGAAAAGAAGGTCTTAATTATAAATAAGCTTGAAAAAAAATCAAGTAGCAAGTGAAATATCTTCCAAATATCAGTTAATTAGAATTGAATTATAATTTCATTTTTCTCTTTTGGAAGTAAACGAAGTCTGTGTATTACTTGTCTAAAGAAACAATTACACATTGCATTAGAAATTAGCTTAATAATGTCTTTCAAACAAAACTACTGTGGAATAATACTCTGACATTTAATTTTTTTTTTCTTGTTCTAATTTTTCACATTTTTTCTTTGATGAAGGGTTAGATACTGTAGTTCTGTTCCAGCTTTTTCTTTATCCATACAAATCCAAAAGGACTATGTTGTTTTCTTTTCTAATACTCTACAAGGAATAACAGGGACTAGCCTTCACCATGCATTGTAAGTAGTAAAACTCTTAGCCAAGTGCTGCTCTGGCAGTTCAGTGTGCTTCTGGCTGTGTCCCCCAGGGTACTAGAACTGTGGATGAACCAGAAAACCTTCAGCATGCATTAGGAAAATAAAAGCACTTGTATGTCTTTATCAACATCAAATAAGGGTGAATTTGCCTTCACAGCCAGGATTTTAGTGCCCCAAAGAGAGCGTTGTTCCTAAAAATAAATGTATCTTTATATCAACGCAATTCAAGTTACTCAACTTGAATGTTTAGCTGAGGCTTGCAGAAGATAAGCGTCCCATGTAAGCACATTGCTCTATGCGTGAAAATAAAATTAAAAATTAAATCATCATTTTAGGTGTGTACATTGTTGGCCTTTCTAAAATTCAGACTGCTAATTTCCCACTGCCAAAAAATAAAGTAGAAAATATTTCAAGTTGCAGAATTTTTAAATCTCTCTACTGATCTTTATTTAAAGGGCAAATAAATTTCACGCCAGCTATATAAAATAATGGACAATTCTTTAAATTTTTCATGAACAGAAAAACTCACGAGCACAACAGTTCTCAAGTACAGTGAGCAAGAGGCGAAAAAGAGAAAAAAGGAGTGTGTGCAATCATTACATAAATGGGGGATTCCATGGTATTTGCAGGGAGATACAGCCCTCTAAGCCTCTTCCACAGGAGACTTTTTTCTAGATAGAGAGGTTCCTCAGCTTATAGTTTGCCATTTGAATCAGCCATAAGTCTCGTGCATCATCTCTGAAAGATTCCCTAGCAGCTTTAATAGAGGTTGCAGTTGCCAGAATATGCCATAGGATGATACCTTCAGCCTCTAAGGAGTTTTATGAGGTAACATATTGAGCTCAGCTTATTTTCTTCACCACTATGACATGGAGTCTCAGCTGTGGACTAAATATCATCTCAAAATCTGGATGAAGTATTTATATTTGTCCATCACATTGATTATACTGAAAGCCTAAATAATGAGCTTTGACACAACACTTACATTTTAGATGTCAAAAGTTAGGCAACATGAATCCTACCCAAAGTGATTAACTGCTATACTCCAAGCTAAGTGTTCTCAAAATATGAATTGTGTCTTGTCCATCATATATATAGGTGAAGTTATGTGTACAAGGTCTAGGTGTATCCTTATTCTCTCCTTGCTCTGAGCCAACCCAAAGCCTTATGGTACCAATATATCTTAGCTTAGGATAGACTTCATAATAATTTGGCTGTATAAATTATAAATGTCTCAGAAAACTGGCTAAGTGATCTTCAAAATATATGTAATTAGATCCTTATATTTACCACACAACCTCCTTAAAAATAGTATTTTTGTGTTTTGCTATTTAAACCAAAGTGGAACAGCAGATTGTGCATGTAACATGCAAAATTTTATGGAAAGAAGAATAAATTAATTGAAAAACTAATCCACTTACAGAATAATCTTAACATCCCTCTGCCAAAAAAAACCCCAAACAAAAACAACCCTCAACCAAAAAAGCCAACCCCAAACCTCACACCAACCAAAAAACACCGACAGTTCTTGTTAGGGGTTTTTTCTTGCCAAGCCTCATATTCATATTTTTCAATATTTTATTATTAAACTCAAAATCCATAGAGACGTATATTAAAACTTGTAGGTAAGTGATCTTGTTACCACTTTAAAAATCAGCTACATTAACATAGCGTGTACTGGGTTTACTGAGTTAAGGATCTGACCTAAATCCTGGAAAATTCTACATAGTGTAGAGAGTTGTACAAAAACAAAGAGAACATAACAGGGAGCTGATAAGCAAATGGTATAAATATTAATGCTTGTCATATCTAATTGTATTAGCAAAGTTACATGAATAACCATATATTTAACAATCATTTTTTCCATATGTGACATATTATGCACAAGCAATATCTGTTTGCTGTATTGTTTCTGATACAACCTGAAGCCAGAACAGCTAAAGCTATCGTTTCATCAAATCTCAAACTATGCATCATTAAGCTTGCTCAGCATTTTGATGCAAGAACTCTAGGGAAAACTCATGAAATGTAGAGCAAGTTATTAATGATTCTGTGAGTTGTGATCTTCCCACTCAGAAAAGTGTGGGACCAAACAGTAATTATTCTACAGAGATACCAAAAGGATTCTCTTTCAAAGAGCATAGATGACTCTGGACCTGGATTTTGATGGATTATTAACCTTTGTGTCTTTATCAAATTCTGGGTAGTTATTTGTGCTGTTTATTCTTGCTTAATTTTTAAGGATTTCAATGTGTATAAACTTTCTTCTAAATTACTGCTCTACACAGCTGCTGGATAACTACATCTCAGAGGGATTATATGTATGGAAGTAGATCTGCTCCCACTCAAAGACACTAGGCTGTTTCAAAACATGTATGAAAAAAAAAATATTCCATTGCATTTTTAACACAAAAATAAGATAAAAATGGATGATCAAAGAAGCCAAGATGCAAAAATCAGAAAATCTTTTCCCATTAATAATGTCCCTTCCAAGTCCAACAATTCCATGATTCCGTGATTCCATGATTCTCACCTTTTATCTATTTGGATGTGGCTATTATTTTGAATTCTTTTATACTTTAAACTTCTTCTATAATCTTAAGTGTTTGCTTTTGTTTCTATTTCCAGAATATTTTTTTCTTTCAGTTACTTTCCTGTTTTTATTTTTATATTTTATGCTGTATACTTGCTGATGTCTGCATTATTCTTATGTCCAGTTTTACTTTTTACCTTTTATGCATACATTCCTTCATTTTGTTTTATATGATAATCTGATCTTAAGTATTTACTCATTATATTATCAAAAAACTATTTTCTCACAAGTGTGGACAAAGCACCTTTAGTACTTTACTTTTACCTTTAGTACAAAGCACTCATAGTAATTTTATGAGTATGAAGGTATATTTCTCTTAGTTATATTATGCATATTCATAACAGTCTGTGCATATTTGTCTTTTAGGTCCTTTCTATAACTGCAGGAAGGTGCTTACATCCCTTGTGAGGAATCAAAGAATATTCAGTTCTGTGTTACTGGTGAAAAAACCTGGGTGGGACTTAATGCGTATAGATAAAGGTTATAAGGCTATTGACTTCTTTATACTTACTGATAATACTATCTCCTTTAGCTGATTTTTATGTTTCAGCATAGGACTTTAAGATACTCATCAGCTCTGATGTGTATCTCAGAACCTACAGCATAATGTTCTGAAACTGAATGAAATAAAATTGTTCGCATGATTTGTAAAATTTCTAAAGTCAGGTAAAGTAACCAACATTTTTTTCAAAGTAATTTATGTTAAATTCTTGAAATTATAAAATGAGCAGTAAATAAAAGCACTATGTGCTTTCAAATCCTGAATTTCTTTTTTATCTAATACTGATTGAAGTTAGTGGGAATCACGCCATGCAGATGGATTTGATCCATTCCTCAATTTATGTTGCACAGTACAGATTGCTTTGATGTTTTTAACGCATATTTCAGATGGAGATTTTTTTTTTTTTGCCCATAGTGCACACAGCAGTTTTTGCATGGATTACCACTAGACCAATAGCCTGGGCTCTTTTGGTATACAGGGCTTATATATGTCTGTGTGTGTATACAGATATGAACATGAGAAATACTTGTCTCAGGGTCAGTTATTCCAGTCTTACTACTGCAGTACAGTGAAAAAAGTCTTGATTAAAGGCTGTAGATCGCAGCCACAGGGCCACTCTGCAGACAGAATAAAAAATGATCAGTTTCTTAACTGCTGTGTAACCACACCTATTCCTAGGTTTAGGAAATCTTTGTGCTACTACTTTAAGAAAAACATCTACTTTGCACAAGGGACTGAGGATATCTAGTGTTTCAAAATAAGAGAAAAAAAAGTAACAGAAAACATAAGCCTTTTGAGAGTTTGAAACTTATTTCATGATATGTGGAAGTAAAGCTTGCATTAACAAGTAAAGAACCTAAGAAATAAAAGCATCTGAAACACCGGTTGTAAAACTGATGTCATTTATTTAAGACAGACTGTCAAAGCACCAGCAAAGTAATTTCTTCGGGGAAATGCCAAAGGTATATATGCCACAGGCACAAGAAAGAAAGACATAAATGAAAACAAAATTAAGGAAAGCATATATAAATTAAGGAATGTGTTTATGTTTCTGAGTATATAATGCTCCAGCAGTGATGCACCCTGACAACTTATTCTTGTTTGTTGTCCAAGGTAAAATAAATTGGCTTCTTTTTCCTTCTATCATTCATCTTTTCAGAGAGGTAACATTGCAAACAAGTGTGTCAGTCAAGGAGGGTGGTATATGCATCTTGTCGCTTCAGCTGCACATGTAACAATAATGCAGTATCTTCAAGTAAGAAATATAATTGACAATATCAGTATTTGGATATGTGTAACATAAACTGAACCTAGGTGAGGGATGCAGAGAGCTAGGACCAGTATGGAAAAGAATCACTTGTGTTCCCCACATTCATAGATAAGTTTTCTAAGTACCGTAGTTATGGTAAATTAAAAACCGATTAATTGAAGTAATAAACAACTAGAGTTTTTTTTTTTTTTTGTTTGCTTGTTTGCTTTCACCAGATACTAAGAAAAAAATCTGTGAAGTTTCTGAAGTGTCCTGGAAAAGAGGGTATCTTAAGTCAGGAATCAGAAGCTGGGCACTGCTACACACTGAGACATTGTCACTATATATAAGGTTACCTACTTATACCTTACCTATACATAAGTATACCTACTGAGAAATAACAAAGAAAGATGCAGCTTAGATTGACTTTGACTTGATTTGATCTGGTTGTTAATATATACTTATTGACACATATAATGACGAGAACAAATACTTCTGTGATTACATTCTTAGAAACAGATTCAAGAATCTGCACCAATTAAAGAAATAACTAATAACCAAATATCAAGAAATTGCTAGTATAAATAATAATCTTCATAGCATGTTGTTATGAAATTATGATCATCTGTGCTTTTACTCACATATGCTGATGGCTACTATGTTAGGGTGTTTTACTGATGAAAGATACGTAATTTGAAACTGTCTATCCCAGATTGAGAAAACAGATATTCAGTATAAAGTGGCAAAAAACACACTGATTATTACCAAAGACAGTAGGAGAGACTACTCTTACCAGTTGTAGACTTCCACTGTTAGAATCAGTGGAAAGACGTAAGCTCTTTTAGAAGCACAATTCATCCAAATACTTTAGGTGTCGTTATTATGAGTGGAGTCACAGTCTAAAAGTGCTTATTTCTTTCCAATAAAAGCATGGGATACGAGGTCAAATTATAGCAAAGCCTCAAGGGTAGTTTATCAGATAAAACACAAGCAATAGAGATAAATTTCCTTCTAATAACAATGCAGTAATACTTACTTACATATCACTGCAGTAATGAGTCTGAATTAGCAGTTCTGCGTACCTGATTCTGAAGTACAACACAAGCACAGCCTTATGATCTTCACTATAGTTTTGTGTGCAGACAACACCACTTACGCTATTATCTATGGTAAGCTTTGATACTTTTACATGTGATTAAATTTTAGGATGCCTATATTGGGTCAACCATTTTTTCCCCTAGAAGGTTCCTGTTTAATTTGATAACGCATCCATCCTGGACCTGTCAATGTATGTTTTCTCATCAGTGTCTCTCTGTTCAGCTGTTAACTGCGTATTTTCTAGGATTAACATATATATCTATTGATCTTCCATCAAAGCATACTTTTATTGAGATCCGTATTAGCATCCTTTTAAGACATGGTGTCCAAAGTTCTATCTGCCTGATGTTTTGAAAGTGTATTTCAAGACAGCCTTAAAACATTATTGGTCATGTGTGCATGCTTGAGGTCTTCGGAAATTCAAGCTACAAAGTAATACTAAAATATAATACCTTTCTAAGTACTTGTTATTAGTATTTATACAATAATGGCAGTATTGGTTTGGGGTTTGGTGGGTTTTTATTTTATTTTCCATTCTATAACTTTTTAGTTTATAGCAAACTGTCAGCATCTCCAGTAAAGTGAGATAAATGTCATTTGGAGAAACTGAAAAATTGTAGGAATGACAATACACCGGTAGAAGAAACATGCACTGAGAAAAACATACTAATGTAAGAGACTCTAACTACCTAAATTAATGTAAACAAAGAAATGCTACCTACAAAAGTTGCTACTAGGCTAGTATAATCATTTCAGAAGATCATTTTCTAGCATGTTGTCTGTATTGGTTTTATTTAGCTGTACAACTATAAACAAAGAAATAAAGAATTTTATAGAAATACTTTTTGAAATCCCTTTTTGCATCCCTTTACGATGGATGCGTTATCAAATTAATTTGCTTCTTCCTTAAGCAATACCCAGACTGATTGCATTTATTGCATTCATATGGTAATGCAAAACTTTTTAAATCTGGTGTCTATATAAATCACTTTTCAGATGTTTTTGCATTATTTGAATGAAATCTGAACTCCTTACTAGCTCTGTTGTAAAGTTCATGATTCATTGCTGTTTGTCATGTATGTAGCATCTTATTTTTCAAATATCTATAGCAGTCACTGCCTTATCTGTATTTTTTTTTCTC
>JAOXJK010000001.1:137001024-137036970 GCA_025774025.1 Xenus cinereus
TTTTCTCAAAGCTCTTTTTATTGCTATTGTTTCTTGGCAATGTTTTCATCCTTTCTGAGAGAGCTTGAATACTAATGTAAATAGCAAACAATTTTTATAAGTCAAAGAGTGTGGCTACCAATGGGCTCTCAAATACATTATTCATATGCAAGATTTAAAATTACAGAAATCAAATGGTTTGATCATTCAAAAAGACTTGCAGTTTCAATTACACCTTTAAACATTATTTATTTCAAAACAGCGTGGAAAGTATCTGTGGGTCCCTAGCAGGTTAAGAAATTATTCTTTCCTGGGTTTATTAAATATATAATCTAAGTAGCTGATCATGCTGAAAAGAATAATTACAATGGCAACTGCATTAACAATCTGAAGTTTTCATTCTGTTTCTGCAGATTTTGTTATATCTCTGTCATTAAGCTATTTTGAATCAATAGCTAGAAGCAGAGTCTGATCTCAGATTCTCTCTCATCATGATATAAATTGCTAGTGATTCATAATTCAAATGGAGTACTCCTTCAAGGAGAAACTATGCATATCCAGGACCTCAAGTACTGAGAAAGTATTTCAGAAGTATAAAATACAAATTAGAGTGATTTGTTCCAAAAAAAGTTAATTTCAAAAATAAGAACCACCAAACAAAAAACCCCAAAATAGAGCTCAAAAGTCAGAAATGAGCATGTTAGCTCAAGTCCATTTGAAAAGCACTGAAATTCCACAATTCAGTGCTTTTGATAGCCCTTTTTGTGGCAAAGTGTGATGAAATAGGTAACCTTAGATTTTCTAGATTCGGTGCATGCCTTCCACTCTGACTGATGCAACTGCAAACTCCCTGTAACTAGATGACTGATTCTTAGGATCTGGAGTCAGAATATCCAAAAATTTATGCATAGTGGATGTTTTTAAAAGGTTCAAACATTTTCTGCATCTGAAAAATGTAAATTATTTGCAACATTTTATTAGTAAAGAAGATGCACAGAATATGTAGTTATATAAACCTTTCAGAAGTACTTATAAATTTCAGGTGTGTTCACAGGTCTCTCCATTAAAATGTCACTTTACAATCACTCAGCTAGGGCTCAATTGTGAAAATCTAACCACCTTGTCATGACATATGGTCTGAATTCAGTAGTATTCACTCTCTACTTCACAAAATCATGTATGGATTCAACCAGAATGCAAAAAATCTGTTCTGAGAGCTGCAATCCACTTCAGTATTGTTCTAATTAGCTATAGACTCTCCTGTATAACTTTCAAGTATCATTATAATTTATATCAGATGGAATGTAATCTTGCTGGAGACCTTGTTCCTTATTAAGATTAAAATTGAAATTCTTTGTATTTTCACATCTATGTTTCCAGTATTGCAATTATCTGCTTAAGGCCAACATTAAATATTAATTTCAAATTACTGTTTAAAAGAAATTCTATAAAAATTCAATGATGAGATGAAAGCTTGAACACAAGGGTAAGGATAATTATGTTCTTCAAAAGTAGTATTTAGTGAGAAGTACCTTTATTGAGCAAATAGTATTCCAAATAATTATTGCAGTTGCAGTCAGTTCATAACACTTCACTTCTGCTGTTCCTTTCTCCTGGTGCTCTTCCCCTGCTCAAGCATATTGTCCCTCCCAAAGCATACAGTCCTTCAGAACAGAATGCTCAATTGCGGTATTTCCTGTCAGAAAACCTGCTCCTGCATATAACCTCTACACGTTGCAGCTTCTGACAAGAGGCTGCTTCAGCATGGGGTCTCTATGGGCTGCAACTTTCTTCAGGGCACATCCACCCACTCCGTTGTAGTGTCCTGCATGGGCTGCAGGGTGGAAATCAATTCCAACATGATCCTCGATATGCTGCAGGGAGACTGCTTCACTGTGGTCTTCTCCACAGGCTGTAGGGGAATCTCTGTTCTGATGCATGGGGGACCATCTCCCCCTCCTTCTTCTCTGACCTTGATGTGTGCCTGGATGTTTCTCTCACATTTTGTCACAGGTGTTGTGCAGTGTTTTTTACAATTTCATAAATACTTTACACAGTGATGTCACCAGCATCACTGATGGTCTAGGCTTTGGCAAACAGTGGAGCTGTTTTGGAGCCAGTTGTGACTGGCTTTGTCCAACACAGAGGCAGCCCTGGATCACTTCTCACAGAGCCCACCCTTGCGGCTAAACCCAATACAATATTTTTAAGGGTTATAGTCAGTATTATTAAAGGTTATAACCAATATAATCAGGATTATCACTATTTACCCTCTCTTTCTATGTCTTTCCCTAATGAATGTCTAGCAAATAAACTGTTCTATGACAGTTTTTAGCAGCCACTTAAAATGTGGTTGCCATTATCATAATTTCATGTTAATTATCATATAACAGGAACACAATATATCCTAACTCCTTTGTAATCTCTTATAAATAGTAAACTTTACATTAACCAAGTATTTTCTCATGCCCTGTGACTAATTAAGTCCCCAAAGTCTTGAACAGCATGAATTTTTGTTGGTAGGAAAAAATTGAAAGTTCATATACAGCAGCAGTTTCACTTGTTATTGCTAGACTTATAATCTTTTATCATCTGAAAGGGAAACTCCAGTCATGAGTGAAAAAAACCTACAAATTTTTCCAGATCCACAATGCCTTTAAAGAAAACATAGACATTCCTGCAATTTAACTTAGAAAAGTGGTCTATGACTCACGATAGATTTTATTGTATTAAAATGTATTCCAGTCATGTAGCATTTAGCCTTTAAATCAAGATTGAAAATAAATGAATCTAGCAGTTTAATACAGACTATATTCAAGAAACAAAATAGTTGTATCTATGCATGTAAAAATCTGTGTTTGAACAAATACCCAGACAGAGAGGAATGTGGTACTGACAGTTAAAGGTATACACAAACAGAAGTTAGTCATCAAAAATAATGTCATTAATTAGAAAAGCATGAGTTAATAAAAAAAATGCATATCAAGAATGAAAATAGTTTTGAGGAAGTTATCTTCTGAATGATTTGAAACAATATCTTTAAATAAAGATTGGAACTAACAGCATATGGAGTTATAAATTAAGGGTCTCTAGAAAAGCGTAAAAGTACAAAATTTGGAAAATATAATAGAATAGATGAAAGAGTCTGTTCATTTTGTCACAACCTTTAGTTTATTTCATCATCCTCTAATTATTAAATCAGCTCTGCGTACATGACATATAGTCTTAACTTGAGAAAACCCATTTATAGACTTAGCAGCCAAGTATTTTTGCATTCAGAGTCTCCTAGGGTTAGAGAGACAGTTCTTCCCAGCAGACACTGAGGTTGCGATTTCTCTGACGTGGACAAGAAAGGACCACCTAGAAAGAAGCAGACATGAGCAAGGGAAATATAATTGTGGAGGAGGCCAAAACCTGGAACCTATCACCACGTTTTCAAGAGCATGTAGATGTTTTATTAGAACGCATTTCTTCTGAAAAAACAAACAAACAAACAAACAAACAAACTACGAAGGAAATGTGTGAGATTTCATGAATTTTTCTGACTTCTTTGTATGTTCTTGTAACAGTCTATCTAGGAACTGTCCCTTTCCTAGGTAAATTATAAAAATGCAGTCTGGCCTTCTCTGAGGTAAAGGCTTTAACATACAGTCAAATCACATAGAAGAATTGAGTAGTGGCAGTGAAAAAAGGGAAAAAACCCAAAAGACATAGAGCCTCCCCGTATGCATGCATTTGAACTCCTGAGGCAATCTTTTAGCTAGAATGAAAGGGCAGGGCCCTGAACAGATTTTTTTTTTTTTTCCTTTTTTTTCCCCCCCTTTTAGTTCAATATGCCTTAACAATACTAGAGAAGAACATGTTTCAGTAAAGGCTGAGCATAAAGAAATTGATCTATTTGTGAGCCAATAATATAGCTACAACCAATCTTGCCATCTTTATTCCGCAGAGACACAGACTGGTTCAATGTTTATCAGTGGCTACTGAAAAGTTAGCAAACATATTGGTTTGAGTTATCTCTGAAAATCTAGGGAAATTTAATAAAAAAGTACTATGATTTCCTGTGACACTTTTTTTCCAGCCAGTCAACATCACAAAGTGCCCCGGCATGTCTGTTATCTTTGGTTCTGTCACAACTCTAAATGGCAAATGAAACAATGACTTTCTGTATCCGTTCCTCCCATTCTGTCCCTTTTCCTTCCCTGTAGTAACTCTACTGGAGGAGTACTTGCCTTATCTCTAAAGTGATTATTTCCCACCTAATCTCCCAAGATTAAACTCTATTACCTAGGTCAGTTGAAGACCATTTAGGTGCAGACTAACCTACTGGCAATCATTTAAAACCAAAACCACCAGCACTGTAGGTGTTCCCACAGTTCCTCAGAATATTCTAGTGAGAGTCACATCTGAACTCATGGAAGAAGGGAGTGACAGCTCTTAGCCTGTGTGCATTGACACATGGTTATTCACCTGGCATATGGCACAGACACCTGAGTCTCCATTTTGTATTCTACAGATCAAAAGATAAATATTACATGGAAACTGTTGAAGGAATAGCAATATAACCATATAATAGATGAATGATTAATAGATGGGAAAATGATTATACAATTTATTGGTCCTCATATCAATAATTATATACTAAATGGTCCACTAAATAACCTGTATTCAGGTAATAAAATATCTTTGCTTTTTTTACCATACATATGTATTATATGGAAAATATCTATGTTTTAAAAAATACTGCCATGAATATAAAGACAAGGCAGAAGTTAGGATGTGTCAGCAACTGAGGCTGTCTATGAACAATTAACTTACCATCCTAGAGCAAAGTGTTGCAGTAAGGCTTTTAAGTACATAATTACAAAAATTTTCTTTTTTTTTTTTTATTAAAGAAGACCACTATTATCCTCCTAACAGTGTGAATAATGTTCACTGTGTGAGGTCTTTACTTAGATTCTATTCAAAATCATGCTTTTCTTTTCATTCTTCAAACTAACTTATTCACAGTTCACCATCTCATTCCAGCTTTGAAGAATTATTCATTTCCTCCATGGAAATTCTGGATTCATAGGAAATTAGAAGACAATAAATAGTTTTATGCTTAAAGCTTTGTTTATGAGAAAAAAGAAAACATACCTTACCTATAAAGTCAATAATTTATTGTTAGTATAATTGGTATTTTAACAGTCTAATCCAAGAATCTCTATTAAAGGTGTAATCATTGCAGAAAGTGGAAGAATGCATTATGAAGTTTTAGTAATAATCCCACCACAATTAAATTTGTTAAAAATGCACTTTTAACTTCTACCTCTTTTCCTGTTGTCGTGCTCTCCTTTCCCCTGTTTCCCTGAGCCCTAAGGTCAGTGGCTTCATCTGGGTAGCAGAAGTGGGAGAGTGTTACGGCAAATTGTTTTCTCTCAAGCCCTCTGTTACTGTAGCAGGCCTGTATTTCTCTGTTCTACATTGTTATATTAGAACTGTATAACCAGAGTAGTATCATACAAAGTTAAACAAAAGTAAATCAAACTAGCCATTGAAAAAATTGCTATTACAATTAACCCTCGCTCCTGAGACCTTGCAAACTCATTAAAAAGCACATGGCCCGCTACTAGCAAAACCAATACCAATTTACAGGGTCATGTGAATTCAGTGTGTCTAACAAAACAGATCACTAATTCTTAATAACTTGTACCCTGGGCTTTAAGCGTCAAGAAATGTAACCTTCTAATGTACTTCCATACTCCCCCATCCTCCGTAACCAAAGTTTAACAGACTTTTAAAAACTTATTCTTCTTGCCATTTCCTTGAACCCATGCTTCTATTTTTACATCTGAAGACCTGGTTTTGCCACTTAAAGTCTGAGCTGCTGTAAGGTACCAACTAATCTTATTAGAAAGCTAGCCCACTGCTAGTACCTCAGATGACGAGCAGCTAGAATGGTTCTTACTTGATAGCACTTGGTACAAAAGTGAGTCTTTAACATGGCAACATTGCTACTTTACTGTAGCGAATTACACGTGCTTCAAAATTTACTTCACCTGTGTTTGTAGAGTACCAGGAAAAACAGCAAAATAGATGTCTGGCTTAGGTCACAGCTTTATGAGGAACATATAACTCTATGTTGCTGCTAACCTGTGCATCTTCCTGCCACTAGCTTTATGTCGCACTGTTTCCCTTCTGCTCACACAGATCCCATGCTCACAGTGAGTCAGCAGGTTGAACAACAGTGAGTGAAATGAAGATCACTGGGCCGAAAATTAATAATGTTCATTTTTAATTTCTTTTTGGTGTGTTAGTTTTCAGCTTTCTATATTCCTTGCCCAAGAGGAACATATGGTTGCATGAGTGCTAGTACCACTGCAGGATCAGTAGGTGAAATATCCTTTCACTAGACATAGATGATTTACGTTAAATTTGAAACATTAAGCTTTGTTCCCAAGAGCAGCATGATACTTCATAACAACAATAATAAGTTAATTACAGTCAAATGAAAAGTTCAGATTTCCTTGTGCCTGTGCATTTTACTAAATGCAGTGTAGCTGTCTATACTGCCTTTAGTAAATTGTGTCGCTTCTGGAAAACAAGAGTTGAAAGCCTTTTATTTGGTAATGTACTTAATTGGTACTGCTGACTTGACAGCGAGCTGTTAATTTTGTCAACCAAGCAGATCCTTCAGTGTTAAATGTTGTCTTATTCCCAACCCTCCCTGTATCTGCACCTCCATAATGAAATTACTTAAGACAATTGCTGCATGCAAAGAGATCAATATTTACAACACAAATCTTGTGAAAGAATGGAAGGAGTACATCATGAAATTTGGGGATTTTTTTCCCCTCAACTTCAATCATATAATCGTATAAAGAAACATTACTTGCTTGAAGTGTGGAAACATAAAACCTAATTCGTATTCCATTTATATTTTCAGATGCAACCAACTATGTTCTTTTATGTAGTAAGGACAGTAATTTTAGACAGATTTTTTGATAGCATTTTGCTACCTCTATCTTTGCTACCTCTGTCTCTTACCATAAAGACCCAAGTGAAATATAGAAAAAAATCTGTGTCAGTATAGCCATGCATTTCCATTCACAGCAAAAATGAATTAAGGACTTCCCACTCATCCCAAACTGATATTTTCTTTTCTTGTCTCCTTCAGTTCTTGCTTTAATGAGAGATATGAAAGTGATGAAAATGACTAGGGCAGTTCTCCACAAACTAAAGTACATGCTCTGTCACATTTCATACTGAACTGAAATCAGTCCGGATAATTTGATGAGTGTGCCTACCAGATCAAACCCTCAGGATAATTAAAGTACAGTACAGATGTCACTGCAGTTATGTCAGAATTACAACAAAGCGTCAGGGAGGGTCATACAGCTCAACTTATCTGAATGTAGCTGTACTAGCAAATCTAGTCACCCTTTATTCCCTGTGGACAGCAACAGACACTTAAATGATTAGCTTCATCTAGCCTATTTTAAGCATTCATTTTAAGGTGAGATGAATCTCATTTGAAGAACACTTGCTTCTTCTCACTGACTCTGAAGGGTATCAAGAGTGATGGGATCAGATGTAGATGTCAACATGGAGTTGGCTTAATTCCACCACTAGATGTCCACCTGTGAGCTCCTGTAGGAATCTTTTGACTCCAGGGACCCTGGTGGTACAATATTTAGATACTGGTGGTGTTCAGGTCCTTCCTGACATTGAGTTGTATATGGAAGAAAATACACTATATTGCTTTCTGAGATGTAAAAAACAACAGACCGATAAACTGAGCTTGAGATAGTAGGATTTAGGTAGGAACTTACTCCAGAAGTTAAAATGGACAAAAGAATTTTTGATCTTATAAAACCAAATTTTTTCATTTCTTTCCTCTAATAATGTTCATG
The DNA here is from genome assembly GCA_025774025.1 of Xenus cinereus. NCBI lineage: Eukaryota > Metazoa > Chordata > Aves > Charadriiformes > Scolopacidae > Xenus > Xenus cinereus. The sequence goes on from JAOXJK010000001.1 coordinate 137,008,899, forward strand.
TAAACTTTTGAACTTTGGGGTTTTTTTGGTGAACTTTTTCAATCAACTCTAAAGCAATAGTTATAATTCTGAAGTTAATTGTTGCTTCTACTAAGCCTAACAGCTGTCAGACAAGATCAGATATGTCAACACAATCATGTAATCACAAAATTATGTTTTATCTTCAATTCTCTTCATACCATCTCTAGTTTCTGAGCTACTTCTTAATAATTAAATACACATTTGTAAGTCCTACAACTACTCATATACAAGTAATACAAACTATTGATTGAAAATTTTCTATTCAGCATCTATGAAGAACTGATGATACAGTACACACAAATAAACATGTTGTCTGATTCACTTTCACATATGTTAAATAATTTACATATATACATTTCAAAAAGAATGAAACTAGAAAGGTAAACTAGACTACCACCTTAGAATATGATCGTTCATATCAAAGATAGGTATAACTACCGGAAGAGTACCAAACTTCCACAGATTAAATCTTCTGAGAAGTAAGCATAAGGCATACATATTTTTCACTATTTCAGCAGAAATAAATGTCAGTTATCCAGAAAAAAAAATCTACATATTTCATCTTGCTGTTTTGTACACCAAGATGTCAGAATAACTAAACTGCTAATTAATTTTAGAAAATTCTTAAAGGTCTCAGGAAAGCGGGTCACTTATTAAGGGGAATGTTTGTCCTTCTGTTGATAGTTTATTAGGACAGATTCAGCTACATATTTAAGAGAGAAAAAAATCAATTTTCCACAGCTCCTCATGGGCTCAACTACAGGAAGATATTGGTTTTTACTTACCTGACTTCCAGAGACAAAAAAAGTCTTTGTTATATTTTATCTATTATAAATTGTTGAGTTCAAAACTACATTGACATAAACTATACCACTGCCATAGTTCCAGCTGGGATGGAGTTAACTTTTTTGCTAGCAGCTGGTGTAATGTTATGCTTTGGATTAGGAATGAGAAATTTCCTTGATCCTAAGAATTTTTCCTTCAATGGAGAAGCATGACAAAGATATTCAAGAGTAGTGAGTTAACCTTGACCAGCAGGCACATGCCCACCCAGCTGCAGGAGGGCAGGTAGAGAAACAAGATGATAAAGCTCATAGGTTGAGATAAAGACTGGGAAATCCATTACCAGTTACTGTCACAGGTAAAACAGATTTAACTTGAGGAAGATTAGTCTAATTTATTGTCAATTAAGAGAGATTTGGGTACTACAAAATAAAGACAAAACATTTTCCCCCCACTCTTTCTGAGGCTTACCGTCATTCCTTTATTTCTGGTTCCTCTGCATCCTCCTGCTACCAGCAGAGCAAGCGGATGGGAATGGAGCTTGAGGTGATTCTATTATAGCTCCTCTTTGCTGCTCCTTTCTCCTCACACTTTTCCTCTGCTGCATTATGGTTGCTCTCTACAGGCTACAGTTCCTTCAGGAAATAGCCAGCTGCTCTGGAGTGCAGTCCCGACAGGCTGCAGTGTGGACATCTGCTCCACTGTGGTCCTCTCCACAGGCTGCAGGGGAATCTCTGCTCCAGTGATTGGAGCACCTCCTTCCCTCCTTCTCTGACTGTAGAGTTTGCAGGGTTTTCTCTCACACTTTTTTTTTTTTTTTTGCTCACTGATCTTCCTGCCATGCAATGTTTTGTCCTTTTTTGAAATACATTTTGAATGCTATGTCCTGTGGTGAGTCCATTGTGAAGCCAGCTGGAACTGACTTTGGGGTAACCCCTGACCTCTTCTCACAGAGGGTGCCATACAGCCTGATACCAAAACCTGGCTACACAAATCCAATACAGCAAGTTATATCAAACTTACAAAATTTGTAAAGAAACGAGCAGGATAATAAATTTTGTACAAAACCACAAAATAATATTGTCATTTTTAAGTGCCACTTCCCTTTAGCCCTTAAGCTCAGTCTTCTCTCAGTCTCCACCTGGAATGCAAGGGAAATTGCAGCAAAATCTAGTATAATGTTTGTATATCTTCTCCTTCCGTTTCGTGCAACTGTTTTATCCAGCTCCATCTCCTCTGGGAAACTGACTCACAGTGCGTGATTCAAGGACAAAACGAATCTATGCAACACTGGGCACACACAAAGATCTTCTGGTTGATAGAAAAACATAACTGTATTGGTGTAACGTTAGATGTCAGATTCATCACTTTACAGATGACAACATGAAAGCTACCAAAAATAACATGACATTCCCACTGCTTCTTTGCTTAGAAGGCAATAAATAAAGTACTGTTGTATTCACGTACAATTGGAAAGATGACTTCAAAGTAGAGCTTACTACAAAGCCTGACATTTCTGTAATTTCACTGGAGGAGCAACTGAAGCTGTTTAATAATTGTAGATAAAATTGTTAAAAATCCAGAAGTTTCTCAAAATATACCCATGTTGTTCAGAAAGAAATTATAAATAAAAAAATTTAGGAATTTAAGAAGGCACTTATATTAGGTTTTTATTAATATATTGACAAGTTACATGCACTGTGCTCCAGTCCAGAGTTTAACTTTTACTTCATTTGGTTTTCAAATTTCTAAAGCCCGATATCTGAACACTCTCTTTCCTGCCTTGATGTTTCAAAACATAGAGGCTTACAAATAAGCATGGAAGATCCAACTTTTGTTCAGCTCTTCGCACAATTTATGTAGACTAGCATAATACTACTCTATTTTACAGTCTCTTGTTGTTAGGTTACTTCTTTCACTAATTCTGCTGTAGCTTACCTGGGACAACACAGTTCTCAGCTCCTGTAGTACTGGTTGACCAGTTCATAAGCTCTGAATTCACTGTTCAAGTACTAAAAGTAATCCCCTGAAGAGTTTTAAATGATGTGTTATTAGAAAGCTGAAAGTTAGTAATAATTTGCTTATCTATGGCTATGAAAAGCAACGGTAATTACTGATTTCTCAGAAAAGCTATCCAAAAGCTTTTTTAGATGGGCATTCTCTCCTGCTGCTCCTCAGCCCCTTCATCTTGCTGGCTTGATAATCACTGACTCTTTGAAGCCAGCAGTTCACTTACACAGCAGCAGATGAAAGACTGGAAGTGTAGTCCATGCAAATACCGTTTTCTTTATAACATACGCTAAGAGTATTTGCTTCCAGCATATGGAATGGCTTTACCAAGTCTTTGCTTTCCTTGTTTGCAAAAAGAAATCTGAGCTACAAATGTACACAGAGAGTATCATTCAGCTTAGATAGCCATCTGAAAGTTAAATGGCTGCTCAGAACTAGAAATGTAGCCTCCACATATAGTTTCTCAAGAGAAAGAGGCAACTCCAAGAAGGTAATTGATCCCATCTTGGTCGTGTGTCTGAGATAGGGGAGATGAATTGCCTTTGGCAATATCTATTACTCTCTGTTGACTAAAAGAGGAGGGAGAAGAGGCCTAAACAAGTAGCTTTGACTAGGTGCCCATTTTTCAGGCAGCTAGAGTTAGGTGAGATGAATTTCATCCAGAGTGCCCATCTCTCATATGTCAACAGGCCTGTGTTTCTCTCTCAATTGCATATGCAGAAATAAAAATATCCCTTTAATCATGCAGAAATGCTAAAAAAACAGCTTCGCATCACACTAATACCCACACAGGATTTTAGCTGATTTTCAGAAATTAATTCATAGCCTCCAAGGCCCTTAAACATGTCTCTCATGCAAATCCACTGCCCAGACCTCTGCTTGGCTCTCTATACCTCTTCAAATAACTGTAACACAGAAGAAGAGTTTTATATCCTCTTCTTCTGTCTCTTCAGCTCATGACTGACAAAAAAAATAATTATCTGCTAGATAGAGGATTTATTAAACAGACAAGTACAGATTTTTAATTACAAGATGAAAACAGGGGACAAGAAAGAGAACAGAAAATAGGAGCAGGTTGGGAAACTGAGAATACATGTTTATCAGTGAGGAGTAAATAAATTTTAAATATTGTGCAAGTTGTCTCTCACCTTTAAAATGAAAGCAAATATAACTTTGCTTTTGTGCCATGTGTTGTCAAACTATATCCATAGGCAAAAAAAGTGTGAGACCTGCGAGGAGCAGGGAGTTGGACTTGATTCTTATGGGTCCCTTCCAACTTGAGATACTCTATGACTCTATGATTATGTTTCTCAAAGATTAAATGAGATCCTTCCACTTTCCAGTGTAATAAAAAGAATTAATTCACAATTAGTTGTACAAGGACTTCTTTCAACAAAGCATGCTATAAATTAGAAAGATACTCTGCACATATATGAAAGAAAGACAAGAACTAGGAGCCTTCCTGGTGTTATATGTTTCTCAGACATTAAACTACTTGGGTGGTTTAATAATAAAACACTTCTTGTAAAGTTTTTAAAGATCCTGTCTGAGGCTGCCTTAGAGACACATTGTGAATTTTATGCATTACGAAAGCAATTGGTGAATGTGCTTTGTAAGAAATACTTGGAGCCTCAAGGTAACTGTGAAATATTCGACAATGTGGAGGTGCTTGTGGAGGTGCTTATGGTGGTGGTCAATGTTCTCATAGTGGAGAAAAAGACAATATTATTATGTCCTTTGAACAAAATGGTATAGAAAGAAGAGAAATAATGTTTGTCCCGACAGTGGTTAAGGTTTTAATGGAACACTGAAGTCTACAATATCTGCAAATGTATTGTTCTGACTGCAGCTAGTATATAATCTCTCATACGTTATTTGCTAGTGCAATTAAAAAGCAGTAGCATGACATGGAGTGGATGATAATTTTTAAAGCCCTATGTCTTAGTTTATGTGGTATGAGCTTATCTTAGCATATGAGGTATACTTTACCTCAGCAGAAACAAATTGTACCTAAATTGATGTCTATTGAAAACATCAAAGCACAGAAAGCATCTGCAACAGGTCAAATGATCCCACTTTTACATCTAATGCATGTGACACAGGCACTGCAAATTAAGTCAGCTACAATCACAATTGCTAATGTTTTTTTTTTTTTTGTGATGGCTACAGGATGCTGCACAGAAAACAGCTGTAAACTATTTCTCAAGTTCCCCTTAAAACATGTGGTATATATTGACAGCAATTTTGAGACTAAAACGTACATTGCATCTGTACACTCTGCTAAAGGCTAAAGAATATGTAGTATTTATGAAAAGGCAGTACCAGTTTCTATGGCTTGGGAGACCTCTGTTGGACATCCCCATCTTCTACAGCAAAAGGTAGCTGAGTCTTCATTGTCATAGGGCACCCGATCTGCTGAAGCTGGTTTTCTCTCAGTTAGCTAAGGACCCTGCTTGACGAAATCCAGCTATGCAGCTTGTAGCACGGAACCATGATGACATACATGTGCCAGGGCACAGGACAGTAAGGGAGTAGAGGCAGAACACCAAGGACTGTCTGTACAGAGTGAATTCCTGTAATCAAAAGACAGTTGCCTTTCCTTTTTTTTTGTCCTGGTTGTTATGGATATAATGAAATAATCCCAAATGACTCTTCTTCAGCTATTGGGATCTAACAAAATTCAGTACTGAGGGTGTTTTGGGGCACAGAAAAAAAAAAAAAGACCACACCAGCATCAAACTTCTGATGATTTTTACCCAGATTTCTAACCCCAAATATTCTTTACCTTGTTCCTTATGCACTGGGTTCAAGGTCCTTGTTGCTCCTTTCCTTGACTAGCTCAGTCCTAGAGTTGCAGCCGCAATGAACCAATACATTAAACCCTGATGCATTGTAGTTCATTAGTTGAAAACCTGAAAGTGATGAAGTGAGAGATGCCCTAAGATCATCCCCTGATTCCAGGAAGACTTTCTTTCTGGACGCATTTTTGCAACAAATGTTTACTGAGCAAGGAAAACCTAATCTTAGTTTCCTATGGAATTCTTTCTCATTTAAATCTTTATGTAGCATCTTGTAGGAATACATTCAGGTAAACTAATACTCTCCTCAGAAAATAGAAACAGAAGTACAAGATTAATAGGTTTTTTTAAAGTTCATTTTATTATTCTATGAAGAGCTTGAGCCATCAATTCCAGATACCACAGTAGGTCACAACAGACCAACTCTCCAAACATCTCCATTCTTACTTATTTATTCACCTAGTGTGACCTGAAGGGACACATCTCTAAATCAAACAGACCTTTGTTACTGAGGATAAATGACTCAAATTTGGTACAAGTTATTCTTTTTCTCTTTGCGGATATGACATAGAGAAGTTGTGTATCTGCAAGTATTTTGCAGATCACAGAAGGGACCCTGGGAGGTCTGTAGGCCACCCCACCTGCCAGAAGCAAGGCTCCCTCTGGGGTCAGACTAGGCTGCCCAGGAGTGAAACCCTTCGAAGCATGGAGACGGCATAGCCTCTCAGGGCAACATGCTCCACTGCTGTTTTGTCTTCAGCAAAACAGCAATTAAAGAGGTTTTATTTTTTCTCCTAATATCCTATAAAATAAGAGTAATAATTTGAAAAAAAATTTAAAACTGAACAACTTTTCAGTAATTATATGGTTGTTAACTGCTTCAGGTAAACTTACTGGTGATAAATCTGGGACAAAAACAGAATTAATATCAGGATCTAAGGTGTTTGAGTACTAGTTACAAAAGAGAAAAATAAAAATCTGAAATAAAGGAAACAAAAAGGAATCTATTTTCTACAGATATTGTCTGTTGCTACAACAGCTGACTATAATTTTGTCCTTCTAGTTTGAAACAAAGACACAAAGGACATTTTAATATTGCCAACTGCAAGTTGATATTTGGTAGGTGCCCCAGTCCTGTCTGGTGCCTTAAAGCCTTTCCCAGGATAATTACTTGTGTGCAATATTTAAGAAAAGGCTGCTACCATGAGTTTGAAATTAGATGTTGACTTTAATATTGAAAACCAATGGAGTGCTCACACTTTTCAGAATATCATTTGGAGATGATTAACCAAATAACATTAGCTCCAGTCTTTAAAATGTCTTTATTTACAAATATGTATATATTTATAATGAATCTAAGCATCTTTTTAGCTTATGCAAATATGGATTAATTTCTCAACAATTTAATACTTATTCAAATGCAGATTTGATACCATATTTTGTGTTTATGTATAAACAGTGAGTTAAGAGGTATTAATTTATCTTGATTTGCATAATTTCCCTTACGTTATCAGTTAGAAACAAATATACTATCACTGTTATTTTTTCATTGTTATGCTATGTTTGTGCCATTGTAGTTATAGTAAAGATATACTTTAATTATCAGCCTCTCTCTACAGACTGTTAAATTTCATTACATGCATATTTAATTGATCTAAATTAGAATCATAGAATCATAGAATTGTCTACGTTGGATCATCTGACTAGATGACCTTTAAGATCATCTAGTCCAACCATCAGCCTAACTCTGATAAAAAAACCCCCGTCGTTAAACCATGTCACTAAGCATTGTGTTAACCTGTTAACCTGTTAAATACCTGCAGGGATGGTGCATCAACCACTTCCCTGGGCAGCCCATTCCAATGCTTAATTACCTTTTCAGTGTACAAATTTCTCCTGATATCCAATCTGAATCTCCCCTGGCGCAGCTTGAATCTATTTCCTCTTGTCCTGTTGCCTGTGACTTGGGAGAAGAGATAGGCCCCGCCTCACTACACCCTCTTTTCAGGTAGTTGTAAATAGCGATAAGGTCTCCCCTCAGTCTCCTCTTCTCCAGGCTGAACAACCTCAGCTCCCTCAGCCTCTCTTCATAAGACTCCAGACCCCTCACCAGCTTCGTTGCCCTTCTCTGGAGCCGCTCCAGCACCTCAATGTCTTTTTTGTGGTAAGGGGCTCAAAACTGGACACAGTACTGGAGGTGGAGCCTCACCAGTTCCGAGTACAGGGGGATGATCACCTCCCAAGTTCTACTCACCACACTGTTCCTGATACAGGCCAAGATGCTGGTGGCCTTCTTAGCCACCTGGGCATACTGCTGGCTCATGTTGAGCTGACAGTCGACCAACACTCCCAAGTCCTTTTCTGCCAGGCAGCTCCAGCCACTCTGCCCCAAGCCTGTAGCGCTGCATGGAGTTGTTGTGACCCAAGTGCAGGACCCAGCACTTGGCCTTGTTGAAGCTCATCCCATTGGCATCGGCCCATCAATCCAGCCTGTCCAGATCCCTCTGCAAAGCCTTCCTACTCTCCAGCAGATAAAAACTCCCACCTAACTTGGTATCATCTGCAAACTTACTGAGGGTGCACTCGATCCCCTCGTCCAGATCATTGATAAAGGTGTTAAAAAGAACCAACCCCAGTATCAAGCCCTGGGGGACACCACTCGTGACCAGCTGCCAACTGGATTTAACTCCACTCACCACCACTCTCTGGGCCCAGCCCTCCTGCCAGTTTTAACCCAGTGAAGAGGACTCCCATCCAAGCCATGGGCAGCCAGTTTCTCCAGGAGGATACTGTATCAAAGGACCTTACTAAGGTCCAGGTAAACAACACCCACAGACTTTTATTATTATCATGCTTTTTATTTATCATTTAATATTATTATTATTATTATTTATTATTATTTTTATGCTTGAATTCAGAATTTTACTTCATTGTGTTTTTAATTTTGATGAAGTCTTGTTTAACTGACACTGAAGCACAATTACAGCAAAGGAAAAAGTGTATATGGCGTTATTTTTTTCCAGAGTGCTTTTACCTAATGCTTAAATGTAGTTAAAGTCTACTCTAAAAAAATTACTTTCGTTTTTCTTTACAAAAGACAAAGATATCTGTACAAATAGGAGAAGTATAATATCAAAGTGAAATAGGAAATGTCATTGTAAATTTTCTTATAAATGTTTTTTCTTATAAGGTTTGTTCTTCCATAATAAAATATAATTCTGTCCTCAAATGTATATAAATTATGCATTATATTTATACATGGTCATGGTTTAGGTACATCATGACATACGTTAACATGTCTGTTACTAAGTCAGACAAAATATCTATTTATTCCAGTGCTTGTCTGACAGTAGTCTGTGATGAATATGTAAGAGAAGAGTGGGGAAATGTACAGTGAAACATTCCGCATTAAACCCTTCTAGCCCTGGCAAACGTAGTTTAGAGACCTCCGCAGAGTTGTTTTTTAATAGCCCTTTGAAGTTTTCACCAGTGGCTTTTCTAATTGTTTCCTGCAGTTATCCACAAAGTTGGCATTAGAAATCCAGTGTGGTGCTAAATTATACAGTTTAACGATGTGTTGTGTGAAAAGCAGCTTCCGTTTCTTTTTTTAGAACTTCTTCCTTGTAATACAGTATGATTCCACTTAGCTTTCAGCATTATACCAGATTTCTGTGGATATTTATCTATATTCCTACTCATTCTTCTTTTCACTATAGTTTCTAGAATTGAAGATGTTTACTTTAGTACTGTGAGTAATTTAATCCATAAATTCTTAGAATTAGTAATTGGAAAATTTTACTCCTTTTATTTCTTTAGAATTTTGTATAAATAAAATGCAGAGATGGCAACTTCTTTTTTTTTTTTTCCTGTTTACAAGGTTATTCTCAAAACTTTTTGACTGATGCTTCAGCCTGAGGTCATTGCTCTGATTTGTCTTCCATAAAGAACAGCAACACTGTGGGAACTTTCTTAACACCTGAACATTTGTGCAAAGAATTGATTTAGCTTGATGTCTATGACTTTACCTCCCTGAAGGCTCTTTTTGCACATTCATTATTGGTACTTCAGGTGTGTTTTGTCATATTTCTTGTTTCTGTTGTGTTTTATTTCTGGATTAAATAACTTTTATAAGGTTTGTTTGGGTTTTTTTCCTAAATGTTTGGCCCATCTTTTTGTGGCTATCCATTATCTTGTCAGTTTCCTAGTTTCTACCTTGTCAAGGACAGCTTCTGATAGATAATATACATTAAATATTAAATTTTAACATATTGTCCTTAAACAGTTTTGTACTACTTGAAAGTACTACGTCCTTTTGAATTCTTTTTATCTTCCCTCTAAAAGAAACACACAAAACAAACCACAACTAAACAAACAAAAAGGGGTTGTTTGGGGTTTTTTTGTATTATACCAATTTTGAAGTTAAGTGTTTTGAAGTTAAGTGAAATGAAAAGAGAGAGATTTTTTTTAGGACATCTTTTCCTGTAAATGTGACTAGATTATCTTCTTTATTACAGAGTGCAACAGTCCCTTTTGAACCATGTCCCATACACTCCTCAGAAACAAATATTTTATTTTCCTTTTTTTTGTGTTTTCTGGATAGTTGCTCCAGAAAGCATTGTGACTAAATAACTTTCTTTTTTATTATAATGTTGTTCTAGGCAATCAATAGGTTTCTGAAAGACAATAATGTCTGCCCTCATTACACTGAGTCTGCCGTCACTCTTAGTTGGTCACAGTGCCTCTTGCTCCAACAACATAATGTTCCTACTATACATTTTCTAAGTTTTTATTTATAAAGTTTGATAGAATCCATATTGCAGCTTCAGTACACAGATAGTTTATCATCTCTTGATATTTTGTTGAGCTCAGCATTTCATTTATCATATAATTCCGCTTCTTCACTAGAGTATCTACTTTGCCTTTCCTGTAAAGCATATACCTTGTCATGTGTATTTATGGAATATAGCACAAATTCTCTTCCTATGCACTACCTTCCTTCCACTAGCCTTCAGAAATCTTCATTGTGTCTACATCTTTGTTACAAACAAATTATTCACTTCTCTAGTACCTCAGTTGGTTATCATCCATATAAAGCATACAGTTTTTGTTTTCCTCATGTGTTTTTAATATGCTTAATGCAGGATTTGAAGCATTGAATATACACTCATCTGTTTCTGTCTAGAATTTTATCTTTTCAGAAGCCTTTTCTTGTGTCTTGACTTGTAATGTCTATGCTTTTGTTTTCACTAAATATTTGCTTCGAACTTGGTTACCCTTCTGCATTTTTCTGCTTCTCCTCTAGTTTTCTTTCAAAACACTTAATCATAAACTCCCAGAGGACCACAGGATTCAAAGGGGCTTCCACCTACCTTACACAAGACAGATACCTTTTCACATTTCCACTCGCTTTCAGAAGACACCTTACATATGAATCATCTGCCATTAATTGGCATATTATTCTGTAGTATAACTGTATAAATAATGAGGTGCAGAAATATTTTTTTTCCATCCTAATGACAAAGATCTCACTTTTAGCAAATGTATTATCTGCTGTTTATAAAATGAGACTATGATGACTGTTTCAGAGGCAGATATTTGCACTATATATTTGTACGTAAAATTAATTGAGACACTCTTCTCATATCTGAAATACAGCTTTTGCAGAGAAAAAAGCCTTGTCTTTTGATCATGCTGGAAATCTTCTGTGGAGTTGATTCAACAGCTGACCTAAGGTTCATCCAACTTTATCTTTCTTAATTTCTCAATTTAAGCCAGAAATTACATCCATCAATGAAAGATGAAAGGGATTATTTTTGTTTGGTTTTGTTTTGCTTTTTAATGTGGCAGGAAAGAGCAAAAAATAAAAGCTTGCCTTTTCCTGTGCAAGTCATTGTGCTTTACACCCTGAGGGTGCTTGCCCTTATATGACAATATTGACAGCATGAGTCATCCTGAATAGACTGCTCTTCTGCAGCACTTAGTTTAGAAACTGTCTTGAGACTAGATATTACGAATTTTTTTTTCTGGTTAATTTCTTAAATACTGCATGAAACAAATGAATTACCATTTATTTCCTCAAGAAATTTCATACGTTTATATAGCATACTTTAATTAACATGTCTCTGACTTAAGGTTGCTTGTCTCTGACACCCCCTTCTGAAGGCAGCCTATTAAAGCCTGGTACTTTAAATTTTGAGAAATTTTATGTTCCCAGTCTTCTTACTGATGAATTCACTGTTATCCTCTACATATTTCTTTATATTTCTGTGAATATTGCATAAACATCCATAGCAAGCAAAAACGTAAAGAGAGACAATAATCTGAATAAAATCTTCCACCCTTGTATATAATTTTGGTTTTACTAATTTTCTCCTAGAAAAATCTTTCCAATTAGAACCAGCTAGATATTATATTATATAATCTATTTCTCTGGGGAAAAAAAAAAAAACACAACACCCTTTTAATGAGCTTGCCTGTGTCCTATTAACTTTGTTTTGATTTATAAGAATCGTGTCATCATCAAGAGATGAATAATAGCATTTACCAATATTATGTCATTTTAGCAGTTAAAACTGATAAGAAACTAATCTATCAATAGCTATAAAAGACATTAATATTTTTAAAGTATTGTAAAGGTAAATAATAAGTTTCTGAATTCACACAATAATGACAAATGTTAAATTTTAGAAATAAGGGCCTCGTTTGTTTCATTTTCAGAAGTGAATGATAAGATCCTTTGTCCTTCACAATATTCCAACAGTTATTACTCCTCTGACTTTCTTTTCCCATAATCTCTGTCCCACCAAATCTAACCACTTTTGCTATGATGAAAAGATGAAGTCAAATAACCTCAAGACAGCCTTCACACAGAATTTCCCTTAAATTAAAGAGAATTATTTCTATTGCCTAAAAATTAACTTTCATATGAGAGATGTTATTGAAGTGACCACTCTTACCCTAACTAGTTAATAGTGACTTACTTACTTTATATTACAACCCACTATTTCTGGGGTAATATCTCTGGAAAAAGTATTATTGTCCTACTAACAGAGCTCACTCATAGAAATAATCAGCATTCCCTGAACATTTTCTATCATTTCTTTTAAAAATTGAAAGAGTGAAATAATAATTTATTTTACTACTTTTATGGCAACAATTTTTATTTAATTCTGTACTAGAAATATTTAAATGTTATTTATTTCTATTTTATTAGTTGAAATGCTTAAAATTATATTTTCTCATACTTATGAAGTAACAGAATCCTAAAAACTAGATTCATTGTAAAACATTGCAGTATAATAAAATGTTCCATTTACATTATTAATATACATCATTAAGTTAAAATTGCACCATGATAGTAGAAATGCAATAAGAAAAACTGTATAATGATATTTAAAAGTTATCCAACTTTCTTTATTAAGACTAAATGATATCAGAGAAAACATACATATTTAGTTAGTCCCTGAGCCTGCTAAGACTTCTGCATGTTTATAACTTTGTATCAGTGGTTCCATTCTCTTCAATGTCTGTGGTGAGCAAAACATTAAACACATGCATAAGCTTTGGCAGGACAAAAGAATAGAAGCTGTCTCCCTTGAGATAGTAAGTCCCAGTTTTTTCTTTTGAAATTGCACAGAAAATGGCTGGCAACTATTAGGAGTATACAATCTTCCCCTCTGACCCCATATACTGGATATGATTTAGCAAAGGAATGAAGAAGGAAGAAATTAGCATTACTAGGAAATACAGTGAACAGAAGGCAAAGAACAAGGTGATTAAGTGTAGACCATAAGAGGTACAATAGCCTGACAGGCACTATAAAAATAACAGCACTTGGATCTTATGTTCCTTGTGTAGTGCTTTGTCTGAATATGAGTAAATTTCCTTTTGTTGTAATAACTCCTTCCAATCTGTGAGCAGCAATTATTAATGATTCTGGAGATAATTGGTTTTGAGGGCAGAAGTTGTGTGGGTGCGGTGAGGAGAAATTTGATAGTGTTACTGAAGGAGTTATCTAACTTAAAAGCAGTCTTAGGTTCCCTTTACAAGGAAGGCTGTACTTATTTTTCATGATTTGCAATTAAGAGTTTCTCCTGATATAGGTGGTGGGTGGGATAAATCTGCAACAGGAAAAGGGAAAAAAGAGATCAACATGGCATTGCTGAAGAAAGAAAAAGCTTGATGGCCATTGAAAGAACACAGCCATTTGCTAATCCACAGGAGCTTCTGATTTCAAATCTTTTTTCTCTGTTCAAAGTAATAGCTTGGTCTAGCATAAGTGTTTGGCGGGATGGGGGCCAAGTATCGTATTATTGGCATAATATAAAGTGTTAATATTGTAAGAAAATCACCTTTAACTTGAAGTGGTATTAATTGATGCACAGAAGTATGACTTTTTCTTTACTGTCTGATCAGCCCTGAGTGCACATGAACACTGCTCACCTTTGTGCATGGGGTCATATTCTGAGAGGATTTTGGTGCCTTTAGATGGTGTTGAAAGTGTAAGCAGAATCAGGAAATTGCTCGATGCTCTGTTTTAGAGGGAGGATTTACGGAGCATGATACAATTATGGCACAAAGGCAGCCAGTGGTTATCAAAAGCTTTTCTTCTCCTTTGGTCCATTTACTTTCTATTCAATGTGAGGATAGAAAATACCTTAACTATAAATTAATAGGTACAGCCTACCCATAGTCTGTTAGCTCTCAGGATATCTCTCCTAGATCAATGTTACACCTCAGTATTAGGATGAATCTTAAAAAATGTCTAGCAAATGTCTGGTGAAAATTACTATAATTCAATGTCTATAGTATATGGCAGGAAACCTTTATTTAAGGAATATTTCCCTATGATGCTTGAAAATCTTAAAGCATTGCCAATGCTCCTAATTTCCTTGTGAATCTTGTGGTGCTACATATTTACTTAAAATACAATTCCTGGTGACCAGTAATTGAGAAAGTCAAGGAGAGGTATGTTATATGAAAACATGTAAGTTCGTACATACTCACATAAATTACTCTTTAGCTTTTCTAACTGCAAGGAAGAGCCTGAAAATGCAACCTAGTTTCAACCTGCAGTCTCAAAGACCAAGAGAGCAGTAAAACTGTTTCAATTTTGTACACGCCAGATTTAAGGACATCGGCACTCTAGCAGGTGCTACCATACAGCTTGGAGAAACGTAGAGAAGGGTTCTACTACCCCACTTTGGAAAACAGAGACTGGGAGAGCGGTGGCAGTGTGCGGCTCTGGGCACCTGTGTTTTCTCAGGTTTGTATTAGTCCCTGGCACACTTCTGATGTTCCTCTCAGCAGCTCAGTTCTTCAGGTCTTTGACACAGGGAGAAGTAGGAAGGCTATGGCTTAAACTTATCAGGTCCTGACAACCACAACAGCTGCATGTTTATCTGTGTCTAAAGGTGACCCTAGAGAGATGGACAACTGAGTTCCTATGTACAATAAATATTGTGTGCCAATATGAAAATAAGAAGTGTGGACAAATGAAGACAATTTAATTCTGCACTGATATTAAAACCAAAATGAGACAGCATTATCTGCGCTTCAGAATCTGAAATCCTTTATGTGCTTGCACATGGCAATGATCTGTCCTGCCTGCAAAACTGCATGAAAGTCTACCTGTAGCTTGGGGAATACAGCTTTCATATGATAAAATCAAATGGCTGAAAATTCAAATTTTGTGTCTCTATTGTTGACACATTTGGCCTCATACTGACACTCATATTCTATTTATTTATTTTAAAAGTATCTATTTATTTATCTATTCTATTTATTTAAGAGTATCTATTCTATTTATTTATTTTAAAAACATTCCCATTTGTTTAATAGGAAATATTGGCAGCATCATCAAGCAAAAAATGTCATTATTGAAAAAACATGCTGATCTTACATTAATAACCACTTTCTTCAAAATACTACAGTTTTGACCAGCAGGAAAGAAATTCATCTTATTGAAAACTAAAATTGAGTTCAGCACAGGAAAAATCCTCAAGGTATTGTTGTTAAATGAAACATTATGCAAAAATTGAAGCTGTATGGTACTTGCTGCATAACATCTTGAATCATCTCTTTTTCAGACACCAGTATTAATTTTAATAGGCTTAATAATTTCACAGTGGTTGTAGAAGTAATTATACTAAAAGGGAAATAAAGATTTTTTTAATTTTTATTTGTTATGTTTTGTTTGGTTTTGGGCTTGATGCCCATGCTTAATTTTTAGGAAGGAAAAATATACTGATGTCACAGAAATTTTTCTCCCCAGACTTCCATTTACCATTTCTTCTGGGTTTTTTTGTTGGTTTTTTCTTTGTTTTGTTTTGTTTTTCCCCTCAGAAATGTAGTGGATTTCAAGAAATTGAAAATCACACTTTCATTTGCAGAATAATTCAGTTATTATAGAATCATAGAATGGTTAGAGTGGAAAGGAACCTTAAAGATTACCTGCCCCCTGTCATGGGCAGGAATATCTCCCCCTAGACCAGCTTGCTCAAAGCCCCATCCAGCCTGGTCTTGAACACTTCCAGGGATGGGGCATCCACAACTTCCCTGGGCAACCTGTTCCAGTGCCTCACCACCCTTACAGTAAAGAATTTCTTTCTGGTATCCAATCTAAATCTCCATTCTTTCAGTTTAAAACAGTTACCCCTTGTCCTATTGCTACACTCCCTGATACAGAGACCCTCCCCATCTATCCTATAGGCCCCCTTTGGGTACCGGAAGGCTGTTATAAGGTACCCCCTGGAGCCTTTTCTTCCCCAGGCTGAACAACCCCAAATCTCTCATTCTGTCTTCATAGTAGAGGTGCTCCATCCCTCTGATCATCTTCATGGCCCTCCACTGGAACCGTTCCAACAGGTCCATGTCCTTCCTGTGTTGAGGACTCCAAAGCTTGACACAGTACTTCAGGTGGGGTCTCACTGGAACAGAATCACCTCCCATGACCTGCTGACCACGCTTCTTTTAATGCAGCCCAGGATGCGGTTGGCTTTCTGGGCTGCCGGCATGCATTGCTAGTTCATCTTGAGCTTCTCATCTACCAACACTCCCAAGTCCTTCTCCTAAGGTGTGCTCTCTAGCCATTCTCCAATCAACCTGTATTTGTGCCTGGGATTGCCATGTCCCAGGTGCAGGACCCTGCACTTGGCATGGTTGAACTTCATGAGGTTTGCACAGGCCCACCTCTCAAGCCTGTCCAGGTCCCACTGGATGCCATCCCTTCCCTCCAGCCTGTTGATTGCACCGCACAGCTTGATGTTCTTGCCAAACCTGCTGAGGGTGCATTCTATCCCACTGTTCATTTCACTGTCAAAGATGTTAAACAGCACTGGTCCCAGTACTGACCCCTGAGGAACACCACTCATCACTGGCTTCCACTTGACTGCAGCCTTTTGAGTGTGGCAATCCAGTTAGTTCCTTATCCACTGAGTGGTCCATCCATCAAATCCATGACTTTCCAGTTTTGGGACCAGGATATCATGTAGAACAGTGTCAAACACTTTGTATAAGTCCAGGTAGATGACATCTTTTGCTCTGCCCCTGTCTACCAATACTGTGACAATATCATAAAAGGCCACCAAATTTGTCACGCATGACTTGCCCTTGGTGAAGGCCATGTTGGCTGTCTCCAATCATCTCCTTATTTTCCATGTGCCTTGGCAGAGATTCCGGGAGGGTCTGCTCCATGTTCTTACTGGGCACAGAGGTGAGACTGACTGGCCTGTAGTCCCCTGGGTCTTCTTTTTTTCCCTTTTTGAAAATGGGGGTTATGTTTCCACTTTTTCAGTCTGCGGGACTTCACCAGACTACCATGACTTCTCAAATATAATGGAAAGATGTTTAGATACTTCATTCGCCAACTCCCTCAGGACCCACGGATGTATGTTGCTGCCCCACCTAAACTCCATCTGGGCAAATATTGCTGCATTGCAGACTCAGAAATTGTGTCAGAAACAGCCCTTTGCATCCTGCTCTACAACACCAAGCATTTAATGACATCCACACTACTCTCATGAATGGTTGAACGTAGAATTTTACTTATAAGACGAAATTTATGTGCTTAAAAGAAGTTAGACTACTAAAGTATTAGACAGAAAGCTATAAAATCTGAACCTGATTGAAATAGTAATTGGACTATTCTGATTTAATTATTGGTCCTGTGGTTGAAGTTATAGATAAACTGATGAAAACTCTGTTTCTGCTTATAACACACCATTCCTCCTTGATCCAGAAACTACTCTTAATGTCATGAAGAGCAGCCAGCTTAGTATATTTGTGCAATTACACATTTAAAAAGGAGGCAAACTTTTCATAGCATATATGAATAAACCTTTCCAAAAACCAACTAGAACAGAATGACAAGCTTTGAGTTAAAAGCTGAACAGACTTAATATGGGAAGTGAAGAATGGATATCATTCACAGAAGCAGAAATAAATGGGAAATGCTTTTGTTCAAGTGCAACTGCTAGCATCTGATCTGAGGGTTTCACAAGCTCCACACTGAAAGTAGAGGTAGAGCACACCCCATAAGATCATGTGCAAATATTTTATTGTAGATACTTCAGGAGATATGGAAAGCATAAAAGCCAGAGCACAGATATGCAAAGTCAAGCAAAGCAAAGCAAAATCAAATTAGTCAGATGTGGGTGATAGTCTACATCATAACATGTTCTAGGAAAAACCAAACCAAACCCAGTACTCATACACACTAAAAGATAAGAAACAAAAAACACCTCACCCTCTCTTCCCCCTGCCCCCCACCCCCCCAAAAAAAAAGAAGTCTTACTCAAAACCAGAATCACAATTTAGTAGTCATAACTCATTTCATATTTCCACAGCTTTTCTGTGAGAGACAGAATAGCAACTAACAGAAAAAGGAATAATTATGAAGTTCTACCGAAAGAATGTCTATTCTGAAGAATATCAACTCACTGAGACATACGTATACATTTGTGCACAGGCCATATGCCTTCTTTGGAGTCCAAATGGACATATCCTTACCTGAATACAGATATAAATGGAAAAAGCAGAGAAACTATATTACTTCTTTACATTTATTATTGATTGTTTCTGTAAGACACCTTAGACCCTAAGTTGTAGGTTATGTCTATATTTAGAAGATGCAGAAAAACTTCAGAAACCTCATTCCAGTTGGATCATCTTTGATTATTTTCTAAGGGTGTTGTCCAAATTGTAATGAGCAAGCACATAAAATTCAGTTATCCATTTCTCTCTTCTCTTTCTACAGATTTCAACCACAAAAAATTATTTATAATATATATAAAGAAATGGAAGTGTGAGTGAAGTATTTTGACATTTAATCGTAAATCATCTATAAAATAGAAACTTTGTGAAAGCAATAGAAGTATTTGTTTCTGAAAGTAAGAGGCTTGCTTTCACCTCACATATGCTGAGTAATGACCTCATATTGTTTCATTATAATGTGTAAGAGCAGTAGAAATCCAGGTAGACTGCATACAAAATCAACCCTCTGCTATTGTGTGGCTTTTGGTGCATTACTTTCTTAATGCTACCTGTTCTATCTGAATGTATGAATCAAATATTTTAAAGGAAGATTGCAATGTCTTATCAGCCCAATTCAAATTGTAGTTTCTTTAGAAAGAAATTACAGAATAGTGTTGATATTGGTTTGGAGAGTTAATGTCATAATATCTTTCCTAATTTTGATTGTGTAGGCAGAGAGCTGTTTATCTTTTGAGAGACTTCTGATAAGAAATTGAATTTAACATGCAAAACTTATGTACCTTTAAGAACTCTTCTTGTATTTTTTTCTCCATTTGCATTTTAAAATTTGTTGTCTGCTGATTAACCTGTCATCTTTCATTCTCTTTTTAACTTCCTTGCTGCAAAAGATCACTTAATGCAGAACAGGGAATTATACCACACATTTCAAATTTGTAAGCTCTTCCTAGATGCTTTGCATCTCACTATTTTCCCAACCTTGCCATCTTCTGTATCTCTGTTTCAACATGTTTAAAACGGGAGCAATGATACTTTTCCACCTTGAGAATTATTAATGGGCATAATACATATCTGTATTTTTTTCTGTGCATTACCTAAAAATATGTCTAATACCTCTTATCCTCAGTCTTTTATTTAGTAGTTACTCCTGATTAAGGTCTTAGAAGCACTTCTTTTTCCCAACATTTTATTTTTCTTCATTTTATGTCTGAGTTCTCAAACAAAAAAATTACATTATTCACACAAAAAATGCATGAGTCTGTACTTGATGATTTTTTCCACAGTTTTAAGTGTAGATTTTGTTGCTGTAATGGTTTTCGCCCCTATGTCAAAACAATAGATGGCACTTTATGTATTTTCCAGCTTGGTCTTTCACTAAAATTGTTTAAAATGTATTTTCATATGGAAATACAATTAGAAAGGGTATAGTGAGTTAGACAACAGTATGTTGTATAAAGAGTAAGCAACGCAGTAGAAATAAACAAGAAAAGTTCATATTAATATAAAATCTGCATTTTATCTTTGAGGCACTTCCAAAATTGGAGCTTCTGGGTAAAAATAATTTAAACATTTGAATGGCTTGATCTTATACATAAAAGGAATAAATCAAGAGAAGAAAATAGCAAAAATCAGAGTAGAGAATATAGAGCGCAAGCCTAAGGCAACAATCTTAATGAAAATGTAACTGAAAATACAATGATACAACTGAAAAAAGTCAGAGGTGTTCAAAGGTTAACAAAAAGTATTTGTTACTCCAATACAAGACAAAGTACTCTAATACAAAACAAAGTATCCAATACAAGACCACTCCAAGACCTAATAATTAAAAGTAAATACTGTTATTTACAAAAAAAAATAAAAAATCCTTCATTCTTTTCTTTTTCTTGAATATTTATCTGTATTTTTTTTTTCCAGCAGATCCTCTTTATCTCAAATTTTGGGGAAAAAAATTCTTCTTGTTGAATGACTTTCATGGGTATTTTTGTCCAAAAATATAGTATGGAAGCGAAATATTTTTTTTTTAAGATAAAACACTGTATTTTAGTGAAGTTAATCTAATTTCATTTATCAGGAGAAATTTTTTTTGAAAAGAAATTAATTGAGTGGACAAAACTAAGATCTTTCTTGGGAGAGGAGAGAATAATGACTAAACATGTTGGCTTAATCATGCACAAATAAATTTCTGTTTATAATTTTGCTGAGTTTCCTATACAGAGTCTCTCAGGACCATTAAATAGCTTCCCATCACCATTTTAGGAAGAGGATGTGAAACGGGTAACATATTGCAGTCTTTCTTATTTCAAGTTTCACAGGGCAAGAGTCTCCCAACAATCAGTGATCATGGAGCAGCTATGGCAGGACATCCTGTTCCTACTTTGTAAGCCTCCATGTCTTCACTGTCACAAGCACTAGCTTTCTTCTAAACAGTCTATGACTTTTGTTGGGTTTTAAACCCCTGAAGAGATGATTTTGTACTCAGGAAAGGGCAGTGGTACAAAAATCTTTTATTTGGAGGAGGATTTATATATAAAAGGTGCTTTTATTGAATATATAGAGATTCATAATATATAAAAAAAGGTTTTCTGACAGGTGGGTAAAAGCAAGTAGATTTATAAAGCAAATTTAATATAAAGCCTTGTAAGTTCTCAATTGCAGAGTATACAAGTGGCATATAAACTGTGCAAGCAACATGTGAAGTTTAGATAATATTTAAGACATTGTTTTTCAGCTATAGAACATTTCATAGCTTTCCTGAAACACTGTTGATACACTTTGCTATATTGTCACCTCTAAAAAAGTGAAAAATATTTGATTCGTCTCATTCATGATACACTGGGAAAGATACATTTTATGGCATTTGCTGGAAAGTTTTTTTTAACCCATCCTTTCTTCTTGTGTCACAAAATTCCATATGTACTAGCCTGTTTAGTGTTGTTTGATATGTTGTAAAGCTAACCTGTTAAGATAATAAAACCCCCCAAATCCCAGTAAGGAATCAGAATAAAGCATTTGAAAACAGGAAGATGAAAACAGGTAACATAATTGAAACATAGAGGAAACACAATTTTCTAAATGCCTGAGTAACTATTTTAAGCACGTAAAAGAGCCCCCAAAAGTATTTAAAATGTATTATTATGTATTTAAAAAAAACGTTGGCACATCAGTAAATTTCTAACTAACAAGGAATACTAAACAACACATGGAATAATTGTAGATTAATATGGGAATAGACACAGGAACTTTGTCAGAAAGCTGAAGTTCTAAGTTTGAACCATCTTCTACTAAGTGTTGGGCAGTTACAAAATTTTACTAGTTTGAAGCATATATGCAGAATTATATAATATATATATTATATAATATGATCATATGACAAAACAGAATGGTTTTTTTGTTTCCCTGCAATGTTCCTTGTTGTATGTATTCATACGCAATAACATTTTCAGAAGATTTACAATTCAATGTTTTGATTTTTATCCTATATTGCCTAAAAAAGATTTACTGGAAAGTACTGGAAAATAATTCCTCAGTGTTTGTTCTGTCTTGAAGAAATGAAAGAAAAAAGTCTGATTTACTTCAAGCTGATGTGTCTTTTTCAGGAACATATTAACCCTCATTAACATTTACAGGATGCTGAGGCACTGTTGAGTCATATCGATTAATTCATAAATCTGGTATTATAACAGTAAACCTCTCAGAATAAATGAAAATCATTTAATGGGAGATCAAAATTGCATCTTTTTTATCTTAGGAAAACTCTTTTAACAACACCAACCAAAAAAAAAAGTGTGCTAAAAGTAAATACTGAATTCTTTTAAAAACACAAGCCCATTACAACATGCTAATGAAGATTTCTACCTTGCATGAATAAAATGTTGTGAAAGCAACAAAAAGAAAAAGTAGATGGATTAGTTATTTTATTATTAAGCAAAAGCTGTGTCCTTTTCCAGAGTCTGTAAAACTGATCTTAATTTGGATAAAAGGCCAAAGAATAGAAAACAGATACAATAATTTACATTAGACAATGTTTATATGAATTAACCCTCTCTCTGAGCATACACATAAAGGAGAAAAAGAAAATTGAGAAAAATATATCCATTTAACAAGATATTGACTCTTTTATGTAAGGTATTTCAAGGATAAAACAGTTCACCCCTCATGATAAAATGCTTGTCATTTCTTTGCAACCTTCCAGGACTACATGCCCTCATCACTGACATTTCTGGGATTAGCAGCAAATATTTTTCATATTAAAAAGACAGTTCAACTTTCACACTATATCTCTTGTAGGGTCTAGAAATTGCATCAAGTTATTTCCACGAGTAAATCCGAAAAATCAGGAACAAGAAGACTGTGCAACATTATCTTTTTTACCAAGATGCAGAAGATATTAATGCTGGATCTGGGCATAGGTGTCAAGGGAAAACAAAGGTGATGAAATAATCAAATGCTTGTGATTTCTCCAACAAAACTCTGGCTGAAATTTTATTATTTCTTCATAATTTGTCAAGACATTTTGTTTAAACTCCCTGGAATCATATTAAGTCCTGATCTTGGTTGCCTTTTCCCTGAACAAATACATAATTATTAATGTGATTCTACTGTTCTGCTTTATACATCATAAAATAAAAATGTTAACAGGAATAGTAACTAAAAATAAGGTAATAGATCTGATCACCAGCTAAGAAGATATACCTGTTATCAGGAGCAGAAAAAAAAAATACGTGGAGATTGCTAATAT
Organism: Xenus cinereus; assembly: GCA_025774025.1. Classification (NCBI taxonomy): domain Eukaryota; kingdom Metazoa; phylum Chordata; class Aves; order Charadriiformes; family Scolopacidae; genus Xenus; species Xenus cinereus. Next base: position 137,032,239 of record JAOXJK010000001.1, read on the forward strand.
TAAAGAAAACTGATTGCTAATTTATGGCAAACATAGTAGCAGGGAAACTGGCTAATTTATTTTTTGTAGTTTTTCAATATTTTTATCTGATTTCACTGATGTGTTCTTAACAGAATCAGCAATCACTAACTTCCAGCACAACATGTGAATGCAAATAAAAGTGGTCAGTAGAGCAGTTTCCAATTCACTTTTAAAGACCACACTATTAAGTCTGTTCCTTCAAGCAGAGATTTGGTTTGATAAGAAATTGGCCATCCGTGCCTTGGGAAAAAAAAACCCAAAAAACCTCACAAAACTAGATATTCCTTTTAAAAACTGTACCTTTGATTGCTATCTTTAATTGATGTTTTCTTGCTTTTTTTGTGTGCATTTTCTTTGATTTATTTCAGACTGGTATACAGAATTATTTCTGTTATTTTCTGTTCTGTATATTCTTGCACTTAAGATACGCTCTTTGTGGCTGATGTAATAACTGCAATAGAATTTTCAGGTTTCAAAAGATCATTTATTATGTCACTAATAGCATGACTAGGAGAAAACAGTGGTACCAAAAAAACATAACAGAGTTGCCCCCCTGGTTAAGACATAAATATGTGATCTGTTATGCTATGGTAAATCTAAGGTAAATCTGCAAGGACATGTAGTGGTTATCAATATCCTTTGATTTAACCCCCTGAGTCTTTGTATCTGGACTTGACTGCTACCATTTGATTCAATCCTGATAGAAGAAAAACAATAGTTGTACTCATTATCTTCTTAAGAAAACAGAGATGGGCAGGTATCCAAGAAAGAACATTAGGCATTGTGAAATTCTGTTCTGCAATTCCTAGCATTAATATTCTAGTTTAGGCATAGGATTGCACAATATTTCTATAGTTTCCCTACTGATTATACCAAAGAAAATAAAGCTTCACAGCAGTCAGCAGAATGAAGCTTGTTAAAAAGAAAGAGAAAAGCCTTTTTCTAAAATTCTGCTCTCACCATAAACTTAGGTATTCTAGATTTTCCTGTTTGGCTTCACCAAAGAGTAGGGCTTCATCATACTGTAGTGGAGCAGGTGTGAACAGATAGTCCATTAAAGGTGAAAGATAGTTTGGGATCCTTTTCCTTGCTACTTGTCTTCTGAAGTGTCATAAATGAAGATGTGAAAATCAGTTTCATTTTGTTACAGTACACGGTTGAACTGTGATGGCATAAGCCCTTATAAGTAGGACTCGACAGAAATTATTTTCTGATCCTCCATCATCCTATGTGAGCTTTTCAACTACTGCTGGAATAAAATTTGTTTAAGGATGCAGTAGAACAGAATAGCATCTTTCACAGACACAAAATCTGAGATGGCAGGCTGTAATTAGTAGATGGGGCCAAATACAAAATGATTTATTAACATCTCCCTGCTGAACTGATTCACCTCTACTAAGTGATAATGTGATCAAGAGTGAAAAGTTCTGGTACAAGACATAACATGGACAAACGTTTCTGAGGCCAACAGAAACAAATTATTAACATATATGAGTCACATAGATGACTGCAAGAGTGGCAGGATAGCTGGTGCCTGGCCTGAGACTGGGGTCAGGGAAAAAGGGGAAGACCCCAGCGAAGCAAACAAGATACTGCTGCAGCCTGATTCACAGCAAAGAGCTTGTCTTAAGTGGAAATTTAATGCAATCAAATTTAGATTTTAATAACCATCAAACCATGCTTTATGGCTTTATTAACCATAATAACCATATCCAAAGACAGAAAAAGGCTCTGAAAAATTCATTCTAAAATTTGTTTGCAAATTAACCAAACTCACATGAACCTGTTTTTAGGCTCACTCTGAACACAATTGTATTCTGGTTGAGTTTCATGATAGCTGAACTTTAAACGGTAACCTTTCTAGTGGGAGTCATTGAAAAAAGATAAAAAGGGTTATTTTTATGTACAGATAGACTTTGAGCTACAAAACAGACAAGACAGAACAGGCAAAATAAGTGCAGTTGATTTATTCAGTACCCTCATTGGCCACTGGACTATGTGGCATTCACCTTTGTTTGAAATATCTATGCTAGAAGCATTTAAACTCCGTAATATCTAGGGATTTCTGAACACAGGTGGCTTTCTTGAGATGTGAGCCCCAAATCTTTATTTTATGTTTACAGAGTGAGCCACATTCATCAGCCTGACAGCCACATAAAAATTCTGTACTTGTCTTTGGTTTGGGGTTTTTTTGCTGTTGCTTTGTTTTGGGGTCAGTTTTTTGGTTTGCGGGTTTCAGTTTTTTTTTTTTTTAATGATTTTCCTAGTACAATGATGAAACAAACATCACTGTATAAAAAATATAGTTGAAAGTTCTAACTGAATTTGTCACATTTTCCATAAATTACTTGAGACATATGAGAAGGCAATAGGGTCTTCCAGTTTAATGCATGAGAAAGGAGAGACAAATCTAAGATATATGTCTCAAAGGAAGCAATTAGATAAGGCAGATATAGTGTTCTTCTAATCCTGTAAGGGACAATAAGTGTCCTTATCTGAGTCTCTGCTGACTGCTAATGACTTTAACACACAGCTCCCTGCGGCAGGAAAACAGGTTTGCTGTTTCTCAGCATCTTCCTCCAAGAATAAATTTTATTGAGTTGTTTTTACTTCCTTTCTTTCTTGAATGGTTTATAAACTTTTAGTTTGCTCTGTATTAATTTTTAAAAATCAATATTGTAACTAAATATAAAAATAAACCTCAATACACAAAGGTACTGAACGTAAATTTCAGTGACGTAGCACACAAATATGTTGAAAAATATTCAGAAAAGAAATTAAGACATTTTTCTACCATTTGTAATTTTGTAATTAATCCCAAATATACTCTCAACACATTGAGATCCTTTTATGTGCTCCTAAAAAGGGGATTTCCTGTATCATGGAAGAAGGAGAATTTATAAATGCAGGCTACTAAATCAAAGAATCATCATAAAGTCATAGAATGGTTTTGGTTAGAAGAGACCTTAAAGCTCATCCAGTTCCAAACACCCTCCATGGACTGGGACAACTTCCACTAGACCAGGTTACGCAGGTTACTGGTCTTGAACACTTCCAGGGATGCAACATCCACACCTTCCCTGGGCAACCTGTTCCAGTGCCTCACCACCCTTACAGTAAAGAATTTCTTCCTAATATCTAATCTAAATCTCCCCTCTTTCAGTTTAAAACTGGTACCCTTGTCCTATCACTACATTCCCTGATAAAGATTCCCTCCCCATCTATCCTGTAAGCCCCCTTTAAGTAGGGGCTTAAGGCTGTTATAAGGTCCCCCTGGAGCTTTCCGTTCTCCAGGCTGAACAACCCCAACTCTCTCATATGAGAGGTGCTCCAGCTCTCTGATCATCTTCATGGCCCTCCTCTGCTCCAACAGGTCCATGTCCTAACTGTGCTGAGGACACCAGAGCTGTATACAATACTCCAGGGGGGGTCTCTTCCCCCACAAGTAGATGGGCAGAATCATCTCCCTTGGTCTGCTGGCCACACTTCTTTTGCTGCAGCCCAGGATACGGTTGGCTTTCTGGGCTGCAAGCACACATTGCCGGCTCATGTCAAGCTTCTCATCAAGCAACACCCACAAGTCCTTCTTCTCAGGGCTGCCTTCAATCCATTCTCTGCCCAGCCTGTATTTGTGCTTGAGGTTGCCCTGACTCGCATGCAGGACCTTGCACTTGGCTGGGTTGAACTTCATGTTGTTTGCACAGGCCCATCTCTCAAGCCTGTCAAGGTCCTTCTGGATGGCATCCCTTCCCTCCAGCATGTTGATCAAACCTCACAGCCTAGTGTCATTAGCAAACTTGCTGAATGTGCACTCTATCCCACTGTCCATGTCTCCGACAAAGATGTTAAAGAGCACTGGTCTCAGTACCGACCCCTGAGGAACGCTATGCATCACTGTTTGCCACATGGACATTGAGCCGTTGACAGCAACTCGTTGATTGTGACCATCCAGCCAATTCCTCATCCACCAATTGGTCTGTCTCTCCATGTGTCTCCAATTTAAAGACAAGCATGTTGTGCAGAATAGTGTCAAATGCTTTGCACAAATCCAAGTAGAAAATGTCAGTTGCTTTTCCCTTGTCCACCAATGCTGTAATGCTGTTGTAGAAGGCTACCAATTTTTTTGGACATGATTTGTCCTCGATGAAGCCATGTTGACCGTCACCAATCACCTGTTTATTTTCCATGTGCCTTAACAGAGTTTCCAGGAGGGTCTACTCCATGATCAGGAGCACAGACACAGAGGTGAGACCGACTGGGCTACTGTTCCCTGGGTATTCCTTTTTTTCTTTTTTAAAACTGGGGGTTATGTTTCCCTTTTTCCAGTCAATGAGAACTTCACCAGACCTCCACAACTTCTCATATATGATGGATAGTGGCTTAGGAACTTCGTCCACCAATTCCCTCAGGACCCAGAGATACAACCCATCAGGTCCCATGGATTTGAGCACCTTCAAGTTCATTAGATGGTCCTTACTTAATGCCTATTACAGAAAAGTCCCTAAACCCTACTCCTTGATAATTTACCGAAGGAAGTACAAACAACAAGAAATGGAAAGCACAACAGTCCTCATTTTATGCTTCTATCTTTATTCATAATCAGAAAAGTTAAACAAAGGTTGCGGGGGAGTCAGGGGGGAGAAGTGGCAGGAGGGGGAGCAGAGTGTGGAATAATTCATAAAATATAACTTCTAGTAAAAATATAGAGCAT
>JAOXJK010000001.1:137037070-137052987 GCA_025774025.1 Xenus cinereus
GGGGGAGGCAGGGGGGAGAAGGGGCAGGAGGGGGAGGAGAGTGTGGAATAATTCCTAAAATATAATTTTTATTAAAAATATATATAGCATTGTTCACACATTAAGGAAAAGATGCGAAATTGAAGCATTTCCAGAGTAAAACACAGTGGTGGCTGGTATGCGAGGAATCCGCTACGTCCCTGACTCGCTGAACAATATTGCTTGCAAAAACAACCGTGAAGATTCCACGGCCAAGCTCTGAGATTACACAGCACATATGGGAACAAGGTGATCATATGGAACTGGTAAGCGGCATGCTTGCTACCCTGTGCCAACAGTCTGTCAAATTTTGATGAAATTCTGTCCTTTGTGCAAACTTTGCTCATTATAATGTCATTATAATACCAAAATACACCTCCAGCCCGAAGGCTACCCGCCTCCAAGGTGTGACCACTCCCCCTTGAGTCTGCGCCCTGAATTTTTCGTAAACTATACCTTTAAATGCGAGGTGAGAAAATTTTACACCGATCATAATAAAAGTATTTATGACTAAAGTCACTCAAACTCCACCTCGAAAGTAAAAAATAATATAAATATAGCCTAAGAAAGGGGGGATGCTAGGGAAAATACCATCATGAACAAGTCAGGGAGGATCCCACCACGGACTGCCTCTGACTCCTGGGACCAGCTGACAGGCTGAGCCTTTCTTCCCCCCCATAGGGAAGCCTGTGGGTAAGACTTAGACTATACCGAGTGCCTCCTCAGGAAACTTAGAAATCTCTCTAGAGGGTTATCTGTTGCATTTATAGCCAGGCTGTATTGTTTGTAACTTTATCGCATGCTTTTTACTATTAACAATATTTTTACTCCCACGTGCTTTGCAGACAGTGTTTATATCACCAGCAAACCATAAGAACCTTCATATCTGTTACTAAAATAAACTGCACTGCTTAAGTAGCTAGCCATTTCAGTTTCTCATCGAACGTGACCAAATATCAGGGAGTGGCCGTGCAAGTTCATGAGCACGACTAGACTGATGGTGCAGTCCACTGTTAGTGTGTCCGGAATCGTGAGAGTTTAATATATTGAATGCGACTGGACTGATAGTGGTGAATTGGGCATGACTCAGAATTTAAACCTAGCCACACCTAGCCTCTCACCTTGGTGAGGAGTGTTAGAACGCAAGGGGGTTTATTTTCTGCCAAAACTATTTTGCCCTTTTGGCGCAACAAAGAGAAAAAAAGCAGTAATAACCATACATCTTGTCATCTTCTTCTCTTCCGTAACATCAAATTTATGTAAACCATAAACAACCGTAGATTAGAACCCATATGGCAAATGCAGGAACTATGACAGGACTATGACAGTTTTGAATTGTGGGTTTACCGAAGCTGATGAGAGAGTTTCATCTGATTTCCACGAAGCCGGGTCTCATAAAGCCACAGAAGCATGGTGCAAAGAGACCCCTGGAAGTCAATGAGTCCAGCCTTTTGCCTGAAGTGGGACTGTTAGATCAGATTTCTTACAGGGTGCTAGAGAGATAAAGTGTAGTCAGGAAAAGATATGAGTGATTTTATTAGTGTGTATAGACATATAGATCATAAACACACATACCAGATACAAAAATACACAGATTTTTTTTGTCTGTTCCATTCAAGATTTCATCCAAAGTTTTCTAAGAGCTTTAAATGGTATCATTTGGATTTCAGCATACTACTGGAAGGAATTACGGAATTATCATCCACAACTTCCTAACCCATTTACAGCCTTGTTTCAGGTTTTTAAATATTTCTTATTTTACCAACTTTTGGATTAATAAAGCAAAACTAAACTATTTATGATGGTCATTTGCTGTAGCTGAAATGTAGATCAATGATTTCCACTGATGATTGCTAATGACAAACATTTGGAGGTAGTTTTTCAAAAGAATTTAAACATTTACCGACACTGAAAGTCTGTTAGAGTTCTGAAGTTTCTAAATTAAGAGAATGAATTTAAAAAAAAAAATAATAGAAACTTATTACATAAAAAATCATTGAAAAAAAAACATGAAAAAAGAACTAATGAAATGCATAATTATCTTTGTGAACTGCACTCAAATTTGGTTCAGAGTTTTAGGTTTTCTTCATGAGCTGATATAAGTTGGAAATTAGGAGAGCCTAAGAATCTCTTTCTTGTCCATTTTCTCTCTTTTATCATGTGCATTTGTTTGCATAATACAGAAGAGCAGCAGGGCAGAGTAATTACGGCAATCAGTCTCTGAACACATTAATCTGCTCCAAACTGCAGGGAGTAAATGATGCAGAAAGAAACCCAGCAGAGAAATATTTCTTTTGTTTGTGGTGAATCTCATACCAAGTTTAAATCATGCAAGGGCAACTTGTAATTTATTTCATGGTTGCCTATATATCAGCAATTAAAATACCTGGTAAAAATGCTTGATTTGAAGAGGCTTATAAAGCATTCAGTTTATGTTAGCTAATGAACATACTATTGTAAACAATAACAAAGACTCTTCTTTGTTTACCTGTATGGAGAATAATTCTCGTTAATAATGATACTCTTGCAATAGACTGCCGCTAAAGGTTTCCAACAGAAAATAAGATTTTTATTTCTTCATTTCCTTTCATACTTTTCATTCTTGTTCTTATTTTGATTCTTACTTTTACTTCTTCTGGGTACTTTCCATAAAAATTTCAAATCGCCAAGAGCAAAATTAAATTAATTTTGAAAAAAAAAAATCAAAACCAACCTACATAGACATGAAACAATGTACCACTTTCAGATCCAGCTGATGGAATTCCACTGAATTTTCAGTGAAAAAGAATATTGGTGATTTGTTCTTTTAATTTTTGTTTTATTTGAATTTATTTTCATTAAACCTGCAAAAAAGAGATCACAGAAGGAGGAAAAATGTTAAAGAGTTAAATAGATAAAAAGCGTCGTGAAATTTTTCGTTTCATGTCAGACCAAATGCCTTTTCAATCTCCCTAGTTCTCGCCAGAAACAGTAAAAATTTGTGCAATGTTCAACTCCCTGCACTCTTAAAATATCTTCCCTGCCTTTAGATTTGCAGTGAAGATGTTGTCTCATTACTGTGAGGGATTTTGTTTTGTTCATTTTTCTAGAACATGTTGCCTTCAGCTATTCCAGTCATAAACCAACAGAGCATTAAGTACAGAATTTTGGTGAGTCAGTGCTGATTCTGTGAGTACGGATGAAAAAAATGACATACTGTGTGCCTAACTTTGGAAAGAGCAACACCCTACACATACCCCTTCTCCCCTTCCACATCATTAAAGCCAAATAATCATGTTTCTAGCAAAGGAGTGGAGCACTGAAGGAAACAATAGAATATAATAAAGGAATATTTATGTTAATATTGTTTTATTGGCCTTTGAATGTGCCCTGTGTTTTCTAGCTATTTCAGAAATATGAAAACGCTCACACTGAGCTAGTTATACATACATCTCATGTACAGTTATATAGCTTCTAATAAATGGTTTCTAGTAAGTAGCTTAAAGGAGGTTGAGTGTTGTGTGTTCTCTCCTGACAAATCTGAATTTTCATGCTTACTTTAATTCATATTTTATTAGGGTTTTGTTCTCAGTGTTAAGGACTTATGTAAGCTATTGTCATGGTTATCATTGTTTTGGAACAATCACTTGATTTCCCAAAGTAAATTGAAACTAACAGAATAGACAACATGTTAACAAAGGCAGACTGTGTCACATTAAACTGATATGTCACTTTGATAAAACAGCGGATTTCCTAAACAAAGGAATACCAGTAGTCCTATCTAGACTTTACTAAACCTTTGATTCGGCACTGAATGTTAGACTAGAAATCTTTAGGGTTTACATAACATTTATAAGGTATAAAATTAATGAGGAAATAAAAAAGGGAAAGATAAGGCTGGAGAGAAGTTGCTAGTAAGGTTCCTGAAAAAAATAAAAGCCTCGGAAAAATTTGTAAACAATTCTTAATGACCACAACACTAAAAAACAACATTATATTTCTGCATTTGCTGCTGTCACATATATAAAGGAATCATTGCCACTGCAGAATGATACCCAAATCTAAAAAAGGGAAAATAGTATGGTGGTATTGTGAGTTGATCATAGAAATGAAATACTTTTAACAGCAGAAAAAGAAAACTACAAAAGAAGATGGTGTTAAACTCAGGAATTCTTAATTTACAAATAGCAGAAGATAAATTTGTAAGTATATTAGTTAATATTATATCTATAATTTATAACTAATGTAATTCATCTGCAGCAAAGAAAATGAATAGAGGACGTGTCAGGCATGGTACATTCATTAGTGAGTGCAAGGTATTAGTAATACATCATCTGTAATATTTTCTACAACTCCATCACTCATATTTACTAAAAATCAAGAAAGTGAATGTAGGCTACAAAACTAAAAGACCTGCTCTCTCAGCAGAAAAGGAATATGATCGCTATACATCTATATATCCAGTAGGGCAAATGCAGGAGGAAAAAACTTGAACACTCAAAATACATTTCTGTTAGACAATAAAATCTTTCTATCTGGAAGGACAGTTGGGCACTAGAATAGACTTCCTAGGAAAACTATCTCCAGCACTAGAGGGTTTTAAGAAGGGACTGGCAAAAATCTGTCAAGAATGATTTGAAACACCTGATCTTCTTGTGTTAGGGCAGGGAAGTGGAGAAGATGATATGTCCACATCCCTCTTTTGATTCTCTGAAAAACTTAATTTGAACAGGGTATTTTTTGTTTCTAACTCTTCAGGTCAACTAACTGAGCCAAAAAAAAAAAAAAAGAAAATAATTCCAGCTTAATAAAACTTGGATTCGTTCACTGTTTATTGCAGTGCTCCTCTAAAACGAAGTTTTACTTCATCAAAACTTCCAACAGTGAAGAAGGCAGACCACATACCTCTGTAACAGCTTGGTTCATGATCTGTATCATTCCCTTACTGTAGGTCACTATGCTATGGTACAAGATGTGGGTCTAATGTCTCTACAACTTTTCAAATCCTAATGTACAAACTGTCTCATTTCTTTATCAGGGTCATGATTCATCTATACTCTTTGATTAATCAAAATTCTGCTGAAATGTGAGGGTGGTAACAAGACAGTTGGAGTAACTGCCTGGAGTTACTTGAGTCCCAAAAGTACACAACACTTGATAAAAACCTTGCTGCCACAGGTCGTATTAAATGTAACCTTACAGAAGAGTCATGACTGAAAGAAGGTATTTGCTCCATTGACAACTGTGTGGAGAAGTCTTAAAAGTAATCAAATATAGCCTGTGAGCTTTGTTATTTGTGTAGATTTGGCATATAAGTAACTTAGTAATAACATTAGGAGTAGAATTCTGAATTTTTAATTCTATGCCCCTGTGCATATACTATTGTATTACATGAAAAGAAACACAAAAAATTTCATCTGAATGAAACATCATAGTATCAATAAAGTGGCTTTATAAAGAACAAAATGATGGGATGAGTAAATTTCCCACTTTTTTGGCAAAGAAAACTCAAACATACTCAGAAATATGTTGTTATTCACTTATAAGATCAGAAAATTTTGTTTGCTTTTAAAACCATTTTTCAAAGAAGCTGTCAGACTCAAAACCCTGCATGCTTCCCTGACACAAACACATACCATTGCTGATGTCACCAACAATTGCTTTACATAGCATGTGTCACACAGGCTTCTAGTACGATCAACTGCTTGAATGTCACCGGCTGAGTCCTGCAAACAACACAGGAGACAGAACGCTCACCAGACCTTACTTGTCAGAACTCCTGGTAAATAGTGAATGGAGAGTAAGCGTCAGACCCAAGCTTCAGGTGTAAGACCAAGCTCACACTGAATGGGAAATACCATAGAAGATGCCGCAAGAAAATGCTCAAGAAAAGTCTTCAGCCCTGTCAAGAACTACATTTAGAGACAGTTTGATAAAATGGTTAATTTATTAAGTTGCTGTTAATGAGACCATCATCTGAAGGTATTAAGATGAAAATATCAGCAACTCTAATATACAGTCAACCAAGAAAACTTAAACAAACAGTGCTGTAAGAAAAAGGCACTGGGCAGGAAATGTGGAAATCTTAAACAAAAGTGGAATCTTAAACAAGCTGTATAACGATATTTATATGTTAGCCTGGAACTATGGCCTTAAGATCAGGAATGCTACACCATTTTATAGTGAAGATAGTAATTAGGCTGTTAACTGAACAACATTGTGCTTGATCTCAAGCACAAACATTTCAAGAGCACATGAAACCATCTGTTTGCCACCTCTGAGGAAGTATTAAATAAAATTCTACATTTCCCACACAGAGCAGCTGGTAGCAACAACTAGATATACTAGAGTGTTTTACATCCGTGTGGATGTTTTGGAAAATGGCATCAAAAGCTTAAAACATACTTGCTAAAATATTGACAGATGAACATGCTGGGAAAACTGACCTTTTATAGTTTCCCAAAGAGGTACCTTAACATTCTTATTAATGATATAGTGGTACAGAATGTCTATAGATATCTGTATACATATTTTTCTCATAGAATTAAAATAAAAATAATAAAAATTAAGACTATTGACTCATATTTTATTTGTATAATACATAGTTATACTCCTGCACTTTTTGCAGTTCAGTACTAAGTACAGAAAATCAGTCTTCAACTTGTTGAGTGTGCAGAAATGTATGAAGTTTAAAATTAGGATGTATGCCAATAGAAGTGGGACACTGAAGTCTATGTCTCCTTTTGGGAAGTATTTTCAATGCAAGCTGAACAGATCTTGTAGCAAAGGCTTGCTATTCTTGTGTCTTTTGGATTTTTACTTTCAAATGGTAGGACAGATTAGATGGGTTCTCCCCCTTCCCCCCCCAAAAGAAATAAACAAGATGGACCTGCGTAAATCTGTTAAAAACAATTGCAGCTGGAAAATTGCAGCTTCAATTAGCAATTGAAGAAAGTGAACAGAGCTCTGACTTAAAAGGAGAAAAAAAAAAGATCTAATATTAGACAAGAGTGGCTTTTGAAATTTTTGAGAAAACCAGGGAAATGAAGGTTGAGTTCTGAAGTTTTTAAATGTGTATGTGCTGGCTACACAGTGACCTTTAAACTGGACTTGACAGGTATAAGTTTCAAGGTACTACTCTTACAGCTATCCTTTGTGCAGGAGATTCCAATTCACATTTTGAAGAATGGGGATGTAGTCTTTCACAGGTAAATGAAATTTAGCTTGCGATTTGAATGTCCACTGGAAAGCTCATCGACTTTACAATTTCCATCCTATTTCCCAAAAGAACAGACAGGAGAAAGTATTTCAACTTCAAACCAAAGGATAAAGGTTTCTACTGCTTTGTGCTTTCAACCATAAGAGACTGTCCACAGCAGTATATGCTCCAAGCTGAGATACGCTGGAGGTTTTTTTCTGTTGTTCAGTGTTGGCTTTTCTGCATAAGGTAAAAAACTTAAGTGCAAAATGCCTTCTGATTTCCAAACACCTTTTAGAAGTAAATTTTTAATGTTTACAGTAAACAAGTCAGAACATCATAAACTGCAAAAAGTTAAATAAAATAACCAAATGAACAAGCCTGAAAAGCAGAGATATTTTCTGTTTAGAGTCATGATTTCCCTGCATAGCTGGCAGAAAACATGATGTATTTTAATCCATAGTTGTGCTTAGCAAGATGAGTTTGTTGTGGCTGAAAGCAGTTATTTATCTATGCATGATGGAACAGGAACCAGGTTTAGAGAAGCACAGCTTTATTCTAGGTTTCTGCTGTTTTCTTCATTTTCCCACCATTCAAACATTTGGGAGTTTGGGGATGAAACATAGAAGACTCTTTTAGGTATATTTATGCTTCGTCTTTACCATATGTGGTTAATTTCTTATTTAGAGAACTACCACAATAATACAAATTTATAAAACTGTTTTTGATATTGGCCAATGGTCATGTGGGTAATTTCTATTTTCACTTAGTCTGGATTTGTAGCATTTGCAAGAGGCAACCTGTCAAACCAGCTGTGGATAGAAAAGATGAGAAAGAAGCCAGTTTGGCTTCACATAAAGGAAACTTTCCCTTTATACTAATTATAAAGCATATGTCACTCTTGATGCAGTTGTACATACTTCTTATAAACAATAGTGCTTAGTATTGGAGCCACATAACATTTCTAAAGAAATTATCTGTTACTGTTAGTTCTTTTTCAGGGAACTACGGCAAAGAGCAGTAATGCTGAGCATTTCACCTTCCTGCCTTTTAGTAAACTCAATTCAGAGTGCAGAATTGCTTCCTGAGAGAATACTAACTGGGAATGAGGTCAATGAGAGATCTGAGAGGTGTAAGATATGGCTTATATTTAAGGACTGGAGTAAATGAATTAGCCACACTACTGATGCCTCAGATCTACTTCATGAATTACTGGTTTAATGGGAAATAGTCATGCATATCCCCTGAGTTATACTAGGCTTGATGGAGGAGTAGCATAACAAGTAATAATTAATTTATAGATTTTATATGACATGTGGTGGAGACTCATCATCTTCACACAGTCCCTATAAGAATTATAACACTATATAATTATTTACTGTTAACTTATTATTTCTTTCTTATGGGCACTCCATGCACATTTAAATTTGGTCTCAGCATTGAGATATAATCATATTATTTTGAATGTTAATTACAGTAATGGTGAGGATAACTAATTGAACTGACTTCTGTCCTGTTCAAAACTTAATGGACAGATGAGCATAGAATGGCTTTTTATTAGTTACAGGAAGTAAAAAAAAAACCTGTATACACAGTCTGAATATTTTAAAATTTTCTTTCTGGCTTTCTTAATTCTTCAAAGGCAGGTCTGCTTGATAGTGTTTCAGTCTTTGTTTCTTTCTTTAACAGGCAAAAATGACTACAGACAGAAATTCACCCTAACATGGATCCAGATATAATCTCTGACATTAAAAAATGCTAACAATAGTCAGGGTCCTAAATACCAGAATTTCTTGTGAGCTGTTTGTTGCTTACTTAGATACAAAATTAAATGCAAGAACAGCTTACTAATTAGCAGCAACTATTTACATCTACCGATCTGGAAGGCTGTGTGCATGTTTATATCTGCTACAGAGTTTACCAGGAACCTTTACAATATTTTAAAGAGATTTAGCTCTTCATTTGTCACCCTATTTCAGGATTGAAGTGTGCTTGTAAAAGAGTAATCAAAGCAGAGGTGGTCTCAGGCGAAATGACATCTGTGGTCATTTGGAAATCTAAACTACTAAGTAACTCCATATGCTACATTTTTCAACTTCAGTTCAAAAAATTCACTGGTAATTCATCTGTTTTCTATAAGAAAATACTGCAGTGTCATAAAACACCTTGATATAACAGACTCTTCGTTTCCATATGCATCTGTCTTTGCTAATCAGACTCACATTTCAACTTTGTTGAGTACATATGGCCGAGAGAGGATTTTAAAAAGAAAAGTACAGGATATGGTTAATGGATTTAAGGAATGCTGGCCTTCTCAAACTTCAGATCTGGACGAATGAGAGTTGCTCTGGGCACCAGGCTGCACTGACCAGCAGAACAGAGACTGTTTCTCCTCCTGATGCGCAGGAGTAAAAGCCAGGCTGACTGCTGCCAAGGAAAGGTGTTATGCGTGTGAAGTGATGGAAAAGTAGCAGCAGCAAATCTTTTTTCCCTGGGCTCCTCTTCTGGTAATCTCTTTTGTTATTTTTACTTCTGAGAAACTTGAAAGAGTTCTGAAAGTCTTGAGTACTACCTGCCAAACCAGAGCCTAAAAATGATGTCCTGGGGAAGGTAAAAGCCAGAATGTTGCTTTATTTCTTCTACAGGGTTCATCACGTTTCTGAATGTCACATGTAATTTTTATGAGATACATTTATTTTACATTTACATGGTGCATAGTTGCTGTTAAATTAAGAATGTTTTCCTTCCTTATGGCCATCACAATAACCAGTCATGAGTTTCATGTAAATTCACATAGCAACTGAAAATAAAGCAAAAGCCAGTGTTCAAGTCTGCAATCCAACTCACTGAATTGCTTAATCTTAGACATAAAGTTTATTAGATTTAGTAAACAGATCCCATTTTTGGCCAGGAATCACAACGGCTCAGTGCCAGTTCATTATTCCTATCATTCAATCATAAAAACTGGTATATGATATTAATATGCTATTCACATGCTATTCACAGATACTGAATGCCAGAAATAATCCTAGTGTTAAATCAGACTTCTTGCATTATTCATGATGTTCTGTGTAATATTATTTTGCGACTCAGAGAGAAACAAGCGATATTCCTACTTTGGGATATAAGTCATATGCAACAGTATTTGTCTTTTAGGGCCATCAGATAAAATTTCTAAGCTTTGTCATAATTAAAGGCAAAGATCTATGTTACTGTGATGTTGAGGGTAAATTTCATGTTGAAAAACTAATTTAAATCACCAAAAAAGTACAAAAAAATCTCTTGTTTAAGATCTCCCCTCTAAGGTCCCTGATCCTTAAAACAGGGTTAACCAATCTATATCATAAGCAAAATATATTTTGCAGAATATACTTTTAAAAACAGAGATTGTAAGCAATATAAATGTCACCTGACTCAGAATTAGCCACTTGGCTAGTGTCATTAAAAATCTGCAGTCAACACCACAGAAGGGAGCAACACGGCTAGCATGAAACCTAATCTTTGAGTCTTCAGTCCAAATGATCTTGTAACAGTCAGCTGACCAGCAGTAATTTTTACCTAAATCTACAGTGTCATTCTTACATTCCCGTTGCCAGCA
The DNA here is from genome assembly GCA_025774025.1 of Xenus cinereus. Taxonomy (NCBI): domain Eukaryota; kingdom Metazoa; phylum Chordata; class Aves; order Charadriiformes; family Scolopacidae; genus Xenus; species Xenus cinereus. Next base: position 137,047,864 of record JAOXJK010000001.1, read on the forward strand.
GAACCACAACGTGTCTTTTGCTATTTCCCGTAAATCAAGTTTTGTTTTACACATTTCCATATTTCTAATAAGTGTGTGAAAACTCATTAGCTTTCTCTCTGGAACCACAAGTGAAGTATTTAAGACCTGTATTATTAGTAGTAATACTTTTAACCAAGGAAAGGATTTTTTATCATTATGATTATTTGGTTTACCTTATTGTTTGTGCAATCAAAATCAATTCATATATGTCACTATCTGTATATGCATAGGAAAGCTGTGTTTTAGAGTCTAATTATTTTTAACTCAAACTATCAAGGAAATTTCATCTTGGAAAGTCTTTATTTCTGTTTCTTTTCCTCTAGAAATTCAGTATTCATTAAGCAGAAAAATTAATAACTGAAAGGCATTGGTGCAGAAAAGTGAAAAAAAAAAAAAAGCTTCTTGAAAGTATCTTTCATGCTCTGAACAAGCTCTCTGTTTCAATTTCTTTTCCTTCCCTTCCTCCCATTTCCAAATCATTGGAAGTATAAGGTTATTTGTGGTGTTATCAAATGCCTCCTGCCATACTGACTGTGATGTATTTCCTAACCTTTACTTTGGCTTTGACTGGGTGATTCCAACCACTGCATCAAGGGAATGGTTCTTCTGCAGCAAAATTAAATTCTGTCATACCCAGTTGTTTGGTTCCACATTGTGATAAACTAATCAAAAATTTATGCATTTTTATTAGGAATCCGAAAACAGTAAATTCATGGAATCAAAAGAAATTTAAAATATAAAAAGAACACTTATTATTTGCCAATACATTTTATTTCCCATCATAGCTGTTGACCCATTCCAACACATTCCTAATATAACCTTTACAGGTATCAATTTTAATGTATTTCTCTATTTTCTTTTGTGACACGAACTGTGCAATGTCATCAGATAAACGTGTTTCTGGGTATTTAAAAGCTGAGCAATAGGCCAATGTGAAAAAAAAAAAAACAAACAAACCTAGGGTAAAGGTGGCCAGATGCTTATTGTGTAAGTTTTATATGACTGCAGCAGGGTGATTTGGCAGTATCTCATCTAGTTGCAAATGAACCACACTGCACATGCAAAGCTACCATTAACACTGAAATAAAAAAAAGAAGGAAAAGTAAAAGGAAAAAGAAAAAGAATATAATATCATAACTATATTGCATAAACACTCCTGCTTAACATTTTACTGTAATTCTAGTTTTTATTATTTATAACATCTTCAAAAATCAGAAAAAGACTAGACCAGAACATTGCAAAATTTAAGCCAGAATGAAAAACACATTAAAAAAGAAGGAGAAGACCTGGTAATGTAGAAGATTCCCCACCTGTCTTTTGAAGGAAAGGATCTCAAAAAAGCTCTTTTTGTACCAGTACATTTAGCAACTAAGTATTCCTGAAAACTGTATTCAAATTTCCTTTCTGACAGAATACAGTCAAGAGTCATCTGGAAACCAGTGAAAAGGCTTTTATTTCTTTGTCTTCTGTGTTTTGTAAGATTTGTAACAAGCAAATGTATTTCTGTTAAAACATAAGCTTAGTAAAAATTAATTTCATAGAAGCACTTGAAAGTTACAGTTACTACCAGTTGCTGGCTGCCTTCATGTTGAAAATCATTTTATTCAATGCCTGATGGAAGTGAGGGTGACCATGTTTGTTAGTGCCTACACTCTTTGCCACAGCAGAACACAAATGCCTGCTGAAGTTGAGTCCACCACATTTTTGTCCAGTGAAGTCAAATACTTTGAAGTCTGTTTGGAGTCAGAGAACTGTGTCGACACTATGCTCCAGCTCTCCCACGCCTGTAGCGCTTTCCAGTAGAATACTCCAACTTGCTTTCTGCGCCACCCAGCAGGCAATGTGTAGTGGCCATGCGACTGCTGCACTGGCTACCAGTATTTGGTCTGAATTTATCCAGAGATACATTTGAGAAAGCTTTATTCAAAAGACGAATTGTCATGGTGCTCGGGAGTATGGTTTAGTGTTGGTGTGTGTGTTTTGTTTGGTGTGGGTTTTTTTGTTTTGTTTTGTTTTTTATGGTTGGACTAGATGATCTTAAGGGTCCCTTCCAACCTAGGCGATTCTGTGATTCTGTGATCAGAAAGATATATATATAATCATAGAATTGTCTAGGTTGGAAGGGACCTTTAGGATCATCTAGTCCAACCATATCTCTGAACTACCTACATTTCTGCAATGAAAATAAGCCAGTTACTTAGGTAACTGGCAACGAAGGTCAAAATTTCCAAGTATGTATTTGGATATCTAGGTGAAACTCTTTCACTGCATAGTGTTGAGAAACTTGTTCACCATTCCTTTCTGTGCTGGCCTGCATCTGGGACACATTGCATAAGGAAACTTCAATAAAAGTCTACAAAAAGCATTTATATGAGGAGTCAGAATGCCTTTCCTGCCACAGTCAGCCCCCATTTTGCTCCCCTGAGTTTAAGGATGATTGAGGGCTAGATCTGGATTTGTTGATGAGGATGTCTCAGCCTTAGGGCTCTGGCAGGTGATATTTCAAGGCTGCTACCAGACAGAGGTAGTGGTGGTTTTCTACAAAGATCCCATACAGCCTTTGGTAATGGGGAAAGATTTTATAATCTGTCTTATGCACTTGATGCAGTAAGAAAACAACCACCACATACAGCTTTTTAAAATTCAACGGTATTGGCCCCAGTGAAGCTAAAGACAGTCTGGAATGTCTCCTGTCTGATGACAGCACACTGCTAAAGAAAAAAATTCATCAACAAAAATGTGAAACCAGGTCTAGGACTTACAAATACTCGCAAGATATCAAAAAAATCTGCATTTTTAAAGGCTGGAATATGAGTTCTCTGAAATTAAGACATTTTTCTTGGTTTCCCAAATGCTATCTTTTATATTAGGATGCTACAGAAGGTAAATTTAAACATTAAAACACGTCATGGTATCTTGGAAGAGACTGTAAAGTCTCAGGACTGCAGGGAAGACTGTAAATGGCTACAAGCAAGCCAACAGGAAGCGCAGGTTGAACATGCACCTTCATTAGGTCATGGTAAAAGATTAGGACATGCAGTGCACCCTCTTCCATCACTGAGCACTTTTATCAATGAAACATTGAATTACCAGCCATTTGGACTAACATGCAACAAAACAGGAGTTAAAAGAGATATGTGAAGTCAGGAGAAAAACGTGATATGGATAAAGGTACGGTGTCAACTCTGTCAAGGGAAGTTGAATACAGTGGTCTCTGAGGGCAAGTCGTTGCTCCTTCCAGACCCACTGGAGCCAGAGTTGCTCATCACTGAAGCCAAAGGAGTTTCTCCCACTCCATGCAGCCAGGTTGCTGCAATTCCATCTCCCAAGATCCTACCAGCAGCAAGGGTGAACATCCATTACCACTAGAAACATACACACACAAAATATAAACAAGTCTGGATACACAAACCAGCACATTAGACAGGGCTGGAGACCAACACCCTGCAAAATGGCTGGGGCAGGGACTGACAGACACTGGCTGGGCTGAAACAGGGTCCTGGGCCCTTTTTGGGGCTGGGCAGGGACAGTCAGGGCTAGTGGTGCCCTCAGGGCCCTCACAAGTATAAAATGGAATGAATTCATTCTCGAAATACTTACATATATGCTGAAAGGTTATTTGTCCTTTTACTAGAGGTAAATAGTACTAGGAATAATTACTTCTCTCAACTAAACAGAGTAACGATATGTTTCCAATAAGACCTACAGTATGGTAAGCATTCTTAAAATGTACATGCATCATCCAGTTTTATGCCCAACAGATATAGTTTAAATAACACCCATATAAAGAGAACATTTACATTGCAGCACCAACCATCAGAAAATAACTTTGCTATTCTTGAGTCTGCTACAAAAAGTGAGACTCTAATGGCACTCATTTGACATTAAATGTGATCCACTCCTGGGCTAATAAAGAAATTTTCAGTATTAATGAAACTAATCCAACACTGCAGATTTCTGCCTGCTCATTACAATAATTTATTCATAAAGTGTTCAGTTGTTCCTGTGAGACTGTTGTGGAGAGTTGTACCCAGCAAAGACATTTCTTGGAGCACTTCTAAACTAGTCTCCAGTTTTTGTCTGGCTCTTTCCCTCGCAATCCCTGTTAAGGTTCTTCAAGCAGCCAAAATCTGCAAACATGACACTATTCTAACGTTTTCTAAAATAAGTGCATGATCTGTACGGACACAAACCTTTAATTTTTCACTTCTATGTGTTTTCAGTTCGCATTTCTCTGGCTGTCATACAGTTTGTAAGACAGGCTGAGGGAATACTGACATAGAATAAATAAATCAGAAATTAAAATAAGCAATAAAACCAGGATTTATTATTAATTTGAAAAGTTTTGTTAAAACCTTTCATGCCTTCTGGCTGGAAATATCAGTCAGAAGAGCATTAGAGCAGTTATGTTCAGGTAATCACTTACAAGAAAAAAATACTAAGATATCTGATGAAAAGTTTATGTAAGATAGGTATGACCAGCAAGAAAACAGGTTTGACTAAGAAATCAAACAGAAAAATGATGCTGCAATAACTTAGGTCACCTAAAAAATATTATTAGGTCAACTATCTCTGTGTCTCCCATTCACATTCCTAACGGGTCATGGGGCAACGACTATATCTCCCAAGACTTCACCAGAAAAGTTACTTGTTGTCATCACTGATCAGTGGAAAACATACAACAGGGATGACAGTAGGTCTCCTTATCCCAATTTTTCCAGAAGACTGGTTTTGGCACCCTGCTGATCTGGAATCATGCTTCTGTAAGTCTTCTTTCTTGCTTGGGAACACATTGAGAACCCAGCTACATACATATATGTCCATTAGCTGCACTCGCAAATGCAGGTGGTTAAACATTTAGAGTGACAATGCTAAGTGTAACTATGTGTTAAAATAATTTTTGGTTCCTGACCAAAGTATGAACCATGTTCTAGTTCAAGTGTCGTAATCCCCCTTGGGAGATGGTCCTTGAGGGCAAGGGTGCCCAGGAAAGCTGGTCATTCTTCAAGGAGGCACTCTTAAAGGTGCAAGATAAAGCTATTCCCAAGTCCCAAAAATCAAGCAGGAAGGGAAGAAGACCAGCCTGGCTAAATAGAGAGCTTC
>JAOXJK010000001.1:137063835-137105270 GCA_025774025.1 Xenus cinereus
TTTAAGATCCATTTAGATGTGGTGTTGGGGGATGTGGTGTAGGGGAGAACTTTGTAGAGTAGGGTTGATGATTGGACTCGATGATCCCAAGGGTCTTTTCCAACGTGAATGATTCTATGATTCTATGACATACTTAAGATCATATGCTCTTCTAATCATGTATAGTTTATGTTAAAGAGGTCACTTGTTGCCTTTGTTTTGATTTTGTATTTTTAAACAACATTTTTTTCCTCTAAGAAATTCAGAGTAATAATATATATTAGCAGGGTTGCAAAAATTTGTAGAAGATAAATTTTTAATTCCAGGAGGAACCACTTTACAACAAAATAATAGTTTTGAAGAATGGATGGGGAACACGAAACAAAACATAAGTTCAGCTCTATCTGCTTAGGTGTTTATCTTCTGTCAACAAAATAAGATCAGTGTCTTCAGAACAAACCTGAAAAAATAATATGGGACTAAAATCTAATGGATATGTTTATTTTCATTATGTTGTGACCAAGTCTTCTCTGGATGTACTTTTTTCATATCTATGTGTATTAAGTTCACATTATCCTATCTTTACTGCTGAACACTGGCTTTAACTTGGCAAGATGCAGGTAAGCATGAAAAAGGATGTAACTCATTCAAAGAAAAAAAAAAGAAATACAAGGAAGAGGTACAGGAACACACAAAATACAGGAACACAAGAAATGCTAGAACAAAAGGAAAGTTTACAACCTTTGGAAAAGGGGGCTGGCAACTTATGAGGAATACCAAGATGTAGTGAAGCTGTGCAGGGGGAAAATTAGAAGGGTCAAAGCTCAAGCAGAACTCAACTTGGCCGCTGCAGTTAAAGATAACCAGAAGTTCTTTCAGTATATCAGTAGAAAAAGGAAGACTAAGGAAAATGTAGGCCCACTGATTAATGAGATGGGCACCCTAGGGGTGGAAGACACAGAGAAAGCAGAGTTACTGAATGCCTTCTTTACTTCGGTCTTCACTACTAAAGCTGTCCTTCATTTATCCCAGACCCTGGAAACAAGAGGGAAGGTCTGGAGAGAGGAAGAGTTTCCCTCAGTAGAGGAGAACTGGGTCAGAGACTACTTGGCCAAAATGGACATCCACAAGTCCATGGGCCCTGATGGGATGCATCCATGAGTGCTGAGAGAGCTGGCAGATGTTATTGCTGGGCCACTCCCCATCATCTTTGAATGCTCATGGAGAACAGGAGAAGTGCCTGAGGACAGGAGGAAGGCAAATATCACTCCAGTCTTCAAAAAGGGCAAGAAGGAGAACTACAGGCTGACTAGTGTCATCTCAAATACATTGAGATGTATTTAAGAGCCATTTAGATGGCTCATCTAAAATACATGTCATCTCAAATACATTGAAGAACAGGAAGTTATTAGAAATGGTCAACATGGATTTACCAAAAGTCGATCATGCTTGACCAATCTGATAGCCTTCCATAATGTTATAACTGAATGGCTGGATGAGGGGAGAGCAGCAGATGTCATCTACCTTGACTTCAGCAAGGCTTTTGTCACTGTGTCGCATAACATCCTCATTAGGAAACTGAGGAAGTGTAGGCTAGATAAGGGGCCAGTGAGATGGATTGAGAGCTGGCTGTGTGACAAAACTCAGAGGGTTGTGATTAATGGAGTAGGGTTGAGTTGGAGGCCTGTAACTAGTGGGGTCCTCTGGGCGTTAATACTTGGTCCAGTCTTGTTCAACATATTCATCAATGCCCTGGACGAGGGGACAGAGTGTATTTTCAGCAAGGATCATCTGGATCATAGCTGATGATACCAAACTGGGAGGGCTGGCCGACACTCCAGAGGGCTGTGCTGCCATCCAGTATGACCTGGACAGGCTAGAGAACTAGGAAGAGAAGAACCTAATAAGTTTCAACAAGGGCAAGTGTAGGGTCCTGCACCTAGGGAGGAAGAATGCCAGGCGCCAATATAAGTTAGGGGCGGACTTAATGGAAAGCAGTTCTGAAGAGAAGGATCTGGGGGTTGTGGTAGATAGTAAATTATCCATGAGCCAGCAATGTGCTCTTGTTGCGAAGAGAGCCAATGGAATCCTGGCCTGCATAGGGAAGAGTGTGGCCAGTAGGTTGAGGGAGGTCATTCTCCCCCTTTACTCTGCACTGGTGAGGCCACAACTGGAATACTGCATCCAGTTCTGGGCTCCCCAGTTCAAGAGAGACATGGAACTACTGGAAAGAGTCCACTGTAGGGCAACAAAGATGATTAAGGACCTCCCTTAAGAGGAAAGGCTGAGAGACCTGGGGCTTTTTAGCCTGGAGAAGAGAAGGCTGAGGGGAGACCTTATTAATGCTTAAAACTATCTAAAGGGTGGTTTGAGGGAGGATGAAGCTGGACTCTTTTCAGTGGTTCCCAGTGACAGGATGAGGGGCAATGGGCACAAGCTGGAACATAGAAAGTACCATTCAAATATGACAAAAATCTTCTTTTATGGTGAGGGTGACAGAGCACTGGAACAGGCTGCCCATGGAGTTTGTGGAGTCCCCTTCTCTGGAGATTTTCAAGACCGGCCTGAATGCAGTCCTGAGTAATGTGCTCTAGGCAATCCTGCTTTGACAGGGGAGTTGGACTAGGTGATCTCCAGAGGGTCCCTTCCAACTCTGACAATTCCATGATTCTGTGAAGTAAGAAAACAATAAATGGATATAGAAGAAATCTGTTGTGATGGGAATTAACATAAGATCAGCTTGGCATTTGATTAGTAATATTCAGTGCAGTCAATACAGAAGCCACTTTGGGAAGGAGTGGAATAGTAACAAAATACAAACAAAATTTGCTTTACACAGCAAAGCACTAGATGCCAAAAGACAGAGGCTTAGAGTTTATATGGTTTTAGCTCTATAAAAAATATATGTTAGTGAGGATGATAAAAAATGCTACTTTTTTTAGTATGTTCCTCTCTTTTTTCCTATTTTCTGATTTAATTTAAAAGACATAAATAGGAGAAACTTTAGCTGAACCATTTGCCTGACATAACCTGACACTGATGAGGTTCAATTACTGAAAACTTGAATTAGGTTATTGAGTTAGGTTAATTTTACACTACTTTAATTTGACAGAAAATGAATTAAAAGGATTTGACGCTGCTGAGACATCAGTATTTTGACAGACAAACTTTTTAAATTTATAGTGACTAGTTCTTGTGATTTTTTTTTCTTTTTTTTAAGAATTTTTAAATAAACCAATGAAGCGTAAAGTAGACTCACTTGACATATTTTACTTAGGTTTTGAACATGTTTCATGCAGGAAATAACCAATATAGACAACGCCTATGTCTAGACATAGACAGACCATAAATGGCACATAGACAGGCCAGATATGCCTTCATCTAGAACCTTGAGGTCTAGGCAGGGGAGAAAAAAGGAACATCGCATATTCAGTTGCGAAATTTGATAAAACAGTTTTTGTTACTTTATTACATATTATATGGGTGCTTGGCAAGATTCTGATGTTCAGAACATTACTAAAATGCCACAGGAATGAAAAAATTACATCTGTGTCTTATAGTTGCATCTTCCTTTTAACTAGTATACTGGATTGCAGGAAATGAAATCTGTGTAGATGGGGTTTCCATACTTCTATACTTTTAGTATATTTTTATCATCTTGCAGGTTCTACCCATTCAGATGGAAGGAGTAATTCAGCCATGAGAAAGCTCAGAGCTGAATTTACACTTCAGTTCATACTGCAGCCTTATTTGCTTGCCTGAACAACCAGAACAGGTGCAAGGCAGGGCAGAAGGCTAGCAGAGTGGGGACAGGTCTTCAGAGGGCTTAAAACACAGAGAAAGGAATATATATGTCACTCATCTCAAACAGAATTAGAGTCTCTATGATTATTTTAACAAATAGTATGAAGACATGGTTGTGCTTAGTATAGTAAGATATGAGCTGTGATACACCAGTATTTGTGATGTCTTTACTTCTAAAATTATAAAAAGTGGCAAATTCCTTAGCCTGTATATGTTATCCCACTTCCTTACTTCTTTTCATAGCCTTCAGTTCTATTTAATACAGAGAGGGAGCAAAATGGCAAATATTTTTATGCAATTTTATGGCATTTATAGTTTTGTTCACCTGTCTGCCTGTGCATTAGATTCCATATATGGTGCTGAATACTTACTACCTTAAATCCAAAACACCCTTGTGATCGATTACTTTAATCTTGTACTCTCAACTGCTCTATTTGTTTAAACTATTTCTAATTCTCCAAACCTCTACCTAATTTTCAAAGTCTTCTTTTCTTTCCAGAAAGCAATCTCATACAAAAACACACTTTAGCAATTTTGTTAAAAAACATATTCTTGTATTAACATCTTCTTAAATTTAATACATGGATTTCCCCACAAATATAGTTTTATATCAAAAGCTTTAGTAATGAGGTCCATTCTTTTTACAAAAAGACAAAATCAAAAAATGTACATATGCAAATATATCTATGAACACTATTTCCGCGCTTTGTGTGTTTATTGTAAAATAAAACAAATGGACAATTTTTTTTTTAATTGCTTATCACTAATCTCTAGTCTCTGTTCAGGTAACAACATTCTTTGCTGTTCGACTCTTCAAACATTTTTCTTAACTTCTCATTGATGAAATCTCAACTCTAATCCTCCATACAGTTTTCGTACGTGATCCAACTACAGATCATTAAAAATATTCTCTTTTTCTTGCCAAGCATTTTGGCCCTTCAGTGATCTCTGTGCCCACCATAGTGCAGTCTAAATGTCTCAATGGTAATACGTATTAAACTCTCAAATAAGCTTTCCTTTTGCTCCCATAAATGTATTCCTGTTTATTCTCATATTTTTACATGCATCTAGGTACTAATTAGACATTTACCAAAGACTTACCAAAAAATATTTTTTAGAACTGCTGTTTTGACTTGTAAGGGATTGTCTCTTATGAGATCTTCAGTCCAAATTTTCTGTATAAAGCTCTTTTGAAAAGGTCGGAGAGAGAAAAATGAACCATCACATCTCCTGTGGGCACAACAGCAATATGAATTAATATTGCCAGTATGTTTTAATGGCTCCATTAACACGTAATTAGTTTAGCCTGTTGCTTAATGGTTAGGTATTCGTTTGGGAGACAGAAGCTGAAAGTCTGAACCTCGTCAGACTAAAAAGAAATCTGAAGCCTCTCATATCTTGAGTGAGTACTAAAAACATGGGCTATTAAAGAAAATGAGAACAATAACACACTTTCCTTGCCTTTAATAGAAAGGCTACAATTGTATTTTATAATAACATGTTGTCCATCATATTAGAGTCAGATCCTACAACCAGGTAATTTAAATCATGCCATCCACTGAGGTAAATCTCTCGTGACTTTGCCGAGATGCCGTGGCAGTGCAAGGTCAATTCTTAATTGTTAATTATGGAACAAGATTCTAGATTTGCAAGCATTTCGGATAGGGAAATATATTTTATTTGGTGCTCAGTGTGGCAAGATTATGATCCTTCAGACAAGATAAAAGTATGACAGTAATTAATTTATTCAAAATTAAATCAGTAAGAAAATCTATTTACAAACAAGATTCTTAATTAAATACTCCTTAATAAAGATCTGTTTGTGTTAAGCAAACTTTAAGAAATTGTTTTTATTAAGTCCCTTACATAAATGCCAGCTAGTCTTCCATGAGTTGCACAGAAAATATATTCAGAACATTTTGTATTTTACACAAGCTGTTTAACAATTATTCCTCCATTTCAGGAAAATAATTAGTATTTTAGCTGCTGAATTTAATGACTTTTCTAACACAAATATGAGTGCAAGTTTTGTAGGTATCATATCTGAAGCAAATACAAAATATTATACTATTTATTTCTATTTTGACACAGGCTAATAAATGATATTTTCATAATAAATAAATAATTAAAAAGTTAACTAAAAAGCAGGTGAGAAAAGCATAGCAAAACTGTGAATAGTAATGTCTGAACTTAATATTATGTTATTGTCTTTCATGGTCTGACCAGAACTATGCAAAAAAAAATAATTTTTTGGTTCACTGTTCAACTTAGAAAAAAAAAATTAAGGTCAAATCTGAAGAAGTTTTTAATTAAACCATACATTTCATTTGACACATCTCTGCAGTGCTCATTTCTGTTTCTTCTACTCTTCTAACAGATTAAAGAAAGAAATCATGGTATTTTAAACAAAATATATCAGACGTCTCTTTTACTTCATCCAAATGCATTTCAAAATATGATTCACTTCAATACATTAAGTTTCTTACTTGTCCTGTGATTTACATGTGACTGCACCAGTTCAGCACTCACCTGTGAGTGAAAGAGATTGTATTACTAGTATTATGAGTAGTGTTAGTATTTGAATATTGTGTTTTATTTAAGAGCTTGCTTTTAATAGCTCGTTTTCATTGCCATTATCTTGATTGTCACCTTTCTGTTTTCTGTCAAAGGTAGAAGTCAGGCATTCCAGAGACAGACATACTTCTTAAGAAGTAGGAACCCTGACCTGGATTGTCTAAGGAATCCTTTTGTCCACCAATTCCTGTGCCACAGTAGGAACACAAAACAGCAGGAAGAAGGAAGAAGGGTTTGCACCATTAAACAGCTGCAGGGATGTGATGCTTATCATGTCTGAAAAAAGCTCTATCACTGCACTTGGAAGAGATGAGATGTCCAGATTTTAAGACCAGAGAAGGACAGCAGACTAGAGGGAGGAAGAAATCTTCCTAAAACCATCCAGTGTATCTGATGATTGAATATATTTTGATTTGTGACATGAGAAAGGTGTGTGCCTCATGTAAGACTGGGCTGTGGAGTCTTTGTATCATTTACTTGGCAATGTGGAGGTCTCACCTGGTTTCAGTCAGTTTTCTCTCTCCGAGGAACCTCTCATTCATTAGATTAAAGTGGCTCCTTAAGTTTGTGCAAGTAAAGAAAAGGTTTTCAAATAACAAGTCATCCGCCTGTAAGCTTACCTAGGAGTACTATGCATTCCCCCCTTCCCAAATTGTATAAACAGAGCTGTGGTCTTATGTGCCTCAAGATGCCTAAGTCAACCAGTTCCTCAGAGCCTCAAAAATGTTGATGTAGTCATCACACAGCTGAGTAAAACAGATTGTGAGGCATATGTCGTCACATCCACTGGTTCGCTAACTTTTAACCAGTGAACTGAGGGACAACTCAGTATATCCTGAGCAAATGATAAGGTCTGTGGGGAAGTACTGGGAGAACTATGAGCACTGATCAGTTGAGCCTTTGTTTTAGCAGAAAAGCAGTCCACTTACCAGTACATCTGAAAATAGGATCCAGCCTGAGCATAAAGCACCAGAAAGCTTCTAAAGAGTGTTTCATGTGTTTATTGGCAAGTTGGTGAGAGTATCCAAATAAAATCATAAATTGAATAAAACCTTATCCAGTTGATCCTGGTCAAAGTAATTTTGCATAGGACAAAACAGCTGGAATGGTAGTTATTAACTGTCTGATATTTTCTTCTAAGAACTTTAAAGTATGAACTATTAATCTTTTATATGGAAGGATATCTTGTCCTCAGCTCTGTTCATCAGATGGTTACTTAGGAACTCAGTTTCCAAAGGGGTCATTAAAGTTTTCGATGAATTCCCATTTATTTAGGTAAATGGGTTTGGTTTTCGACTTTCTATGAAGTTAGGCAAGTTATTTCAGTATATGTTATGGGAATGTGTTCAGTCAGAGTATTTAATACCTGGCAGTTTCTTCATGTAGAAACTGAAAGGAATAGCACTGCTATTTGGGTCATTATAATGAGAAGTTAATTAGAGAGGCTGCGGTAATGTTATCTCATATTATCAGTACTGATTGAGTATATAGTTCTTTAAATTAAATATAAGATTGGAAAAGTGATCAATTTAAAACTGATGAAGGAATTAAGAGAATCAATCCCATATGAAAGATTTTCATATTTACAGTCTATCTCTTTGCAGCTGATTAAAAGATCTCATAAATGTAAGTAAGTTATGAACACAAGGGTTAGGCACAGTGTCCCTGGATTTCCCAGCCAGAGTATGATGTCAAGTTTGCATTATCTCCTGTCCTGAAGAGAGTCACAAGTATCTGGGAAAAAAAACCAAACTGTATGTGCGAAATAAATCCTCAACTTTACTCTGGTTAAAATGAAATTGTGCCTTCAGTCAGATAGTGATAGCAATCACAGGTTAATTACACTTGCAAATTCTGTTGCAAAAAGGATGGGCACTCACCTGAAAATGTACTGGGATAGTTTTATCTAGCAATTATAACCTCCTCAGTTCTTCATGACAGTTTATTACATGAAATGTCACAGTTTTCTAAGTGGGACAGCCTCTATATTAAAGTTTCCTAACACTTAGTAATATAGAGAAACATGAAACAGTTTTATTGTTCTTTTTTCCTCTGAATGAGTATTGACATCAAATATGACACCAGAACTTCAAACTGGAAATTTTTAAGGGAGAGGTGACTTCTCCTGTGTCATGAAAATTCATTTAAATTTTGTGGAGTTACAAACTGACAGAAACTGTCATTTCATACCTGTGGTTTGCTTCGGAAGTGAGCTAGAACCCCTACAGCTGCTCCCAGGCTGTGCCCATAGTATCTCACATTAATATTTTAGACAGGCCAAACTCTGGACAAAAGCAGATCTTCTCATCAAAAAGCAGAAGAGATGAGACCTATGGATCGAGCTCTGGCCCAAGGTCCTTTAACATTTCCAGGCAACCATGGCTTTCTCACTGCATACATGTTAAATTAATTGTTTCTTCTCTGAGAACCTATGATCCTCAGCTTTAATGGGAAATCACTGGTATCATTGTCATGTTCACATTTTATGGTCATCTTTCCATCAGTTAGAGGAAAGCTCTGTGTAGATATCAAATGTTATTAATAAAAGACCTACTGAATACACAGAAAGTGGCCCACGTGGAATAAAGCAACACTGACTTTTTCTACAGACAGGCATTTCAAAGACTCAAGTAACAGCTGAAAAATTCTGTAACACAGGGATCAAAAAATGAATCTCAGTGGGGAAAACTATCAGCTCTACCAGTGATTTCTCAAAAGGTCTACTGTACCTTCATCTTTCCCAGTATTGGCTCTACGGAGGTGGTCCTCAGTTTTAATATAAGCATTGCTTTAGTGTGCAGTGTAGATCTTTCTAAGGACAGATTCACAGGGGACAAATAATAAAAGACTGCTTTAGAAGTTCAGAGATAGAGCTGATGAAGCAAAGTTTTTAATATAAACAATAATCAGATCATCTACTTTTAATGAAACCTCAGAAATGTATTCAAGCAAATTAGTATATAAGGCTAAAATTACCCCATTAGTTATCAATCCATAATAGCAAGAATATTGCTAATGCTTGGTTCATGTGTGATACTAGGCAGGTAAAACTACATGATTATTTGTTTTATTCACATGTTCCCTGTCTCATCTAGTGCATGGGATGAACTGTATTAAATGAGTAAATCAAGATTTTTTTAATAAATGAAACTTCCACTTGCCAAAGATGTACACCATAGCACTGGAAGCTGTGAAGAGTGAAGCCAAAATAGGGAAATGGGCAGACGAAAAAGAATGGATAGCATTATCAAGTAAATATTCCGATTTTACTCTGTATTTATTCTGAGTTTTGTTAAAAGTTCCTTCTTAATGTAAGTCATATAAATCCAGATTTTTGCAGATGACAATTAACTACTTTTTGCTTTCAAAAACACTAATTAGAACTAAGTAAAAAATGGAATATGTTTCACAAGAAACAAGATTTTGAATTTTTTTTTTCATTCAGATTAGGAGTGAAACAAGTGTATCAAATTCCCAAAAGAAATTTTGAAAAGAGGATTGGAGCTGAAGGAAAGCGTGCAATCTTCTCAACATTTTCTTTTTTTTTTTCCTTAATATGTTGTATCTGAAAAGAATTATACAGGTGTTTCTATACCAGAAAAATAGCTTTCAGGAATTTACACGTTTTGCTCCAAAATAATAGCTGAAGCCTGGGAAAGTTGTCTTATCCAACTCCGTAGTAAAAGAGGCAATGCAGTCTAGAAAATAAAGACATCCATAGGGAAAAAAGAATAAAGCTGTGTGAATATCAGCTTGATTGTAACTATTAAATTAAATAATTAAAAATAAATAAAGAAAAATGAGAGAGGAATAGGGAGTGGTGGTTTGAGAATAAATTTATTTATCTACACACTTGGGGTAAGAGAGAGATTGGAAATGAAATGACTCTGTTTTCTTTTCCAGTTGTCTGATCTGAAAAATAAATGAATAATCTGTTATCATGCATTTGTGTTGCAAAGATAAAAATCTGTTATTCATTTTGAACAAAGAAGAGTTTTTTAAGGGATACCTTATTTTTTCTTACATAGTACAATGACTCAATGGCATGCTTTGATTTATGATGGCATGCTTTGAAATACCCAAGAATATATTGTATCATGAGGATATGTATTTTTAAATATCATTGTTTTCAAATCTTTGCAAATATGGTTTATTTTCCTAATTTCTGTCCATCCTAAAGGTTCCACTGAGTTACCCTCATTCATGTGGAAACTTTTATGTACGCACATGATTTGTGTGGAGTTATATTTCCCAACTAAAATTGAGAATTAAAGTTATTCAGTACTATGCATATTTTTAACTCCAAAACTTTGCAAGCGTGCATGTCTTTTAAGAAAGTGTTATAATAGGTGAGTGTACTATTCTGTTACACCATAACAGACATTTTATTAATATGTTTCATTTATTAAATATAAGTACAAATCATTATAATTAATTATTAATAATGTATAATTTTATAATGAAATGGGAAACATGATTAAGCAAAAGACCTAAACCTTCAGCCTTTTTCACATGAAAAATTCACTGAGTTCAGTTGAACTCCATTTCTGAAAAACTTTCTGTAGAAGTTTTGATGCCTAGACTCATTCCTTCTTCTTTCTTACATTTTTTTTCAGCTGTACACAAATTGAAGGTACGCCTGACTTGTCTAGTTGTCTATGACAGAGTGACTGCATCAATGAACAAAGCAACAACTATGGATGTCATCTACCTGGACTTTTGTAAGGGCTTTGTTATGGTCACCCACAACATTCTTCCATCTAAATCAGAGAGATATGGGTTTGACAGATGGCGTGTTAGATGGATAAGTAAATGGCTGAAAGACCACATCCAAAGAATTACAGTCAATGGCTTAGTGTCCAAGAGGAAACCAGTAACAAGTGATGTCCCTCAAAAGTCCATACTGGGATCCATATTATTTAATATATTCATCAATGACATAGACAGTGGGATTGAGTGTACCGTCTGCAAGTTTGTAGATTACACCAAGCTAGATGGTGCAGTTGATTTGCTAGAGGGAAGGAATGCCATCCAGAGAAAGGTTTGAGGAGTGAGCCCATGCAAACCGCATCAAGTTCAACAAGACCAAGTGTAAGGTCCTGCATCTGGGTCAGGGCAATCCTTAGTATCAGTATACACTGAGGAATGAATGAATTGAGAGCAGCCCTGTGGAGAAGGACTTGGGGATACCAGTGGATGAAAAATTGTATAGGAGCCAACAATGTACGCTTACAGCCCAGAAAGTCAATCACATCTTGGGCTGCATCAAAAGAAGCATAGCTACAAAGGTTATGAGGGAGGCTATAGAGGGAGGTGATTCTCCTCTACCCCACTCTTGTGAGACCCCACCTGGCGTACCGCATTCAGCTCTGGGGTCCCCAGAAAAAGAATGACATGGACCTGTTGTAGCAAGTGCAGAGGATTGGCACAAAAATATTCAGAAGGCTGGAATACCTCTTCTATCTTCTATGAAGATAGGCTGAGAGTTGGTGTTGTCCAGCCTGGAGAAGAGAAGGCTCCAGGAAGACCTTACTGCAGCCTATCAATGTTTAAAGGGGGCTTATAAGAAAGATGGAGAGGGCCTTTTTATCAGGGCCTGTAGTGACAGGACGAGGGGTTGGAACTAGATGATTTTTAAGGTCCCTTCCAACTCTAATAATTCTATGATTTGATGACAAAGGACAATGTTATTAAACTGAAAGATGTTAGATTTAGATAGGACATAAGGAATACATTTTTTGTGTTGAGGGTGGTAAAACACTGGAACAGGTTGCGCAGAGAAGACATGGATGTGCCATCATTTGAAGTGTTCAAGGTCAGGTTGGATATCCCTCTGAGCAACATGATTTAGTGGAAGATGTCCCTGTGCATGATGGTGACTAGGTATTCCACAAATACCAGACACTGAAAAACTGAAGTCATCTGTCTCTTTCTCCTCAGTTGTTATTCTTGCTTTTATGAGACTCCACACTGCGTCTTTCAGATCACTTCAGTTCACTTGTTCTTTCTTCTTTTTGATGTAAAAAATAAATCACTGGTTTTTGGCTAGTTCAGGTGCTGAAATCTCAAGCCATTCCTTACCTCTTTAGGAAAAGATTATTCTTTTTTTCACTCTTTGGTGTCACCCCTGACAGAATTTTGAAGTAATATTTTTAAGGAGTCTGTAGTCTACCCAATTAGATAGGTTTACATTTTCATCTGTTCTGGAGATTCAATATTATTATATAGTTTCTATTATAAGTAGTCAAAAAGTTTCCGTTTCCTTTTAAATGACTATTGAATGGATTGAATACATAGAATTGTTTGTCTTATAATCCTTAGTGAACTAGGATGTTTAACCAGCTATGATAAATAAAGCTTGAAGGCACTGAGTACTTCAACATCTTCCATTTAAATTTTCTGTCAGTATATTAGTGCATTAAAATAGTGACTATTTCAAGTAGGGAAATATGTGAGAGGAATGTCTATGACTCAAAACAGCATCTGTGACTAGTACTGTTCCGTCTTTTCACAAACTCTGAACTTCATTGGTGCAAATAGTTGTGTGGGAGAGAGACATACATTAGCCTATCAGGTTCTGGGAATGTACCTTAAAGATGAACTGTAATAATGAACTTGTACATTTATTTGATGTCAGACCTAGGGAAATTTAAACAAAATTTCCAATATCAATGTTCAGTTCAGATCTAATTTGTAGCTATTTGGGAGTTAGACTAGATGATCTTTGGAGGTCCCTTCCATCGCAAACTAGTCTGTGATTCTATGATTCTGTTCAGAAATAAATTCATGACAGTACATTTGACTATTACTTTAAATTTTAAATTTGTATGGGCTAGAAGCCAGCCTAACCTGTGTGTTGTAAGCTCTCAAGGTACTCAGTAAAAATGAAATTCCATCAAAACCATGTGTGCTTCAGAGCCACTCATGCTCTGGAGCATATAGAACTTTCTGTCTCAGTCATCTGTAAAAATTTCCCATAGCAAAGCTGCTAAAGTAAAACAGCTAAATCTTTCACCTGTGTGAATGAATGAGTCCATTTCAGTCTCCAGGAGATTTAAAAAAAATAAAAAATGCCAATAACAGCTGTTACAGATATGAAGCCAGTCTTTCACAGATGGATTACACACATATTTGGAGCCTGAGTGTTTCTATTCAGAAAAGTAAGATAAAATCTCTGCTAGGAATTTGTATTAAGTTACTGAGGGAGAAGAGAAGCAGGAAAGATAAACCTGCACAAAAGCAATCTGAAAAATATATGGTGCGCAAGTATTCAAAAGTTTATTTTTTAGCCTCCTTCAGGATCAAACAGATCTCACACCCCAGAACTGAAAAACTTTAAACCAAAGAAAAATACATATTTTCTTTTTTCTCTATTGTTTTTAAATGGTAAGTATGAAGAGATCATACTGAAAAATAAGGTAGTATATGAGTACCTATACATATGGCTGAAAAAAATCTGAATTTAAATCGTATTTTTAACACACTACACCTTAAGTGTGAGTATAGTTAGTGCATATTTAGAAGGTAGCTAGAATGTCTGTTCCATTCTATCTGGATGCTTGCTTGATGGATTTCTATTAACATATTTTTTATACTTCCCTTCTGTGACTCTGGGGTCCTTTTTTCTCCTACATAGTGCAAAAGTAATCAGGGAAAGGCTGTACAAAGAATATTCCTTTTTTATTTTTTTAAGATCAACTTTGATCAACCTTTATGGTAAGAAAAACATAGAAATGACTCTGAGATCTAACTGTTGGCTTTTTTTTAACAATTGGCCTCAAAAATATGTGAGGTTCAAGAATGATTTTCTAATGATACATTTCTAGGTATGCTCCCAGATAATGGATATTGCTTTCATACCATAAAAATGTAGTATTGTCCTTTAGCAAACAAAAGAAAGATAACCATACGCAGTTGAGTAAAATGCTAAAATACAAGTAATGCATATTCATGAAAATTTTTCAGAAAAAGTAAAAAAAAAATTATAAGCATCCTATCATTAGGCTTTGTAACTGGTGTCTCTAGGCTGGTCTGTGATGATACATGAACCTGAACTGAGCAGAAACAGAAACTCTAACTTTGCTGAGGATAGCTAGAGGTTTTGCCAATGTAAAATTAACCACTTCATGAGAATATAAAAACTAAGGAAACACTACTTTCCCTTCCTGCCTTGTCTTCTGTGCATAAAAGAACAGGAAATAAAAGGAATAAAAGAAAAAAAAAAAAGGGACACAGAACAAATGTCATCCCAGTCTTCAAAAAGGGCAAGAAGGAGGACCTGGGAAACTACATGCCGATCACCCTCACCTCCATCCCTGGAAAGGTCATGGAATGGCTCTTTCTGGGCATCATCTCAAAGCATATGGAGGAAAATAGAGCTGTCGGAGGTAGTCAACATGGATTCACCAAGGGGAAGTCATGTCTGACGAACCTGATAGCCTTCTACAATGGCATGACTGGATGGAGAGATGAGGGGAGGGCAGTGGATGTTGTCTACCTTGACTTCATCAAGGCTTTTGACCCAGTCTCCCACAGCATCCTCATAGGTAAGCTTAGGGACTGTGGATTAGATGAATGGACAGTGAGGTCGATTGAAAACTGGCTGAAAGACAGAGCACAGATGGTCGTGATTAGTGATGCAGAATCTAGTTGGAGGTCTGTAACAAGTGGTGTTCCCCAGGGGTCAGTTCTGGGTCCAGTCCTCTTCAATATATTCATCAATGACCTGGATCAAGGGATGGAATACACCCACAGAAAGTTTGCTGATGACACAAAACTGGGAGGGGTTCTGGTGGCTGACACACCAGAAGGCTGTGCTGCCATACAGTTAGACCTGGACAGGCTGGAGGGTTAGGCAGAGAGGAACCTGATGAAGTTCAACAAGGGCAAGTGTAGAGTACTGCACCTGGGGAGGAATAACCCCATGCATCAGTACAGGTTGGGGGCTGACTTGCTGGAGAGCAGTTCTGAGGAGAAAGGCCTAGGAGTCCTGGTGGACAATAGGATGGCCATGAGCAAGCAATGTGCCCTTGTGGCCAAGAAGGCCAATGGCATCCTGGGGTGCATCAAGAAGAGTGTGACCAGCAGGCTGAGGGAGGTTATCTTCCTCCTCTACTCTGCCCTGGTGAGGACCCATCTGGAGTACTGTGTCCAGTTCTGGACTCCCCAGTTCAAGAAAGACAGGCAACTGCTGTTGAGGGTACAGCAGAGGAATACAAAGATGATTAGGGACCCGGAGCATCTCACTTACAAGGAGACACTAAGGGACTTGGGTCTTTTCAGTCCGGAGAAGAGAAGACTGAAGGGGGATCTGATCAACACCTGTAAATGCTCAAAGGGTGAGTGTCGAGAAGATGGGGCCAGTCTTTTTTCAGTGGTGGCCAGTGACAGCACAAGAGGTAATGGGCACAAACTTGAACATAAGAAGTTCCACCTAAACATGAGGAGGAACTTCTTTACTTTGAGGGTGGCAGAACACTGGAACAGGCTGCCCAGAGAGGTGGTGGAGTCTCCTTCTCTGGAGACATTCAAAACCCACCTGGTCACGTTCCTGTGCAACCTGCTCTAGGTGGACCTGCTGTACGCAGACATAGCATGGAACTATGTAATCATAGCATCTTAGTATAACTTTTCTTCACCTGTTTTACTTAGAGTTATTTTTTTCTTGATTATGAACAGTCCAGATGTGACAAAATCAGTGCCTTGAACACTGGCTAGTAGTTTTCAATCTCTTCCAGAAACTCTTTGCTCGGGGATCAAAAGTGAGTTTTTTGTAGTTGCATAACATTGATGTCTCATGTGGGGATTTCTGTGACTGACTTGTTCAGTTTGGCCTTTCTCTTCCTTGGTCATTTTCAACAGATAAACTCTCAGGCTATAATAAAAATTGTATTACAGATGGCTTTCAATGGCTGCATTTATTCCCAATTTTAGAATTCCAGTCCTCAGTGTTACCCACTTCTTTCTGATCTTCCCAAGGTAATAATCCTCCTTGACTTTCTCATCTGTACATTTTATTAGCATGCACTTTTCAAGGCATGGTCATTTTTGAAAATATAATATGAAATAAGAAAATAGAATGATCTTTGAGTAACTTAGCTTTTCATAGATTTTTCCTCTTTCAATTTTACTTGCTACACCTTCCTTTTCAACCAATGCCTAAAGTAGTTTACTGTTTTTGTGCAAATTCCTTTTTTTTGTATCCTAAATAAGTTTCTCTAATAGCACCATATCCAATACTTTAATGAAATATTTTAGTGAACTTCAGGCAAATTATATTTATAATATTTCCATTTTCTAGAAAATCATTCACATTATGACAGGAAGCCATTAGTTTATTTCATAAATAAATCTAAATTTCATACATAAGTCTATGTTGTATTTACGCTCCTTTTCCTTTTACAGAAATGTCTTTTGCTGTTCTTTACTCTTATTCCAGCCTCCTGTTTCATATTTGTATAGCTTTGAGATCATGTTTCATCTCAATCTTTCCCTTCCCTCTCCTTCCCTTCCCTCTTATTCGAAAGAAATGTTACACTCACTACTTCCAGTGCGAAGTATCACCCCAGAGTTAATAGATTTATTAAAAATAACTGCTGTCAGGTCTGAGATTTCATTTGTCAGCTATGGTGCAGAGGTTATTGGGGCTCCCCACCCTCAATGTACTAAGCAATGTAAGCTTTGTTTCCCCCTCTGTCATTATTTTTGTTTCCTTGTCCCTGTTCTCACGAGCCTGCCTGTCTTTCTCCCATGTTTAGTATCATCACCTTTATCAGAAAAGGATGAAAAGTATTCATTCCATTTGGGAGCCACCTTTCTCTTTTATCTGTGTTCTGTTCCATCTTTTTTCCTCTTTGTTATTTATTTAGTTGAAGAATCTTTTGTTATTTTTTGTGATAGTCTTTGGATTCCATGATGATAAAAATATAGAGATATAAAAGAGATTAGGTGGATTAGAAAGACAGACAGATTTCTTGGTGTCAGAGCTATGCTTATGTTCATTTCTTCTCCCTGGTGCTAGTAAAAATGATCAGACCCTTAGAGAGAAAAGAAAGGCCTTTTCTGCAGCTTTAATTTAGCAGTGAATGGGAACACAGGATGTGATTAAATAAAGCTGTGCAAAATACAAAACCTTGGGCTCATGTGAATTGAACAGTCGGTTCACCAGAAACATAACATGGGCTTGAAGATAATTATTTTTCTGCAGAGAAGCATCTGCTCAGTTTGAAGCAGGTGGGGATGATGCTGCGAATGATGTTAAGTATTAAAAGCTGCTATCAGTTGAAGTTTCATAATCTAGCCTTCTACCTCAGACAGCCTTCCTTCGTGCCAACATCTCTTTTTTTCCACAAAAGAACTTGTCAAGGCATTTCTCATTTAAATTAATTTTTAATTAGTGTCCACATTCTTCCTTTTCTTCTTATCTGTTTCTAGATGTACTTGAAATGTACTGAATGCCCTTGGGTCATATTCCTTCATCCCAAATGGTTCTTGACCCAACTGCCTTGCAAGTATTGTTGTTTCTCAGTTATTAAAAAAAATATTGTAAAACAAGTGTGTTTGGGTTAATAATTTTTGAGAGGATTTGGAAATACTGTTACCAAAAGTCATTCACTTTGGTAATAAGAATATGCTAGTAAGGGAAAAACAGGGTCACTAATCACGGGCAGGAAATGCACAGCACAAGATAAAAACTGTGAACTGTACTCTCAGGTAATTTTATATACTGTTCTGTTGTTTAAGGTGAAGACAATACAACAGCTTTAGTAAAGGAAAATGCTGAATACCAAAATTATAAAAAAACAACTCTTGAGGTTGGTGCTATCTATTTTGTGTGTAATACATAAAAAAATGAGCAGACATTGTAATATTATAGGCCACTTTCAAGCACCATCTTTACTACATGTAAGTAGAATTTCTGTTGTTCATTAATTATCATTTCAGGCTTCATTTCACAAAATTAGGTCATATCGGGAACAAACTGACCATTTCTACCATAGCAGCTAGGACAAAATTTAACTAAACTACATGGAGTAATATGAGATACCTAGACATCATAACCCAGAAATAAGCTACCTGCAGTTTATTCTCTTTCAGACAGCAAATAGCCAATATGCAATTTCAAGGACAGTAGGAAAAAGAAAGAGAAATTTTAAGTTATATTTTTAAAATACTCTTGGCTTTTCTTCTTCTTCAAAAAAAAAAGAATCTTGAAAATAAATTTTTCAGTTTTGTCTTTAGGCAGAGAAATCTTCTGAGTATATGGTTTTCTCTGGAGGAGAAGCAGGATGGGAAGAGATTCTCCTGGTAATCAGCTGTGGACATTTTGCACTTTAGATAACCTCCAAACATAAAGACTCCATGTGATATTGCAGGCACTGTTAAAGAGAACTTGCAGAACACTGTTCTGTAAGTGGAAAACTGAAATGTTTTCAAACAAAAGTCTCCAGTGAAATCTTTTAGCTTGTCCTCATAAGGAAAATAAAACAAAGAGAAACAAAGTCCTACAAGTAGGAAGGGTATATCCTACATTAAGGGTTATATATAGCATATCTATAGCTGTAGCTCTGAAATCAAAAGCCTAGCATATGAGTGCAGATGGATGTATAGTACCTATCTGGTAGATAAATATATTATAACTATGATGGTCTTTCATTAGTTTCTGTATCATGATCAATATATAATTAAATTACTATGCACAAACAAGAAAAAAAATTAATTTCTATTTCAAGAAATTATTTCAATTTTGTTTAGGATTCATTTTGAAAATAGGAAAGCCTTTATTACATGTCTTCATTTATGTTGAGTGCTGTAGGTATGAATATGCTGTAAATCTAATGCTTTAGTGTCCATATATTTTAGATCACTTCAAAGCCAAGAAACTTTTACATATAACTGTAGAAGTATTTTCACCAATTGGAGGGCTGCACAATCTCTGTTCATTAAAAAAGTGTTATAGTGTCTGTTCTGTGGTAGTTCAATAAAATGTTTGAGCATCCATTCTGAGAGGAAAAAAAGTAGTATCTCTGTAGCAATGACTCACTAAATAGCCCTGGAGGGCTACTATAAGCAGTGAAATTTACCTAAGATGTCAGTGCTAGAATTAATCTGTAAAGTCATCCTTACAAAGTTATTTGAGGAAAGTTGATATACCAGGCATTTCAGCTCATTAATTTGCCATGCCGTTGTCACAAGGAGGACTACAGATTCCTCTTTAGTATGCCAGTAGTTTTCCTCTGTTTTTCTTACAGTCTACTGAAGTACTAAAAGACTCTAAAATCTGTCCACTTTAACTGATGATCAGATAGTGAGTTTATCTGACTGCTGACTTTCTAGAGGAATCCTCCTTGCAAAACACAAAATGAATTTTCTAGGAGATGTTATTCATTTTCAGTGCTGAAATCACATTGAGAGATCCCAAGTCTGAATCAGTGGTTTTAGAGCTTACTTTAGTTTTAGATGTATAAAATAAATATCTAGCCGGGATCCCTTTATGAATTTGGTGTTCATCAGCTGGTATAAAGAATGCTTCCTATTCTTGTCACCTTCTGTGCACCTTTTAGTTGCAGTATATGAGTCCCATAGATTGAAAACCACTGTCCCTGATCAGCATCCCATTTCCCTAGGCAACCTGCAGAATAGACTAGAGAACATTCTTGCCTCAGGGCTTGTATGAGACTAAGCAGACTTGCTCTCACTCTCGGTCATTAAAGCACAAATTAGGCTTTGATTTTGCAAGTCTTTATATGATGTGCAGCGGAATATAAACTTGTGAGCAAGGCCAGTGCTGAGCACCAATATCATATAGCATATGCTGTTCACGTTTTATACGATGCTGTCTCTCGAGGGATAGGATGTGCTAAACCAGAAACTGGTTTAGTGGCCTGATAATTTAAATACACTAGATATGCTGATCCAATATTTTGCTGATAGGTCTACTCTTTAACATCAAGATTGCTAATTAGAAGCCCTGAGCAAAAAACCTCTAAAGAAAACTAAAGCTGCTGAGCCAGTATCATCACAAGGTTTTGATTTGCCACCAGTCCAAAATAACCAGAAGGGCTCAGTCAGTGACCTGAAAAGGTTTATGCTTGTGAAGGTAGCCAGTCATCTGAGGATCAGCAAATAAATGAGCCTTCTGCCTCAAAGCTAGCCTGTGTCTCATTAACATCTTTGAAAGACTGAAAAGTTTACCATAAATGTTTGTCTTTTTCCTTAATTCTTCTTTATCTGGATAAATAATGGAGATGTATAACTGCTAAACAGAATTAAAATAAAAAGCTAAAGAGGACAGTATGTTTCTGTCACTTGCCTCTCATTCTGAAAAGGGTCGAAGAGTTCTCTGGACATTTTCTGCTTCCACTAAATAATAAAAGATCCTAATCTAAAACAGTAACTATTTTTGCTTTTCAGTCTTAAGTGAGATGAACTCCAAGAGTGTCACACGAAAGTACTTTTACTTTCAGACCCTGTAGACTTTATACATGAGGTCACACAAGAAAACTTTCTAAGCAAAGCTCCACTTGAGTGAACAAGTTGATAGCTGAGACAGTGACATCCACAAGTCTCCTCCAGATGTTCTGGGACTGGATGAGTGGGTTTGGACTCACAGGAGAGGAGCAGCTCTCCTTTACAGGTTCCACGAGCAGCCTCACAGCCTACAAAGCTGTCAGCCAGACAGAGCGAGAGGAGCTCTCACCAGTATTTTCTGTACTTCAGTTGTTCCCTGAGAAGAAGAAATAACTAAGGAACCAATTAATTTTTCCAATATTACTCTTGTAGATGTCAAGAATGTCGTATGACATGTAGAAACTACAAGGATATTTCAAATTACTTGTATCTCCTGCCCAGTCTCACGTCTTTCCAGTTGTCCTGCAAGAAAAAAGCTTTGGACATCACTATATGTCTGTTTGCTTTTGTGTTCTGCAGTGGTCGCAGGAAAAACACATCATATGTGTTAGAGCTGAGCAGGTCCAAGTAGCTGGCAAAATTAGATAAAATAGAAGCTATTCCTGGTTCACCTGCTCTTTGAAGACTACTGCTAGTAGCAGAGGAAAAGCTCAACAAGTCTAACAGAAGAAAGCAGAAACTGGAAAAAAAATTGTGATTAAGTATAAGGCATGGAAACTGTAAAACTTGAGAAAAGTATGGAGGAGTCAGTCTTTTTTTAAGGGTGGCCTCTCAACAAAGAATTGTCTGGTTTCCAGTATTAGTGAAAGCCATGAGATAAGTGGGCACAGCACAAAAAAGAACTTTTTAACTTCTTGTTCCTAGAGGAACTCTGAAACTCCCATAAGATATGCCAAGATTTGTGGGCATGAGTGTGTCATCAGAACAGTATTAAATCATTTTCCAGTACGGGGTGGATGACAAGGGTGCTTCAAACTGCAAACTTAGTGGGATTTTTTGGGTATAGGGTTCACATGTGCAGAGGAGAGCAAGGACTTCCAAGTCCGAGCCTGAGAGTGATGTGGGGAGAAGGAGCTGTCCTTCACTCAGTCACAGAATCATAGAATTGCCTAGATTGGAAGGGACCTTTCAGATTGTCTAGTTCAACTATCAACCTAACATTGACAAAAATGAGTAAACCATATCTCTAAGCACCATGTCTACCCATCTTTTAAATACCTCCAGGAATGGTGACTCCACCACTTCCCTGGGCAGCCTGTTCCAATTCTCAATAACCCTTTCAATGTAAATTTTTTTCCTAATATCTAGTATAAACCTCCCCTGGTGCAACTTAAGGCCTTTTCCTCTTGTCCTATTGGCTGTTACTTGGGAGAATAGACCAACCCCCATTTCTCTACAGTCTCCTTTCAGGTAGTTGTAGAGAGTGATAAGGTCTCCCCTCAGCCTCCTTTTCTCTGTGCTAAACAATCCCATGGCCCTCAGCTGCTCCTCGTAAGACTTGGCACACACCTTAACACAAGTTGACAGCAATCAAGGAAAGACTGAAGCTGCTGGTAGCAATTTTTTGAACCATTCTACTTCCACAAGATTGAACAGTTTACTGCCTAGTTCAAGTAGACTGAAATATCCACTGTCTCTGGGGACACATCTCATGCTGGTATAACTCAGAACAAAATAATTGCCTCTAAATCAAAGGAAAGTTAGATGCAACATCCAACAAAAAGTCTGCTTACTACAGGGAGGAGATGTCCTAAGAAGCTAGAATTAGAAATGTTTATCCACATAGACATATGAGAGACAATTTCTGTGTGCTATCTGCAGCCAATTTGTGGATAGCTAAAAGGATTCTTTATAAATTATTAATACTAGACAATGCACTCAGTCTTTTGTATTGCATTAAAAATTTACACTACTAGTACATTGTACAAGCAAAATCTTATCTCTCTTTCCTGAAAAGATGCTATTGTCTGCACACTTGTTTGAAAGGTAGGTAGTATAAGACACACAAATCACCTTTTGTCCAATGCTATTCAGTGTATGAGGTTTGATATGGGCACTAAGGTCTTTCTTACAAACAGTGATAAACTGTGATAAATATATCTTATTAGAAACAAACTTAATTAAAATTCTACTAAATCAGTACTCTAATGCAGTAACATAGGCATAAACAAGACAATCCATTATACTACCACAAACTCACACCCATAAAACATTCTTGACAAGTCTAATTTAGGACAATATTCTGTCAACGATTTGTAAATCATTGACATATTCAGTAGGCCATTTATTAACTTTAGCAAACATGAAATGGCTTAAATATACTTTTAGCAAACTTTTTCAGGTACTATATTACTCCTTTGCAAACATTTTTGTAAGACAGTATATTTTTTTATTTAGCAAATTAATCGTTCATTTTACTTTCTATTTAACCTTCTATCTTTTCACCTTATGTCAGTGTGAGATTATCTGTGTAAAAAAAATTAATTACTTGACATGGGAATAAAGTACTCACAGTCTGAACCATATTCAGCATGCAGAGTTGCTGAAACCAATGAGGACAATTCAAGGCTCAGATCAGCACTTCATAGGACTTTTCCTCAGCCTCATGAATTGGCACAGCTCCACTGACTTTAATGGAGCTATTGCCAGATTACATCATCTGAAGATCTGGATCAGTGAGTAAAATGGAGACAAAAGTAAAAGCTTTACATTAGACTACTGGCACTGGAGCTTTTCAAATGAATCTTGCTTGGTTCTTGTGACAGGTCAAAGATTTCAAAAACAGTCTTCCACATACACACGCTATGTGTATTCTGAACTGAAGAGAGAATGAGAATTATCTGATACATGTTATTCCTGCATTTCCATAGAGAACAACAGCAATGAGGAACTGATAAAAATTTTAAAAGCAATTCTTTTTCTCCAATAACATGACTGCAATGCAACAGATATAAGAAGTTCAACTACAGGATACTTTAAAACATGCAGAGCAAAGCTTGTAGAAGAAGTGCCCTTTATGTAGGAGTAGGCTGAATTTCATTTGCTGCATGGTGATCTTGTGAAATAATACTCTTGTGGTATCATTCATCCCAAAAGATGACAAAAGACATAAGTATAGATGTGACCTTGGAAATATATTGTTTTTTTCATGTTATCCTGAACATTACTGTCAAAATGTTTCTGGAACAACTTGTTACAGACTCTCTTATGCTACATTCAGTCTGGCAAAAGCTAAACGCTGCCATTTAAACATAACAATGCATGCATACACCCTGCTGAAACAAAGCTGCTTTGGCATGCCAGGAGAGAGTATTTTTATGGAAAATGAAGGCTTTCCACCAGTGGGAGAAAGAACTGTTTAGCCAAAGGCAGCGGAAATCGACTCTTCCCAAAAGCTCTTTGAATCTACATACTTATTCTCTCTCTCCTCTTTTCTACTCTCGCCAAGAGTTTAACCATGTGTTCCAAAAATTAAAAGAATAACTAGTTTGTGATTCACAAAACAGTTCTTAATGAAAGCTAGAGGTTTTCTACAGCTATGGTGGAAAACCTAGGAGTCCACATAACACGGGGTTTTGCCCACAGTAGTTATGTGGCCAAGTCTCCCAGAGGTTGTGGCTATTTCCAAATATTTTTCATGTCAGAAAACTGGGAATTAGACAGAATAGAATTTAGGGTTATGTGGAACTTTTTTTCTTCTGAAAGGAACTAACCTAATTACTGTTAGCCACTTCCTTCAGACCTTGAAGGTACTTCCAGTCTGTTAAACCAAAATGTTTATACTCATTATCAAGACAATATAGAAGAAGAAATAATGTCTTAAAACATATCCACACTTCCAGTAGGATGATTAAAAGGGAGGAATTTAAGAAATACCAAACATTTCAAGAACGGTTCTCTGGGCACTTACGTGGGTTTTTGTGTGTGTGTGTGTTTGTTTTCATGTGTCATGTTATCCATGTCTCCTGATGGGAAATGTTAACATTATGCAGTTGTTCATCTTGAACTCTTTAAAATACGCATTTAATTCCATCTCTACACATGCTTAAGGAACATATAAACTGAAAAATATCTGAACTAAGATTCCCGCTTAATGCCTTCTGAGGATAACCACAAACATCTACCATATATGCTTACATGTCTGTTTCCATTCATTCCCGTATTCAGCAGAATCATTAAGATCTCCAGCACAAGAAAACATCATCTGATTAAGTTGAAATGTAATTTTGCAGTATTGGTTCTCCATATTCATCTTCTTATAGCTCTAGATATCCCAGATAATTGGTTTGTTGATTTCTTCTTTCAGGTAGTACACCATCAGTTCTTCAAGTTCAGATTAGTATCTTTAAAAAAAAAAAAAGTTTTTGTGAAGCACTCAACACGGTTTTGAGCACTAAATAAATGATAGCTTCCTGTCTGGCAATAGTCTCATGAAACAGTATTTCTTGCTGCTATTAGCAAAAAAATAGCAGCCTCCAGGGCTAATGTAGCTGTCAGCTCTGGGAAATTCTCAGAGATTTGGGGGGGTTTTCTCCCCTTTTTTTTCTTTAGATATCGTTTGGAATTCCACATTTAACTTCCATGATCTGCTTACATAGATTTTTTTCTTTTTCTGTTTAAGTAGGAAATCAAAATCATTGCTATTTTCTTCAAAACTTAATAAGATTTCGGATTGAATGCAGCCTTATATTTTGAAATAAAGCAAAGTTCTGGAACTTGAAACCCGCTGTATGGGAATCTAAGTATGAAAATTAATGCTAAAATGTCATTAAAACTCAAATCATGGGCAAAGACTACAGGTATGACATTGAGCAAAACCCTTCCATTTTATAGTGTTATTTTTTAATCTCTAAACCAAGATAGAACCAATTTCCTACAGAAAATTGCTTTACTGGACATTAAATGGTTGACTTTTCAGTCAAGCAGGCTTACATTTCAGCTTGAACATTTCTTTTCAAAATGCTTACCTAATGTATTTTATTTAGATTATATTATTATTTTACTTTTCTTTAACATTAAAGATTAAATTGTCCTATTCAGCGTGCACTGGATTTAAATTATGCAGTCCTATGAAAATGCAAATGTAAGCACAATGTAAACTATCAATGCTTTTACCATTTATTCCAATAATAATATGTTAGAGAGCATCAGTGTAATCACAGAACTTTCTATAGCTGCCTAAAAGCATTTTGGGTTCTACCCTCTAGTGGAAGTTTAATGTTAATGAACAGATGAAAATTTATCTCATTAATAGAACATTGTTTTGTGAAGCCATGAGCAGCTCAACAATTTTTGTGATTGATGTACCAATGCCAAAACTCCATGCACTCTGGCAGGAAGACCATTGCATTTACACAGGAGCACCATTTTCTTGTCAAATTACAAAAAAAATATTTTTTAGGACTTTTTGTTCTTTTGCAAGTTGCATTTCCACAATAACATGAAGAAGCACATGGACACAGATGGGGGCCAAATAATCAAATTTCCCAGAAAAACTCATATGATTCAAGCTTAACTTTACCCATATTGACTTTCTGAATTATTTATGCTAAAATTAAGCGTATCATAAGCTCTTCCACAGGTCTGTGACTCTTTAAAGGACTACTATCCAGTTCTGAGTAGTCAGAAGTAGCAGTTTACAGCTAGTGAGTTCGTTGGTCTGCATTCTGGCAGTTAGAAGGTATTTGTATTATGTTAAAAAGTTATTCCTTGTTTTTTAACTTCTGAAATTATTTTCTTGAGTCTCATGTTTTTAACAGACATCAATGACCATATGGATGAAATCCAATAGACTCAGGTATTGTCACTTATCTTCCTCAGGCCAGAAACTTTGGTTCCCTAAACAAGGAACAGAGAGGAGCCCGTTTCCAGGACAATGTTACAGCACTTAGGACAGCAAATAGGCTTACTATAAAACTTCTGAATAACCTGCAGCAGCAGATCTGAACTCTGTAAGAAACACATGAACATGTGCTTAGAGATCTAAATTGTTCCTCAAAGAAGAATTTTAAAAATTCTAAAGCTAGATGATGTGAGTACTCCCTGAAGCTTAAAATGTCATTCAAATCTGATAATTTAAGGCTTGGTTAAGGTATTAGATCCCTAGAAAGTTTGCTAGAATTTTAATCATCTTGCTATATCTTCCTCAGTTCAATTTTACTATTCTCATTCTGAAAAATGCAGCTTTGTCCCTTTCATTTCCATTCACAATATTGTTTTGCAGATCTTCCTCTTGGTTTATCATTTAAACTGTTTCACCTCTCTCTGTCTCTCAGATCAATCATTATTTATGTGTTTTCAGTTTCAAAGCTTACTCCTATTCTATCATCTTTCATTCATCACTGAGAGATTAACTTTCTTCTCAGTCAGCTCAGTCTCCCTTCTCCTTTCACCTTCTCGGCAGATTTCTCGTCCAAAATCTTCATTCCTTTACTCATGCTATCCATCATATTTATATTTGAAAACAATTAAAATGACAGTCTACAGAAAATATTATCCATCATATACGGATATGATGCTGCTACATATATAAATATACCTGTGTTGGAGTATGAGACTACGAAACAGGAGAACAGTGCATGCAGGATGTACAGCCTCAAATTGCACCGGTGGAAGTTTGAATTAGATATTAGGAAAAATCTCTTCACTGAAAGGGTTATCAGGCACTGGAAAAGACTGCCCAAGGAAGTGGTTGAGTCACCATGCCTGGAGGTATTTAAAAGGCATGTAGATCTGGTGCTTAAGGACATGGTTTAGTGGTGGAGTTGGCAGTGTTAGGTTTATTGTTGGACTTGATGTTCTTAAGGCTCTTTTCCAACCTAAATGATTTTATGATTCTATAATTTTGTATTATGCATTGCTTTTCCTCTCTTTCTGTTCTTGTGGTTTTACACCTAGATTAAAGCTCCCTGGAGCAGTTACCATCATTTATGGTTGTATTAGGAGAGTAGCTAGCACAGTCAGTCCTACGAGTGGAACTCATTAGCATTCCTGAAATGCAAGTACAGATTGCAATAACAACAATAATAAAAATATCATAATATAAACAATAATATTTACCTCAAATCTCTGCTGCTTAAATCATAATTAAACTATATTGTTTCTTTATATATGTGCATGTATATATATAAGCATATGTTCAATACATTCTCAACAGCTATTTGACTGTGATACAAGACTGCTTTTTTAAGTTGTTTCTTTAGATTGTTCCAGTAAAATCTACATTACATGACATTTGAAAACTGTTTATGGTATTGAATTTGGAAAACACAGTGAGGGAGAGCTTTGGAGAGTGTTGTTCTTTGGTTTGGGGTTTTTTTGGTTGGTTGGTTGGTTGGGTTTTTTCAATGAGTTACTATTTCTTTCTGTGGGTTGAAACAGATCTTATATAAGATGAAGGTTTGACTTATTCACAAGCTAGGTTGTAAATCCTTAGTAAAAGATACATTTTTGATGATCTAATTATTATTATCAATGGAAATTCTCACATACCACTTTCTTAGATGGCTGGCAGTAGTCATTATTCCACAACTGTCAAATCGATGTCTAATCAGAAAAAATTGTTGCTTTCTTAATGTCAAGCTCAGTAAGTTTGAAAAAAAAATTGTATATGTCATTTATTCGCACTGCTTAAGAGCTTTAAGTATATCCTCAAACCCTCTATCTAACTATGTTATGCTAAGCCCTCTAACTAGCTATGTTAAGATTCACTTCAGTGTGAATGTGAGAACAGAGGCTGAAATTAGTACACAAAGACACTGCTACTTCCAGCCAAGGAAGCTGGAAGTGGAGCAGATGTGCACTGTGCTGTAGAACTGAGGAAGAAAGCTCTGCTTTTTAGGCCATAAACACTTTCAGTCAGCAACTACCTTGTGTCTGCTGTATTTAGCAAGTTCAATTTCAGCTGGTATTTTGAAAATGCTGTACATGTAACTCTGTCTATTTAGAGCAGCAGAGAGATCCTTGAGCTAATACTGATCAGAGTCAAAAACATAGAATCATAGAAACACAGAATTGTCTAGGTTGGAAGGGACCTTTAAGATCATCTAGTCCAATCATCAACCTAAGTCTGATAAAAACCATAACTAAACGATGTCAAAGAGAGGTGCAGCTAGACAGAAATACTAACTTTTGTTCTGGAAAGTGTAAGCTAACACAGGGCTGCAACCAGGATACAAAACCTAGCTTCTGAGCAAGAGCGTTGAGCTGGCCCGGCACATTTTTTTGTTGCTACAGCAGACATGTTCTTACCAATTTGGGGAAATTTATACATTCTCTCCATTTTTGTTCAAGTCAGACGTACCTGTGTCTTCTGTTACTGTTTCTGGGATGCTGTACTCTAATGGATTTCATAAAACTTTGCCTCGCACACTACTATTTAGCTGAATGTGTTCTGAAATAGGGTATTCCATAGATTACCATCAAAAAAGGAGTTCTTGTCCTTGAATGACTTTGTGATACCAGAATGTATGATCCTTCATCAAATGGTGGATACATACAAGCATATGTGCTAACAGCTGGTATACGTACATAAAAGCTGTTAGTATACATGCTATCAGCTGGAGAAGCTGAACATCATAACAAAATTTTTATGCTCCATGATGTCCAGAGCAGGCATTCCATTTCTTCTCACTGAATTGCTGTCTGGGTCAAGCTCTCCACTTTCTACAGTTCCTCTTGTCTACCTTTCTCAACTGTATTTCACTGGACACTAGTTGTCAAAGAGAAAGGATGCTGCCTCTGAATTGCATTAAATTTAGCATCTTTATCAGATGTCATGATATAAAGTTGGTAAATGTAAAGGAGGTACTTGACAGAATTTACTTCTTCACTTGAAAAAGATAAACAGTGACTGTAATTTCAAAGCTCTTGTTAAGTAATTAAACCTTGGAATAAACTCAAAGTACTGGAGGAAATACCCCTTCATTCTTCAGCAGACGCTCATCAGCATTATATTCAGCTAAAATGTTTCTGTGGTGGCTTTTATACTTAAAACCATTTCTGTGCTCTTTCTGATGATCCTAATTTTTCAAAAGGGAACAGATTCCATCTTAATTGTACTATAATATAAAGGAGAGTTTTATTTGAATGGAAGAATTAAATCAACTAAACAGAAAATAATTAATCTTAGGGATCACTTGGCTTCCTCTCTTCTCATGTTCAAGGGGAAAGTTATGTTAAGAATACTTTGCTGACAGGAGTTTCTTCTTCAAGGGGACTTCCCTCTTGCACACTAACCTTGAGAACAATCTAAATAAAGTCCATAAATACAATAAAGCACCTACTAACAGTTCTTAGAAGTTATTTGATGTTATTTTGAACATGGTGAATGAAGTGTGCGTGTGTGTGTGTGTGTATGATCTGCATGGTCTAACGTGAGACATAATTAAACTTGTATATATGTATATTTGTCAGTGTGTAAAAACTGTGATTTCCCACTGGGTCTATTCAAATACTGTTTTAATACAGAATGTAACCTTTTTTCTTAATGTGCTGTCAACTTTCCCATGACAGAGGGGTGCATTTCTCTTTTTGCAACAAATGCTAAGATTTCATATATAATTTAAATATATCCTGTAAAGATAAAGATAGAGATATCAAAAAATCAGAAAGCATTAGCTTTTACAGTTCTACCCAACATACACTGCATAACTAGTTCATATACAGATCTTTATTTGCCTACTGTTCTCTAACGGTTCTTCAGTTAAAAGGCAGTTCTTAGATTGAATCTTCTGTTTTAGCTGACATTACTACTACAGAGACTATTGCAGGAGTGACATAATCAAGTGAGTTGCTTAAAAAAAAATAAAATTAAGCTGCTTTCTTTCATATGTTTGCTCTAATTGCTAAACGACTGGACAAATAAAGTACAACAAATATCAGAGAGAAATCTGAGGTTAATATTATGTAAATTTAAGACAAAATGTGAAAATAGTAAATTGCAACAATGTTGTAAAATGTGTGAAGGCAGAAAATGTAAGCCTGGAGAAAAATATCTGACAGTTAACATGTCTTTCTCTTCAGGATTCAGTGTTAACATTCCTGATATTCCTGCAGTGACATCTCCACCAGCAATGGGCAAAATGAATTAATCAGAATAGCTAAGATTCTGCTTCTTATTATTACCTACAGAAAAGGTTCCTTTTTAAAAGATAAGGAATCTTTTAGTTTTAATATCATTTGTATTTATTATTAAGGTGTCAGCTACACAATAAAAAAATTAGTTAGGGCATAATAATTTTTTGTTGTAAATGACTGAATTCTGATAAACGTATGAGTAAGGACTTCTGGAAAACACTAGGAGTACCAATTTCACAGTCACTCCACTGTCAGATATGACAAATGCATCTTTAAAATAATAGCAAAGAATATCAAAGCCAAAGAATCTGACAAAGCAACCATCTATTGTCTGCCAGCTCAAACAATGTAACAACAAAATTTAATCTTCAGCACAAAGAAGAAGTTTGGAATCATCCATTCACATTTTATTGAGATGTTTTGTCGTTTATGTGGTATTTAAGTAGAATCCATTGTCACACTGAGGTAATAAGCCTGACATGAAGTTTTCTGTGCTATCCCTGTAGTGTTAAAATGATATTTTATTATATTGTTATGCACATGAGGTCTAACTGAAATATTTTAGCCTTGAAAAATGATAAGATTGTTTTGTCAAGTAATCAGGGAAAAAAAAGATATTTTTTTTCAAATTGTGGTTATTTTCTAGTGTTTTAGAGGAATACTTTCCTTTTTTCCAGTTGTTTGAAGATGTTAGAGGATAAGAAAGTCTCAAAAGAAAATAGAAAAAAGTCCTAGCTTAAATCAGATCTAATGAAAGAAGAATTGTTACTAAGCCCTAAGAACCACTTTTAGTTAATTACAGTTGAGTTCCAGAAGAAAAAAAATTTTATCATAACCAAATTTTAGGGTATGATTTGAAGAAAAATACTCAACAGTATTTTAGATTTTTCACTTGTGAACTAAATCCTGCTAATGTACTACTGGTGTTATCGGTCAGTGAATTAGAGATCTCTACTGTGGTAGGAGACACAGGGACAGCATGTTCTCTCTTCTGTCATGTGGTGGGAGAATAAGTTAAGATGGTGTTAGTGCATCAGAAGAGGAGACACATGGTTCCTGTTTAGCCATTCACTAAGGACATCTCTGAAAACAACCAGTTTAAGAGCTAAGGAAAATGGTAAATCATAAGTTAGTAAAAGTTAGTAAAACACTAACTGTTTTTTCTGGTGTATTTAATAGACGTGAAACATCTTTTCCCATGGATACACATCACTTGTTAGTGAGCTGTGGTATAATAATTATGAATATAGTAAGATAGCACTGAGAAAATGAGAGATTCTTGAAAAGTTAATGTATGGACCACTCTTTGGATGATAACCTTGTCACTTTCTTGAACCTATTCATGCTTTGTTGGTTTTGAGGTTTTTTTCTTCTGTTTTTCTCAATCTGAGGGTTTCAAACAATGCTGTATAATAGAATTACTGTTTATTTTTATTTACTAACCTTTACTTGTGTATCATGACATAGAACAGAGGATATTTACAGTTTTGAAACAATAGCAGTTCACTTCTGCAGCTCAAGAGTGGTTTTCTCCCTTGTCATTTTAAAAGCTAATGAACTACTTCCAATAGTCAAGAAATGGAGTTAGAACAAGTGCTATAGCCAAAGTTACAAAACAGTCTTATTGATTTGATAGAGGAAACAGTGGAAAGCAATAAAAGTATACAACAACTCGTCTTCCCCAGTAATGGCTCATTTAATGAAGCCCAACCAAGAATAACACTCATGCCAGCCACATCCATCCAACTGATAATCCCCAGCAGTGCTCTATCTACAATTTTGGATTTTAGTTTCTGGGGAAAAAAATTGCAATAGTCAGTCTGTAATGCTTTATTGCAAGACATAAGTGGTGCCTGCATAAGAAAGACATCAGTATGTGAATGCAGATGATTTTGTTTCTTTCTTTCTTTTCCTTAGATAATTTTAGAAAAACTTTGAATTTCTTTAAAAATAATCCAAGAAACAGAGTATTTAAAATATATTTGTAATGTCTTATGGCTGTCAGAAAGACTCATTTTCTCTTATGCTGTCTGTAATACAGATTGACATCTGCACAGGAGTATATGGGGAAGCTGTTTATACATTTCATTAGCATTCTTTCAATAATCCACACTGCTGTTGGACATCTGGAATCTAAAAATATACATTGTGCATTTCTGACAACTGTCCTGGTCTCATCCACTGGAAAAAAATGCTTATTTTTTACTGTGAATAACCTTACTTAAGGCACGTGTTCCTGGCCCTCTCCTGTGGCTCAGTTCTGCTTTTGCAGAATCTTTAGCAATGAGCTTTTACCGATTATAGTGTATGTCTATCATTTCTTCTCATCAGGAGAGCGGTAACTTCACACCGACTAACAGACACCAAGTACTTGTACCATATATGTGTGAACTAGTCCTAAAAAGAAATCAAAATGAAATATGCACTGGCCCACCTAACTTCTTTCCACTTGAAAGTAACTCCCACAGTGACAATTGTGCAAAGTCATTATTTGAAAAAGTTTAGTTTTCTGGATCTCAACCAAAGAGCTCTGTGAGGACACACACACACGTCTTTTTCACAGTTTCCTTGAAATATTTTGTATTTTCATGTATTTTCAGCATGACAGTAATCCGGTTGTGTTTCTTCTTTTTCAGAAGATTCAGAAAACTGCACAGGAAAAGGTCACTATTGAAAGAGAGGTAAGCAGTGTATATATGGGGATAAGCCTACCTATTCACAAGCAATGAATGTCCCAACCCTTCACATTCAACCTGCGTATTTAGGACATAAGCTGCCTTCTCATACTCTTGCACTGTGTTTGCATAAGCAGGTAAGCATCTGTTCAGAGAAAGCTTTTGTAACTTCATTTTCTACACCTATAAAACTCAATAATCCTTGAAATGTAAACCCTCTGAACAAAAGATAAGGAAACACTATGAGTGCTGAAAATTCTTATTTAGAGAACAATTCTACTTTCTGTTAAATGCAAGATGTAAAGACTACAATAGAGAACAAAATAAGTGCCATGGCTATCGTCACATTTTCTAAAAAAATGCACAAACCTGTGTTAGGGGATTTTTGAGGGTTCCATGATATTCCCCAAGTGAGTAGAATCCCATCCATTTGAAAAGAGAAAGAAAAAAAGCTTTCTAAATACTTTTCTGTGTTCCCGCTTTCTAAATGTGACAGTTCTGAATTTATAGTACACTTTTATTAAAAAACTCAATTTTTCTTTTTTTTTTTGCTTTAAGGATCCCCAAAATAGGGGAACATGAAGATAAAGAATAAACAAATTTAGTCATTAATTAAACAGTGTTCAAATTTCATTTACTCAGAGTTAATGCCTTGTTTTCCAATTACCTTCATGCAAATTTTCCATCACTGTCACATAACAAAGCCTAGCACTTCAAAATGACTGTGTGTAAACTCACAACAAGACCTCAGCAGAGCACATATAGGGGGAAGAATGCAGCAGGTCTAACCTTATTAAAGGACAGTAGACAATTATTATTCCTTCTGGCTGGAATAAAGTATTTAACAGCAGGCTCAAACGTGATCTTATCTTTCTGTGTGTGCAAATTGTTTTCTCCATGACAGTGTCACGGGTTTTTCTATTTCAGATCATGGCACCATTCTTCTGAAGATGTTTTAACACCATTCTTTTCCAGTGAGAATTGTAACTTTAAGTTAAAGGAAAGGTTATTTTTCCTCCTCACAAGCCTTTTCTGAGATGTAATCATCTCAAACATTCTGTATGCCAGAAAATACTTTTCTAGTCTGAGACCTAGGAATCATAAAAATAAGAAACGAGAGCCAGATGTTGTAATTGATTTCTGTAGGCACTGAATGTGCTCCACACATACCAGAAGGCTCTAGCAGTCTGTGAACAATATATTTCATGATATCTACTGCAACCATTCTAGTCATTAAATAGATGAATAAAAGTATTGAACAAGCATTAGGAATAGAAAAGAAGTGCAAGTGGAGGTGGTTGTCGAATGTTCCAGCAAATGAAACTTTCTGAGATTTAAAAAAAAATAATCACATTAAGAAGAAATTAAGAACTTCTGAAGATTTTTAAAGGAAAAAGAAGTCACAGAAAAATAAAGGTGCCCCAGTGCAGGGGCACTCGCAGGCCTACATAAGACAGGGTAGAAATACCTTCTTAGGCCATCATATATTTGACCTATTGGAGGGACACAGCTTAAACAGATGCATATTACTTTAAAAGTGATGTACTCTCACAGAAATATTCATGTTTAAGGACTTCTCACTTTTTGACTGAAAATTACAAAAAAGTTTCTAACCAGCTGCAGATGCTTGAACTCCATGACAGATTCTATAGTCTGTTTTCAAATGCTGTTTCCTTTGTCCTTTTGTACATTTCAATGATCAACTTCCTCACTGCCTTTGGAAAACTAATCTACAAGTTACTATATTTTTGCTAGATATAGCTGATCACTGTGCAAGATATAGAGTTACTACTTTTATAACATACATACATTGTTTCCTGTGGTCCAGAAAATGAATCATAATGTACTTCATATATTAGCAAAGTACTGTGGGCTATATGTGTAAATAGACATTTATTTATTTATACATATATATATGTATGCACACAAGCAGTGCTAGTGTTTTGCTTACTAGTTTGAAGTAGTTGATTTAGTTTTGTTTAGTTTTAGTTGCTTCAGTTTAACCTGGTGATGTTTTTCATTAAGATAATTAAAGATACAGTTCATTTGTAATGATATTTCCAAAAACTTTAATCATGAAGAATTATCTCCATTTTCCAAATATCTGTTGGCTTCTTTTATTAAGTAATGCTTCAGATTATGTCCCAGGCCAAGTTCACAGATACTTTTCTTGGTTTTAAGAGCAAATCTTTATGCTTTGACTTTTGGCAGGTGTAGACTTTTACAATACAGTGGGAAGGAAAGGCATATAGGGGAGAGCGAAAGAAAGAATGAAAATAATGGGAGTGGCATCAACAAAAGATAAAAATATAGGCACTTTCTGCAAGGTAATATTGGAGATTTCAATAATTTAGAGAATGGACAAAAATATTTTCTAAATATCTTGTTCTCAGAAGAGTACTCACCTTTGGGAATTGTTTTCCTTAAAGTTGAGTGTCCACCAAAAGGGTTAAAATGCTTTGTCTTTTACCCTGCTGAGATTCATGTCTATGCAAAGATGACTGAGAATGACTTGAAGAAAATTGTATTTGCAAATCATATTAATTTTGTTTTTACTGGAGGCAATCTAGAACTGCTCCACTGAGGAGGAGAGACTTGCAAAGGCATCCTTTCATTTGCTGCATAAAAACATATTCTGTCACTTGTAAAAATCCTACCAATTATAAAGGAAGCTGCAAACTGTATATTCATGGTATCAACATAGTCAATTAGAAATACAATAACTCTGTGTTTTCTTTTTCCTTGAGGTTTTACTTGACTGGCTTGATGACATGTTAGTGGTAAAGCAGCAGGTGAGAAGTAACAGGGTCTTCTAGCCAACATCAAACACAGCAACAAGATCTTATATCTTAGTACTAACCTTGGAATACTGTGTGAAATCTTTCTTTATTTACTTTATAGTCTTAGAACGTTACATGAGCATTTTCTAAAGATGAAAGCTGACTTCCTTACTGCAGTTTTTGTAGCCAAAAAATCTATGTGTTGCAGGCAAAAAAAAAAGAGCAGAACACTTTTTTTTAAACATTCCTTTTTTTCCCCTAGAAAATGAAAACCTTTTATTTGAAACAGAAATATATCTTGCTATAAATGTACATTTCTTCTATAATTGTATTTCAACCTCTGTGTTTTAGTGTTTAGTGGAACTATTGAGAAAAAATCAACACAGGAAAAAAAAAAAGAAGAAAGGAAAAAACAAAAAGGCAGAAGGGGACATGATGAAAGAGAAAACAGAAAGGAAATTATTTGTTATTGAGCCTGGA
The DNA here is from genome assembly GCA_025774025.1 of Xenus cinereus. Lineage (NCBI taxonomy): Eukaryota > Metazoa > Chordata > Aves > Charadriiformes > Scolopacidae > Xenus > Xenus cinereus. The sequence goes on from JAOXJK010000001.1 coordinate 137,100,614, forward strand.
ATGAAATACTGAACAATTATTTTTTTTTAGCATTAAAAAAAGTATTTTTAGGCCTACAAGGAGAAGCTGTGCTTTTGTACCTCACAGGCTAGAACACAAAGTGAACAGCAGGAGTTATGGTAGCCAGTCTCTGCTCCTGGGCCTGTTCCTGCATTGAGGTGATTGAGCAAGCACATAAATTCAAGATGGGGGATAGTAGTAGTCTCATTCCTCTCTACTTGTTCTACATCCGGGTCTATTAGTTTCAGATTCTTGGCTGTAAAGTGACCCCAGGTCAGTCTGAAGGCCACAAGGTACCCATCTAACTCCTGGATTCTCACCCAGACTATTCTGTAGACAAGTGTCTTGGAAAGACTCTTAGAAGGTAGGAAAGAGGTATTGGGAGTTTCTCGGGGTTGAACGAAGCTTGGGCCCTCATATCTTCTGTGTCTTCAGCTATTCCAATAAAGGTTGCTTTATTCTGGGAAGGACAGCAGTCTGTCCACCCACGCCTTTCTTCCAGAGATTGCAGAGTGGGCGAAAACTCTTCACTGGAAATCTTCACTCCATCTACTCTGCTTTTCTTTGGGAAAGATTCAGAGAGGCATCTTTGCACCAGTTTTGATTTTCAGACTCAGCTAAAGAGCACACTGTGTGCACAATCTGGGATGTCTTGCCGTTTACCAGAAGTTCAAGATTCTGGTGGGGATCAAACATGGAAGCTCAAGTCTGGGAAAAGTAGATTATTTAATTTCTCCCAGTTTTGATATTTCACCTAGACTCCCTAACAGATCATGGTGAGAACAAGAACTTCCAGAGGGCAATTTATCTTATTCTCATGTAAACAAGCAAAATAGTTTTGATAATATATTGTCTAAGAGTTCTCATTTCTTGCTATAGATAGCAAAGGGATCTTAGAGTGACTAGCTAAGATTTAGACACCTAATATTAGGATGGATGGATGTATCCTGTAGGCCCTGAAATGTTCCTCTTGTTGTGGCTGGCTTTTAAAACTTGTCAAATTTTACTTGAGCTAAACCATACTTTTAAAGCTTTTTCTGACCCTCTGGCTTTGTGTTCTAGTTCTGCAGCATTTGTCAGTAATACTAAAACTGGTCAGAGCCTACTGAAAGCCCATTTCCTTTTTTTTTTTTTCCCCTGTTATAATTCATATCAAAACTGCATTTTTAGTGGGAAAATATATTTTAGTATATTTTATATAGTAACAGAGCATTATTAAACCCTTCAGGAAACATTTAGAAGCTAAATAAGATAAATCTTTTATGAGATAAATCCTGGACAACTAATTCCTTTGGGCTATGTCATTCACACAAAACCTTCTGTTCCAAATTAAACTATCCTTCATCAGTATTAATTAGGTAGTAACTGCACTCAAGAATACACTAGAAGATCCAAAGGGCTATTGGTCTTCCTGACAGCACTGAGAGATTAAAGCTGCTGGTGGTCTAAAGCAGGAGGCTTCCTTTAAGCAGTTAAGAATGCTTTCTTTGGTCTGTCCATTTGTGATATTTCTGTGCTCCTTCTTCCCTCATTACCATGGTATCAGACTGCTTCAAATCCTCCACACATTTATTCAGTCAGCATGGTTGTGAGGCAGGAAACTCAGAGGAGCAATTAAAGGAAGTTTAGAGTGCTGTGTTAAAGGTATGCAGGCAGCTAAAGATGAAGGTAAGTGCCTAGTGGGATTTTGGCCTAGTGGGATTTTGAAAACCACTTATGGGTTAAAATTAAAGATGGACTTTGTGTCTGAGAAACTAGATGTCTGGCTGTTATTTTAGGTATTGCTAGCCAAAAGCAACTTGAAAGCACTCTGTTTTCTCAAGTTTTTTAAAGTTTATACTACTTTTTTTCTTCTCTTTCTCTGCTTTTCTCTGTTCTCTTTCTCTGCTCTGCTTTCCTCCTCTTTTGCCTTTCTTTGCCTTCCCTTGCCATGCCTTCCATTGCTTTGCCTTGCCTTCCATAAGTAGTCTCACTGCTCCTCTCCCTTCTTCCTACTCTAGCCATTGCTTCATACAGAATAGCCTAACCACACACAGCAGCAGCAGTTCAATAAACTGACTTTTCAGTGCTCTTCCATGGGTCAAATAAGCGTGAGGGCCATAGCTGTGGTGCTGACTCTATACCTTTCACAAGTTGCTTGCCCTGCATAAACCTGAGCTAGATCTAATACCAGGTGGCTTAGAATGATCTCGTTAATCTCATTCATAAACCTCCTGAGGTTTCACATACTGAGTATTTGGTGTCAGGCATCAGTAGGATTCCTCAAATTGTCTGAACGGTGGTTAGTTTATTCAAGTCTTGAGTTATCTTTTCAATTTATGGTTGTGTATCTATCTATCTGCTTCATTAAAATGCTGCTGTGCATAATCTCACAGGTGAAAATAAAGAGTAAAAATAATGCAAATATTTAAACAACATCAAGGCACGGAATGTATCTCGTGGATTACTTAATCTGTTTCATTATAATATTTCTATCACCTCATTTTCCCTGTTCTATTCATTTTTCTCCTTTCCCTGCTTAGTTGAAATTAAAATATCTTCTTTCTACCCTTGTCTGGCTGCTTTCAAGTGGATGGTGTTTGATAACGACTTAATTTAGGTGATAACCAAATCAGTAATGCCATTGTGAATTCTCTGATTAGCTCATGGTGCTTGTGAATCAAATAAGTGATCACTGTCATGAAATTAGTTTTAATTTAAGAAAATTAAAGACAGGTTCTGAAAGTTCAAATGCAGTTTTAAATCCCATGGGTAAGTTGCTGATTAACCAGTATGTCTGGCTTACAATTCTCAAAAAAACCCTATACAAATCTAATATTACAAGTACTATACTATAAAAGTTAATATTATTTCTGGAATCAAAAGTAATGGAAATAAAATTAAAAGTGTTCACTTCTTTTTGCAGGATTACTGGGATATATATACATACCATAAAAGGTTTTCACACTAGGAGAAAATTTGTCGCTAATTATGGACTATATGCATACAAAAATGGTCTTACTTACAGAAACTCCAATCAAAATCAAATGTTCAAAGTTAAGGAAAAGCTTTAAATAAGGATGCTGTGCAACAATTTTTTTTTAATAATATAGGTATATCGGAACTCAATAGACAATTCCATTCCATGATAACTCTTAACTTTTTGCAGTTGGGTAATAATAATTATAACAATAATAACAATGTAAGAAATTATACAATTCTATTAAAAATTCTGCTTTAAAGAATTATGTTTTTGTGGTCAGCTGCTTGGTTTTGTGTTTACTTTTTTTAATGTTTGTTCACTACTTGCATAAAATTTTGTTCTGGAATTTAATAGCTTAACAAAGCCAAATGATAAGGAATTGTTCAGTTAAAAATTCAGTTAAATTTGAGTTTGAAAAATGCCATTAACAAACCCAGAATATGTAAGAGAAATTACTTTGTAAGATAAAAGATTTTTTTTTTTTTTGCGTATGTTTAAATGGTACTTGTTTTGCAAAGAATGAGTATTCGTATATCCTTTACAAGATAGTCAGTTTGATTAATGTTTTTTCTCACACCTTTGTTTTCAAATAAATCTTAAAAAAAAAAAAAAGAAAAACACTGAAGACATGAAAAAGGTTTCAAAAGTAGTTAAAAGGGGATTAATTTGTCTCCCTACAAATAATTTACCTTCTTACTACTGAGAATCCTACAAGTATGATCATGGAAAAGTAAAGGTTTAGTTGTACCAAAAATGCCCTCAGTTAGGATAAGAGGCTGTAAAGTTTATTATTAGCAATTTTACATCACGTCATATCACCATTGTGTAACACTGGTATTTGTTATGGTAAAAGAATTGTCTCATCCCATTACTGACTTTCAAAGCATATTAAAGAATACCAGCTACATCAACATGGTACAAGGCTAATAAGACATGAGAGAAAGTTACTGTTATGATAAGACTTTCATATCATATTAGCCCAAGAATGCCACTACTTTTCGCACTCAACACTGCCACTCAATATTAATTTTCATTACATATTTCTATTAGATGGGGAAATAAACCTGCAAAACTAAGAATAATTTGGCTGGCAAGTAAGCACTCCGTTAGGCTATAATGCTCCATATAACCATAAACACAAGAATTTAAGTTAAAGGAACGTGATCATTGCAAAGTCTAGCCTCTATCGACCTGAACTTTAATATTTTATACTCAAAAAAGTGTAAATGCCTTTTGAATGCAGGTAAGAGTCACAGCACCCCTTGGCTCCAGCAACAGCAGTGTGATTTGAGAGGATCAGACCTTACATGACTAATATGGGCAGCATGTTGCCTACACTGCCAATGTTGACAAGGGGGCACGAGACTGGGAGTCTGTCTGTGCTGCCAATAATGGTCAAAAGCAACATGTCCACAATTACAGAATCACAGAATATTCATGGTTGGAAGGGACCTTTGAAATCATCGAGTCCAAGCACAAAAAACAAAACAAAACAAAAAAACCCAAAGACCCCAAAACAACCACAAACCAACACACACACCCCCCACACCCACCCACACACAGACAAAAACCAGCAATCTTGGGCATTACAGCATGCCCTGAAGAGCCATGTCTACATGTTTCTTAAATACCTCCAGGGATGGAGACTCAACCACCTCCCTGGGCAGGCTGTTCCAGTGCCTGACCACTCTCTCA
>JAOXJK010000001.1:137128314-137141002 GCA_025774025.1 Xenus cinereus
AACACCTTTTTTTTCCCTTTTTTTTTTTTTGGAATGCAAGAATCAGAAAGGCATCTCAATATCTTCAGGAAGGGAAGTTTTCTTGTTCTATAATTAATCTCAGTGGTTCAATTTTGTATGATTAAAAAGACCAAAAAAAGACCTGATTCTTTTCTTTTCCTCAAGGGAAGTTCTATGACTCAAAACTCAAATGATAGTGCCCACCAGACATGCTCGATTGAGATTGACTCATTTTTTTCTAACTAGATGCATTATCTGACACAATTTGGTACATTAAGGAAAAGGAAATACATTAACTAAGTTTAATATTGTGCTCTTTACTGTAGTTTTTAAAATTTACTGCATCCATCTGAAGCATTTCAGCTCCTATGCTATACGACATGGTTCTTCAGTGACAGTATCACGCAGACTTCCTGAGACATACCTACATGGGTACTGAACGATTCAAAACTTCTGGTAGAGAATTAATAGTACTAATATTTGGCATCTTTATAGAATTCACTATACAAAGATCTCAAAAAGTAGGTAAATATTCTGATACTCCATTTATAAAGGATAATTATCTATGTTTTCAAAAGTCACTATCATTTATTTAGTATTTATGGTCACACTACTAACAATGGAGATACAGTTTGGGAAGTTTGCACATATGTGGTATAAAGTAGCATTCACTTCCACTTAAATAACGTTTGAAAAAAATGTCATTAACTCAAGAAATATTTCACTCAGTAGAAGCACAAGACTGTAAAACTTTTTTTTCTTCTTTTTTTTCCATAAATTCCATAAAATCTAGTTTTATTATTTTTCCCCCCAGCTCCTATTCAAATCAATACAAATCTTTGATGAAGGAACTGGAGTTTTGTTTTGTTTTGGTTTTTTTTAACATATTCAAGATTACATTTATAATTTATGCAGCTCCCAAAGCAACATTGTTTCTTCTCCAGAAAGTTTTGGAAAATTTCTGCAGTTTTTTTGATGATGGTAGAACTTTAACTGTAAAATACTAAGCAATATAGTGGATTTTTTTTCTTGGCTCAGTAAGCTCAGGCTGAGTGCTGTTATTTATTTTGAACCAGAGTCAGGTGCTCTATTTTGGGTGCCTAACATGTATTACAATTCCTAGGCAGCAGAGTCTGTCCTACTTGACCAAGTCAAAGTTCTCTTAGTAGGCAGTAATGCTGCCTATACACTCAGTAAGGAAAATTAGGTACCTCCAGGGAGTAATTCACAAAGCCTAGGCAAGTTATCAATCTTTCTCTATTGACAGTATGGAAAAATGCATTACTGTACAGTGATTCAGTGATTCTGCACTCAGAATTAAACCTCAAAAAAAGCAAAGATAGATCCTGTAGTTTCTTCTATTTTGTGGGAAAAAAGTATGGATATTCGTAAGTGTTTGTAGTCTTTTAGTTTTGTTCAGCAATACTTAAAATACAAATAATAAATATGAGATGAAGATAGAACTTATCCTCCAGAATACATTTTTCCCAAGTGTGCTTTCTGGCTAATACTCTCAAATAATCTTAAAAAAATAAATATTTAATTAATGATCCAGTGCTGATTAGTCCCTCAACTAAAACTGTTCCATATGGTATTCATGCAGAATGCCTCTCTGATTCTTAGGTGACACGAAGTGATTTGAAAACATGGTAGATGAGACATTCTTTAAAGATGTACTTCACAAGCACAACACAGGAACTTATACATTTAAAATAAGCCTATTGCATAAACAGTATATATAATTAAATCAGGTGTATTAATTAAGACTTCATATTCAAATGCTAGAGCTCTACTGAAGGATATTGTTAGGGAAAGTAATAAGAAGTTCATTGGCACACAAAAAGAAAGCAGAAGAGAAACACTGACAGCTGGGGTAACTCAATAATTTGGCCCAGCTGCTCTTAAGCTTATCTCAGGAGAGCTGTGAGACCATCAAAGGCTTGTTTCCTCAAGCACAGAGGCACGATGAAAGGCAAAGAAACCCAAATTATAGACTCCCAAGAAGAGGCATCTTGTCCAGGCTCCTTCCAGGGCCATCAGATCCCTTGTTCAGATGTGAAACGCGTCAGGAAGATGGGAACAACCCTCTGGATCACCTTTTTGGACTGAGGGATTGTCATTGCCTGCAGGTGTGGGACACAATATGGGATGCAAGGGAAGAGAATTTTGGGATTGCGTAAGACATGTTATGGCATGTATCAGGGAGGAACTAAAGGTGGGAAAAGGGAGGGATCTAAGTGATTTGGGGGAGGAACAAGGGTGGGAAAATGAAGGGATAAGGGAATAAAAGGGTCTCGTCGCCTGTAAGTAGGGGCTGGTCAGTACAATCTGGCCATGCCCTGCACCTTATCAGTGTAGTCTGTCCTGTCTCATTCAATTCTACCTTCAGTTCCCTGCTCTGTGTGCATATGTGTTTATGGGGGCCTGAGTGCCAGCAACTGGAGTCAGACCATGGGTACAGAGGGCCTGTGTGTCCATGGTGGCAGCACCTGGAGAAACTTGAGTGAAACTAAGTATCAGCCACTTGGGTGGGACAGTTGGTTAGAGCCACATGTGCCCACAGCGCAGCATTTGGAGTGAGTGAGCGTGTGCAAGCGAGTGAGAGCACCAGTGAAGATCAAGCCAGACAAGTAGGTGAAGTTACCTGGGTGCTAGGCGTGTCTCTAAGGGTGAGACCAAGAGGATAGAGGTTGCTGTTGGCGATCAGAGGAATCCCAGACAGCTGCAGGTGCGTGTGTTAGTATGTGTGCAGGTGTGGCAGGGTGAGACAGTCTATATCGTCAAAGAGAAGGGGGGTTTGTATGTCCACCAGGTACCAGCCACTGGGGAGACTGGGATCCAGGTGCAGCTACTGGGCATACTGGATGCCTATGCCTAGCTGCTGGATGGATCTATATTGTACATATATGCAAACACATGTACATTTTTTTTCATATATATACATATATTCCAGCTGAGCAAGGTGGAAGTCACTGCAGAACATCACTACCGTGGTCTGTCAGCTGGACAGTAATGCTATGATACAACGTAATTCAGAAAAAAGCTAGATACAAAAGCAGTCGGAGACTTCATTAAGCTAAACAGATCCACTACAGAATTTTCTTTTCAGGGCAATAATAGAGCACTGAAATCTTTCATGTGCTACAGAAAGAAGGGACTTGACAGCAAGTCAGAGTAGCTGAATTTGGGATACTACCCAGTCATTAGGTGTTTCATGCTCAGACATTGGGCTGGGGGCAGGGTGAGGTGAGCCCGCAGAAGGCTGAAATTGGGTTCTGGGCTGTAAGCAGGGTAGAGGGAGCTCCAGGAGGCAGATAGGCATGGACAGTTAGGACTAGTGGTGCCCTCAGGGCCCTGGCACTGGAGTAATCTAATGACTGCTATGATAAGTAAAATATTATGAACTAATTCATAAGTCATATAATTTATATGGATACAGAAATGAATGAAAATATTTTTTTCATCTAGAGAAATCTGCATTTCTTCCTCAGAAGTTCTTTTACAATGAATAATGCAGCAGGAAAGATTCTATTTATAGGATGCCTTTAATTTGGGTATATTTCATACATTTTTCCATCCTATTAACCCCAGAACTCCTTTCTTGATGTGGGAGGATAGTTTACACTTATTCCTTTGTTTAATTGTACCACTTACACAACAGGTGCTCTCTGTGGTAGTTCATATCATGTGCAGATCAATTCTGTGGCACTGTTAAACACTTCTGTATTTAAGTTCTTAATCATATATACTCCCTTCTTACATTGAAATGTAGGAAGTAGGAAGTGTGCCTACAAAGGCTGATAGGATTTGGTCATGCAAAGTTCCCCTTCTTCCAGCTCATGAACTATCTTTTGATTAGATAACATCTCAGGATGCACAAAAAAGACTATGCCTCAAATAATGAACAAGTGAACACTTCTGTAACGTCCAGTCCAGAAAGACGATAACTCCTCAAACCCTTGCACCTTGTCTTCCACAGGGAAGCAGTCAAGACAAGCCAGCTGGAAGAGAACTTTGACTTGGAGGACCAGAAATCTTAGGAATGCAGCATCCTCAACCATTGCTCAGAGTCATTGAAGCCTTTGACACCAATCTTCCCTCACCATCTCTTTGATGTGTCCCATACCACTGCAAGTAGTCAAAATTGTTACTCTGTGACAGTGATTCTTGGTATGAAGTTATTGTTTGACTTTGTTTGACAGTGTTTCACTACTGATGATCATGATATTACAGTAGAAAATAATAGCTAACCTAAGGTATAGTAATCCTAACCAGAACACTACTGTACATCAAGGAGTGAATGATTCCCATAACAGTTCACCTGAATAGGTATGGGCCTGTGCTGTGTTGTCCACATTAGTTGGCTTGCCAGAGCAACATACCTGATTAATTGTAACAGGGAAGGCTGTATGCGCTCCCTCTCCCTTTTGGCCCCTAGCCTTTATGCCACCTCCGTGTGTCTTATCTGACAATCATAGAATCATAGAATGGTTTGGGTTAGAAGAGACCTTTAAAGTTCTTCTAGTCCAACCTCCCCTGCAATGAGCAGAAAGTCTTAAAGCCAAGCAGCATGTTTACATAAAATGTTCCTCTGTTTGACTGCAGAAATGATGAATAGAGCTGTTTACCAATAAGAAAAACTCTGTACATGCTCTAAAGACTACAGTGCTGACAAACCTCAACACAGAAAGGATCTGCACAGCACTTGCCCTGACTACAAGAGTATTGACCAATGCTATAGAACTCAGGATTCCCACCATTTGAAGGGATGTAAAATTATCTATGCTATTCCCTTTTTCCTTCTCCTATTACCAATAAATGGTACTTTAATCAATATCTGACAGAGCCTGAGTGACTTTCTTAGTGGAATCTATAACAAGATCTTGCATCAGTGCATTACATTAAGCATTTGCTGAATGTGCAAGTCTAGTATCAGTGCCAGAAGCTGTTCCCAAGACTCAGCAGTATGGGGGTAAAAGGCACCTAGAAATGGATAGTAACCTCCCTGGTGTATGTTCACTGCAGAAATTGACATGAATATAAGTAATATATAGGACTGTCTGATGCTGCAAATACTAATTTTGTGTTGCTATGTAGAAATTAATTCATGGAAGAAAAATCTGAGGCTGAGAGTTAGTTTCTTAAACCTTTAAGGAGAATAGCAAGTTAGAGTGGGAAGACTAGCACTATGTTTATTGACAATTGGGTGGTTGGGGTGAAAGTGTATGGTAGTAGGCCCAGTAGGTTGATTGTGAGTAGGAGTACTATTAGTGAGGTCAGGATTAAGGCTCATTTGTGGCCTCCTTTTTTTTTAGTGGGATTAGGTGGAAGAATCCTAATTGGAAGGTGAAATGGTGGTTAATGATTCACTACTTAAAGCTTCTTTTCCTCTCCTCACTCCATCTCCCTGTATATTTTGCATTAGAGTACAGTGTTTCTCAGCTAAAATGAGACAAATTTTAAGATTAAATCTATGCCAGTGAGGCAAGAAGACTAAGTGGCCTCATGATTAGCACCAATATTATTAAATTCTCTTATCCTCCAAAAAAAGATGGCCACATGCAAACTATTTTTGAAAGAGCCTCTTATCAGTAATTCCTGAATTGTATCCGGAAATTGTTTTGCCTCTGCTACTTTATCCCGGGATCAGAGAAAGGTTGAGGTTGGAAGGGAGCTCTGTAGGTCATCTGGTACAATGCCCTGCTCAAGAAGGACCATACAGAGCCAGTTACACAGGACCATGTCTAGATGACTTTTGAGTATTTCCAAGGACGGAGACTCCACAATCTCTCTGGAAAATCTATGCCAATGCTCAGTCATCTTCACAGCTTCCTGATTTTCAGAGGGAACGCCCTGTGTTTCACTTTGTGCCCATTGCCTCTTGTCCTGTCGCTGGACAAGGTGAAAAGAGCCTGGCTCCATCCTCTTTGCACCCTTCAGGTATTTATATACATTGATAAGACTCCTCCAAGCCCTCTCTTCTGCAATGTAGATGTTAAACAGGATTGGACCCAGCATTGACCTCTAGGGTACACTGCTACTCACTGACCTCCAACTAGACTTTGGTGTTGATCACTACTCTCTGGGCCAACCATTCAGCCAGTTTTCAATCCATCTCACTGTTGGCTCATCTAGCCCATACATCAGCTCCTCTATGAGGAGTGTCAAAGTGTCAAAGGCCTTACTGAAATCCAGGTAGACAATATCCACTGCTCTCCCCTCACTTTCCAAACTAGTAATTTCTTCATAGAAGACGAACAGCTTATCAGCCATGACTCCCCCCACTGATGAATTCATGTTGTCTACTCCTGATCGCTTTCTCATCCTTCGTGTCCTTATTATTTATTTATTGCACCTAGTATTTATTTATATGTGTCTATTAATTATTTATTAGGGTTAAAGTACATCAATTTTAAAATTTAACAGGATAGAGAACCAACTTCCAGTGCCTTGGCACTGTTTTTATTGTTATTTTTTTGGTCACTGAGACTACATCATTGTGCTGTTAGAAACAGTGGGACAGGACCTCCTATGTTACACCATACCTTGGCAGTACAGAGAAGGGAATAAAGTGAAAAGAGGAAACCAAATACTCTCACTACAAACAGGAGTAGAGAACTTATCCAAAAAACCCTCTATGACAACATTAAGATTATCTTCACTTTACCTTTGACTGACTATGTTTGCAAACAAAGCAGCACCAAATTTTTTTAACCTTTTTAATATTGGAAAATAATAATGAGTTTTCACCAGGCCTAATAACAAAATTAAAAACTGAGAGAAATAGAAAATATTTTACTCCTGAGATATAAGTAGTAAAACTATTTTATCAACAGACTGGTTTTAGGGGAAACTAAAATACCCTTGGTTTAGATGTTTTTAAGTACTATCAGAGGGAAACTTTTAATTCTGTTGTGCCTTATGAGAACAATATTCTATTACTTTAGTCTTTATTTCAATGCTAAATTTATTATTGTTCAAAGAAATGGTCACCAAGAGGTTTTATCAAAGTCAGTGTGATAATGAAAGATTAAAATAAAAGTCATTTGGAAGCAGATCTGGTAGATTTATTTTCTCTCCTTCAGCAGTCCACTAATTTCAAAATCAATACGTCATAAGAACAATCTAAGATTTTACTAGCCACAGGTCACATGCTTCAAGTTAATCCAAGACTTTTTTTGTCACCGCTTTGTCTAGTTACTAACTGGTTCTGATGCTCCTTGTGGTTTTTTTTTCCTCTCTTTTTCCTATTTATGAAGTTTCTTCTTTATTTGCATACTGATTTTTCAGAGGTGTACTGTCAAAGGGACATCAAATATTTCCAAGGAGAAGGCTAGGCAGCAGGAATGCAAAGTCAAAGAGATGCTTAGAAGCAAGAACCTAGCAGGTCTTACTAACATTCTCCAAAGAACAGCTTTCTGTAGTTGATTCAGGATGTAAATGGGATTTTGCCATTTGATTTTGCCAAACTCTACCAAACATTCTTGAGCACAACTCTTGTGCAAAAATAGTTGAGATAGGTTCACAAGTACAGATTTATTAGTGGGGTAACAGCTGACATACAACAACTCTAATAGTGAAATTTACTTTTGTGGAAGAATAAAAAAAGGGAAGCAAGAGAGGAAAAGGGAAAAAAAATGGGCAAGAGCAAGGGTAAAGGCAAGGGAAAATGCTGACTTTCACTAGTAGCTGTCCTGGAAGAGCAGTCACAGACTTCCATGCAAGCATGATCTGAGGTAGTTCTCGCCAGTGCAAGAGGTGGTGAGGAGAAATGTGACAGCAACGGTGATGAAGATTTCATTGCCTTGCCTTTAGCCCTTAGTACTATATACTTTCCATCACGGCCCTCTAACCTCCTATAGTATGTTCCTGTTTGTAATGCTCTTAGCACAGGTTGACATGTACCGACCAGATGTAGGCATTGCATATTGGTTGTCTGTTAAGTTTCTGTGAACATGTATTATTGGATAATGTTGGTCAAGCATTTAAAGGACTATTGTCTATTTTTTTTGTGTGTTATATTTAGTTTTGTCTATATTAGAGAAAACTGGGGAAAAAGAAAACAAAACCAAAACAAAACACCTAGAATCTTCAAAACAAGAGGAAAGAATAGGGGTGTAAAGAGCGGTCATTGTCATGCCATGCCAGTCGTAGCCATTTCCCATGAGAACCCGCTGTGCCAGCACCATGGGGTTGCCAGGTGCAAGCCTGTGAGACCAACAGCATGAGAACAACAGCGTGGGAACAATAGGAAAAATAAAGCCAGAGACACTCTGGTAAAGTACTTCTACAGTAGCACAGGTGAATGATTACAGAGCTGCAAGTACCATGCTCTTAGCATTACTAAGGCTAAGGTACCTCAAGCACTGTTGAACAATACCTGCTATTCTATAATCATGTTCATGATTGTATTTTATAACAAAGAGACTTACTCTGTCTGTACTTACTCTATCTTGTTAGATTTTCTTTTTTAAGATGAAAACTCACACTTAGTTTTCTCTGTTAAAGCCATTATTTTGCAAGTTCTACATAATAATAATATGGAAATAAAGTGGAATAACAACTATTCATTTCAGTCAGGGAATTAATTATGATTCAACTTCATATTCACACATAATATTAGTGACAAAATAATCACAGTAACCAAACATCTTGCTCAAAGACTCTGAAAAATGAATTGCAATGCAATTAATAAGGGCTAATTAGTTAAGTCTGAAGAAGAATACTTTGGAATGCAATGTTTGTGCAGGCAACTGTTCACTTTAAGAAATTGACTGAGATTTTTCCTTCAAGTGTGTAATGAGAAAACATCAACATTCGCAGTTCAGTTGTTTGAGAAGTTAAAACAGCAAACCAACAAAAGGCTACAGCTCTGAAACTGTTTTCTTTGCTTGGTTTACCAGATCCATTACTAAGAACTGCTGTTTAGGTTTTCATTACACCTCTCTTGACATTTGATGTGATGAGAAAGAAGCTTAATTTCAGTGGTCGATGCCAGGTTTTACTTAAAGTACCAATGACAATGTATATTTTAAACTGATCTGATATTTCTTTCTGTATGAATTTAAGTGAGATGAGCTGTTTTCTCATCCGTGCCAGTCTCTTGCTCTCCTTTCCTGATTTCTTACACATTTTTCACATAGGGCAGCAAATAGATGATGAAGTTTTCTGTTCTTTCAAAACAATTGTTACTTTTCCAGACTGTTTTCCTGTTCTTGTGGTTAGGACAGTCCATGGCAGTTATAGATTCTTACTTTTCAGGATGTTTTCCCCTTTTTCCAGGCTACTTTTCATCTTTTCAGATGTTAAGTTGCCATTACAGTTTGTTGGTTTTGCACATTGATGTCACCGGTTCTTAAGTACCCAGCTGCCCTTCAAAAATGCCAGCTCTATTCCTCAAGGATGATTCTGGTTCCCAGACCTAGTTCCCAGACTAACAGTTCCCAGCCTGGCAGGCATTTCCTCTGTCAGCATTTGAGTGGACATTTTCTTCTGCTCATTAATTTTCTCCTTCTAACCAGGTTGCCTTTCTGGCTGCTTGCCACAAAGTAGTGTCCCACTACCATTCTCTCTTGAACCTCTCCATTCAGGTTGTGATTCTTACTGCAGCCCTTGTGGTTTAACTGGTGACAGCAGAATATGCTTGAACAACCTCATTATTTTCCAAGCTATGGAAAAGTTTCATAACTTTCCAAGTTTCATAATTTTCTTCCAAAATTAAAGAGGCAATTTTCCAACCAAATGGAGTCATTCCATTGCTGCAAAGCATGCCTTTTTCTCAACCCTCCTAACCTCATCTTGTTCCCATAGGGGGAATGAGTAAGAAAAGAATGGGGAAGGTTGGGAAAAGCCACCAGTAGTAAAAATGCTGGACTAAAGGAACAGTCTGTAGCAGCTTCTCTTAATGTGTCCAAAGACATATGATGGTGAACCTCAAAACAATGTAGGCAATGTAGGTGAATTGACCCAGTGCTAGGAAACACAAGGACATACATGAATGTGAGAATAATCATTTCAGTGTGTGTGGACAGATTTGAAAAGTAGGTTTCTTTAAGCCTGGAACACAGGACCGAGTCCATTTCAAATGGATATAGCACTGTGTCATAAAGGGCCTCAGGGGAAAACCATGGATGATTCTGTGAACTGGAATGACTTCTTTTTTTCCTTATTTTGTTTTTTTTTTTCCTTTTTTTGTCTTTTTCCCTTGCACAAAAGTAGGTCCATCACACAAGTTCTCATGAGAATCAATCATCCCTCATGGTGCTTCCTTATGTGAATATGAATTTCCCATCCATATGCCTCAGCTTTCTCCAGTTTGGTGCTGAAAATAAAGTAAAATCTAAAACTCATGAAATATACATGTCTTTTGCTTTTCTACAGGCTTATAACTACATGTACTGATTTCACCTTCAAAAATCCATTATACAACCTTTGCCTTCTACAAAGATGATTTTAAGGACTCAGTGTTCTAACATTGTCTTTTTGCTAACTGACTTCTTGCTAAAAGCCTTCCTAAAATGCTTTGAGATTTTTAAAAAAGGATGCATTATAATGGGGAATCAGAAGTCACTGTTCCATGTGTTTTAAAGCACTTCAGTAAGAGTTTGGTTGATGTCTAGAATCATGGTTGCTTTTTGATGGAATGCTGTAGCTTATGTTTCTATAGTTCTATATTTGGGTTTTTTGCAGATGCACTCAGAAGTCTGTATGGAAGTCTTAAATATTTATTATATTTGTAGCTAGTGTTGGTATGATATGTGAAATAAAATTTTAACATTTGTGCTGTAAATTACCTATTACTCATTATTGCTCTTCCATGTGGGTGGTGATGAAGCCACAACTCCTAGTCCAAGAGCAATCAGAAGAGACTTCCCTGCCTTAGGACAGTAGGTGAGGGAATCTGGAGCGTAGGGTATTTTTTTCTCTCTCCTCTCAGTTGCAGACAGTGACATTGGAAGAAACAGATGGCCCAGTCTATTAATACATGGCTCTGTATCTGGTGTCACCAACAGAGTTTTGGGGTTTTTTGATAATGGGATGGCCTACACAGCACCAGGCTTGCTGACGTCAGGTGCGATTCACCTTTCTCAAAGTGGGAAGAGGGTCTTTGGTCACATGCTAGCAGGGTCATTGACCAAGCTTTAAACTAGGTTTGAAGGGGCAGGGGTATAATATAAGGCTTGTCTGTGACAAGCTGTGGGACAACACGCCAAGGTTAGAGGGATGGGATGCTAGCAAGGGCCCTCAACCTGCTGCTCTGAGACATGCTGGCTACACTGCAGCACACCTGAAGTCTTACAGAGATGAGACAGGGCTCCTGAGGTAATAAAAGCTGAGAGGGATACACCAGGGAAATACCACAAAGGAATTAAGGGGTGTTCCATTAAAAAGGTAACATGGCTGACAGCCCAGCTGAAGTGCCTCTACACCAAAGCACACAGCATGGATAACAAACAGGAGGAGCTGGAAGTTATTGTGCTGCTAGAAAGCCATTGTGCTGCTAGAAAGCTACAATGTAGTTGCCATTACTGAAACCTGGTGGGATGAATCCCATGACTGGAGTGCAGCTATCAATGGCTAAAGGTTGTTCAGAAGGGACAGGTGAGGAAAGAAAGGCAGAGATGTTGCCCCCTACATGTAGAAATGAATGGAGTGTGAAGAGCTGTCTCTGAAGAATAGCTACGAGCAGGTTGAAAGCTTATGGGTAAGAATTAGAGACTGAGGCAATGAGGGGAACCTTGCCGTTGGTGTCTACTACAGGCCGCCTGGTCAAAGGGAGCTTATTGTTGAGGCCTTCTTACTCCAGCTATAGCAGGCATCATGCTTGCAGGCTCTCATCCTGCTGGGGGACTTCAAACACCCCAACATCTACTGGAAAAGTAGCACACAAAGGGCTTCTAAAGGAATGTCAGCCAGAAGAGGGATGTCAAAGAAAGCTTACCGTCCTGATGAGCAAGACTGGTAAACTGGTAACAATGGACAAGGAGAAGGCTGAGGTACTCAAGAGTACCTGCCTCAGTCTTCACTGGCAGGTCTCTCCCAACAACTCTTGAGTGGTGCACCTCAGTGCAGGGACTTGCAGAACAAAGTCCCTCCCAGTGGAAGAGAAGATCAGGTTCATGACCACGAGGAACATGAACATACAGATGTGTATGGGACCTGACTTGATGCAGCCCATAGTCCCAAGGGAACTGGATGATGCAGTTGCCAAGCTATCACTCTCCATGATATTTGAAAAGTCGTGGCAGTCAGGAAAAGTCCCCAGTGACTGTAAAAAGGGAAACCTTGCACCCATTTTTAAAAATGGTAGAAAAGAGGACCCTGAAGACTACCAGCCTGTCAGCCTCACCTCTATGCCCAGGGAGATCACAGAACAGATCCTCCTAGAAGTTATGCTAAGGCACCTGGAGGACAGAGAGGTGATTCAAGACAGCCAGAATGGCTTCACCAGGGGTAAGTCTTCCCTGACCAACCTGATGGTCTTTTATTATGGAGTGACTACATGGAGTATGTGGGGAGTGAGGAATTGTGGAGACAAGCTGCCGAGCAAGAGCTCAGCAGGTGTTCTTGCAGTGATGGGAAGGAGGCCTTGAGAACAGTAAACTACGTCTTTGTATGGTAATATGAAATAGATAGCAAGCTAACAAATAGATAACAATATACCAAAACAAATAACAATGACTAATTA
>JAOXJK010000001.1:137147172-137161356 GCA_025774025.1 Xenus cinereus
GGTCACCACCCCTGGAGGTATTTAAAAGATGGGTGGACTTAGTGCTTAGAGACATGGATTAGTGATGGTTTTTCTCAGTGTTAGGTTGATGGTTGGACTAGATGATCTGAAAAGTCCCCTCCAACCTAGGCAATTCTATGATTCTATGATTCTAAGATGCTTTTTCACCTGATCTTCTACCTCTTTTTCTTAAATGCTGCCCCTCTGAAGTTAAGTAGGAACATGAGGATTATGTCTTTTCTGACTAGCAGTGAAGCTATTTCATCTCTGTTATCTGTAAAACAGATCCAAAACAACAACTCTATCTGCGGGACAGAATTTTTACTTTACTTCCACAGGGAGCATGATACTTATATTGCCCAAATTTTAAGAATGACAACTGAGAAATTTGAGTTACTATATAGATATATCTTTATTATTTTTATTATTTTAAAGCCTCTGGGGATGTTTTCTTCTCTGAATGTGTATTAGTTTTTATCTGGTCATATGACTAAATACTCTTCAAACTATTATTGAAATGTTGTTATGACCTTCACAGCCAGTTTTCCTGCGTTATATTCTTTACAAGAGCATGAACATGCTGGCATTTACAAGAGACATATAAAAGCCTACACATGTCAAGACAACTAAATTGAGTGCTATTCTATATATATGCTCAGAGAGGGAGAAAATTAAATAAAAACAAAAATATAAAAAAGAGAAACTGGGAAGAATCCAGACAGGATAATGGAAGATTGTACAGGATTTCTAAAAAGGCTTGAACTGTTCGAATTCACTGATACATTCAGTTACTGCATCTAGTTACTGACATATTACCATGATTTCTTACACCTAACATGTAGATCCTTTCAAGATTATGATGATATCATAGCTCATTGACTGTGTACCTCATACTGAATATTATTTAAGAAGAATGGGGATCATTCCAATTGGAAAAACAAAATAAAAACCTATCTATTGACAAGGGGCATAAATCCTGCTTCCATGAATTTAGCATGAACTGTTGTTATGGCCAAATTCTTATATAAAAGGTTTGAGTCATTTATTCCAAAGAACTCTGACAGGCAATTGAGAAGATCCCGAGTACTTGACTATGCACTCTTAAGAAATTAGGTGCCTACATACAACACTGTAATTGACATGTCCAACACTGCAAGTGTCTTTGATATAAAACACAGGATTTATGACTCTCCAGAGACCCATAAGAGCCAGATTGTTAAATAAATAGTGACAGTAATTGACTAGAAACACCAAAAAAAAAAAATTCTGAAGAGTATCTGAATAGAATAGAATAGAATAGAATAGAATAGAATAGAATAGAATAGAATAGTTCCATTGGAAGGGACCTACAATGATCATTTATTCCAACTGTCTGATCAGTTTGGGGCTGACGAAAAGTTAAAGTACATTGCTAAGGTCATTGTCCAAATGCCTCTGATCCCAATGCATTCCTTGTATGAATCCAGGCTGCTCTATAGGCAAGAATGTAATATTTCTGAATATAGAAGTGAAACTGACAGTAGCATAACAAGAAAGCCAAGCTAGAAAATTGGAGCCACATATTAGTAAATTATGCTACATCAGTATGCCTACATTAGTAAATTAAATGTACTCAGGCCTTTTCTCTGGCATTGAGATCAGCTGGCACTGAACGGCCTGCTTCCACCCTCTTAAACCCTGATATACTCTAAAGCCATCTGGCTGACTGCAAATGGCCTATAGGAATAGTGTCTAACATATGCTATTTGTAAATTGCCATCAGGGAATATTTTATTCAGTCTTACTTAAAATATGCTGTGCACCTTTGGGTAGGGAACTCTTCACAGTGGAAAGAACTGTGAGTTAAACTCTCTTGGATGATGACAGTAATGCTGTAGCTGTCATCCTGACAACTAGGTGGTGCAACAGATTCCCAGAGCTGCAGGCAGAAACAGGGACCAGAAAGTGAATAGAACAGAACGTTGTTTTGCTTCACTTTAGGAAAAAATATATATTTGGAATAATTTTAAGGAAGGCAAGATCTTTATCAGTTATTTGTAAAAACTATTTTAAAGGCTAAGGTAGAAAGTGTTTCACAAGTCAGAAGAATTAAAATTTTGGGTAACAATAAAAGATAGAAGTAGACTAGGCCTTTCATCAATCTTTTTTATATTTATATTTTCATTTGTCACAAAGTAATTCCTTGCATGTCTGTTGTTTGTAGACTTCTCTCAAACCTGTGATTATGCAGAACAGCTGTCAATAAGGTTGTGCATTTTCTATTTCAGTCAGGAAAACAGTTTTCTTTAATAATTTTTTCTTTAATCCTAAAATAGAAGGTGAGAACAAAAGCTAGGGAACAGCAACAACTGAAACCTCACTCATCAAAGAAAGAGTTAAAATCAGGACAGAAACAGAAAGGAAAAAAACAAGTCTTTGTAGCAACTCTGAATTAAGATATTAAAGAAAAGGTGGTCAATATTAAAAGACAACACTGATTCATCCTCTACTTGAAAATATAAGGAAATACAACTTCTTAACGGCAGTACTCTGATCTTTCTATGACTTTAACATATTGCTGGCATATATTTTGTTTTTCCTCCCAACAAAAAAGAAATGGAGGGGACAAAGAAAATGAATGTAATATAAAATGCACAATTAACATTTCTAATTAACTTATGTGCCATACTCCATGTAAAGACACGAAAATCTGTCTTAACGTTTGTTTCATTTAAGGTGTGGTGGCTACAACAGATTCTCAAATTCAACAAACTCAGCAAAAAGAGAAAAATTACACTCGGATATCAAGAATCCTTGTTGTAGAAACACAAACTCAGCATCCTTCTGAGCTGACTTTGGCCAGAGGCTAAGTGCAAAACATGAAATCTTGCCTGAAGCTACAGCTTTTGAGATTTCAGATTACGAAGATCATGTAAACCTTTCTCCCTAGAGGAAGGAAAATTTATAAATCACATGAGAAAGGCCAAAACCATTTCAGGTCAAGATTGTACAAAACCTTTGAAATTCTTTTCTTTTCCAGAAAATGAAATTGCAGCTTTTTGTCCATTCTCTGATCATCAAGACTGTTCAATACAGTTACATAAACAACTCAAAAATTTAAAGACCAAATGGTAAATAATATCTACCCTTATTTCAGCTGTCTTCTATACAGAGTGAAGTAATAATGTTGGTAAAGGCCAAAGAGAATACATACACATGGATCTAATAATAGAATTGATTTAACTGGTATATTTCCATGGTGAACACAGGGGGTGTTTACTGGCTTCAAAACATTTTAAGGTAGTACTCACACACAAATTGTCCACTTGAAGGGAATCCCTGCTCCCTAGAAGTACTTCCTCCCCAACATTAGATCAATGGGTTGTGGTAATTTGTAACTTCAAACAATCTGGGATTAAATTTTAAATCTAAGGATTCCATGATACAATGATGATAGAAATTACATTGAAATCAGCACCAAGCCCATTTCGTGGTGATGGATTTTTAAATTTATATATCCCAAGCTTTGAAATCTGCATTATAGTTGTTTCTGAAGAGGACTTCTTTCTGCTTCCAAGGCTCTCTATATAAAGATATGTTCTCTCTGTAAATATATATTCTCTCATGTATCTTCTCTCCTTGTTTCTTGTCACAAGCTAAGTGAGCATAAATGTAACTTTTCTAAATCGCACATAAAAAGAAGATTAAAAATGCAGGATTCATATAGTCAAGTCTTAGGCCAAAAGTTCCAAAAAACAAATTTAACAAGTGAAAATTCAAGTTTTGGTAATTTGGGAAAAAAACATTGTGCTCTTTAAGTTGTTGGTTGTGGGGGTTTTTTGGCTTTTTTAATTAAAAAAGTTATATAAAAGGGATAAAAAATAAAGTAGGATAAGAATCAAAGCCATTACCAGTCTAGAATCACAGAAGTTGCTCTGCAGAGGAACAATACTTGGTAGCCTGTTGTCCTGGTTTCAGTTGAGATAGAGTTAATTTTCTTCCTAGTGGTTGCTGTGTTTTCAAGTTTGGTATGAAAAGAATGTCAATAATGCATGTTGGTTTAGTTGTTGCTAAGTGGTGTTTATACTAGTTTATACTATACTTGTCATAGAAGCTGAGGATGACCATAGAGAGAAGAGCAGAATGGCCAGTGGAATTTTCTATATGACAGACATCGCGCTCAGTATCTAAATAAGGGGTTGGCCAGGGTGTGTGAATCTGCAATCATTGCTTGGGCTGGGCTAGCAACCAGTTCACTGGTGGCAAGAGCGACTTTTGTCTTGTATATGCTTTCACCATTATTATTATTATTGTTATTCTTATTATTACTATTATTATTAATTATTTTCTTTTGCTGTTCTATTAAACTGCCTTTATCTCAACCCAAAAGGCTTTATTTTGCCTTTCCCCTGCTTTTTTCCCTCTTCTCACAACCTTTCTGAGGGGCAAGGGGGGGTGAGTGAGAGGCTGCGTGGTCCTAGTTCCTGGCTGGGGTTAAATCATGACAACTGTTCAAAACAGGGAATACCTTTCAAAATGTAGTATTATTATTTAATATATCTGAGGAATGGTTGGGCCCTTACATGTGGAGAAAATCCAAATCACTTAATCAGAAAATACAATGAAGTATCATGTGTAATTCAGCCAGATTGAAATGCAGGGATATGTACACAATGATTAGAGAAAGAAATTAATACTGCTATCCAAAGGAAAATAATAAGCAGCCAATAGTATTACGACAACCAACAGTCAAGTAATAGGGCCATTAACAATTGCAGAACACAGCTAAAGGCTGATTTTCAGAAATACATACATTCATTTGCACAGAATGGAACATGACTTCTAATAGCTAAACTTCAGTGACTTTTATAGCAAGCCAGTAAATTAAAAAATAAGTAAGGAGTAGGAAAATTTTTAAAATGCAAAACAGGAGCAAAAGAAAAATCCTATATTGTTTACGCTGAGCACAATTTTGAACACTGCATGTTGGTAGCTTTGTTTAGGTTTGTATGTGTATGTGGAGACTGTGAAACTCTCCAACAAAACATAGGTTTTTGTTTTAGCTATATAAATAATATCAGTTTAAATGTGTATATACATCAGAAAGAGGAATCCAGAGTTTTATTACTGTTTAATACATTTGTGTGCTTCTTTCTTCCCGAGACTTCCTCAAATGACCTCCTGTTAAGGAAAGAAGTAGCGCAGATTTCTGCTTATATGCCACCTTATGTGGAAATATGCACCCTCTGGCTATTTATGGCAGATTTCAATCCCCAGTATTGATCATTTGATCCAAACCTCCACTACTGAGCTTTTGCACAAAATTTTTGTCTCCAAGCAGAGCACTGCACACAGCCAAAGTATCACTGCTTCTCAAATCTTGTATAATTTTTGTTTTCTATCCAATAGCATAGATTGCTTGCAGACCGAGAATTTCTCAGATTATTGCATCTGACTGTCCCACCATGCAAAAGAAAAATAGCTAGGAAGTAATAGAGAGCAAATAAGAGATTAATAAGAATGCTCTGTCTTGGAGAACCAGTGTTTTTATGAAGGCTGTCTGCTACACAGACTTTAAACTCTGGTGTCAGGCATGCTGGGTGGTGTACTTCACCTGTGAAGGTTGCCGGCTACGGTTTGTTTCCTTCTGAAGTGTGAAAGATTGATGAGGCATGAAAATCTTATTTTTCCATCAAGTGAAAGCTGTGCCATCACCCTTCATGGATGAAACAGTCGATGATGCCTTTTCTTTCAGGTAACATGAAAAAGTGTTTAATTTTTCAGTGTATGCTTTTAAAGAGGGAAAATAATGTCGGCAGTGGTGAGGATTATTGAGATCATTCTCAGAATCCCATCCTGGTACGTAAGCGAGGCATGTACTCTCTTTGCTTTCAGTACACCTCTATTTTCTTATTCTACAAGACAGAGATTCTGGATGCATACTGGGTTATAGCCTTAAAAATGAAACCATAAAACTCTATAATAAAACACTACTCTTATTTGATGTATTAGGGTATCATCAGTCACACTGTTGAAGTCCAGACCATTTTTTGCTAGTCTTAAAGGGCAATTACCATGCTGCTGATCATGTTCTCATGGCACAGTCTTTTTTTAATCAGCCTTCTCACTCTGTTCTCTGTGCTTTGTCCCATTTGTATGATCTCTTGAGCAGAGCAGAAACCTTCTGTTTAACTTGAATTTCACATTGCTCAAAAACCTACCAAGTTTCTAGTTTCTTTCCATGCTTTCTAGTCTCTTCTTTTATCTTCTTTGTCCAAAGCAATTCTAAGTACATTTTTTAAATGGATCAATCTCAGATGCTAAAGAGTTTAATTTAATTGTTCATCCCTTCACTGAAGGGGATATGACTCCTTGCCAATAAGACTTGAATGCATTGATGCTACATTTAGTCCATTGACCTAAAAAAAATCCCCTAATGCACTGTATTTCTTAAAACTGTAAACTTGCTTCTTGATTTTTTAGAATACTCATTGCATTCTAAATGGTCTTCGGCACCCAAGAAGCCATTAGACAAGAGGAAGTACATATTCCATCTGGAATTTCTGAGTGCAGGCTTCTCTGTTCACTCCCCTCCTTCTTTATTTAAAGCAAAAGGCAAACAGAAAACAATTTAAAATTTCATGTTATCCTAATTCAAGCGCAAAGATCTCTGAAGTTCTATGCAATGTTTTAATTCATGGAAAGGTTTTGCAATGCATAGCAATTCTAGTAGAAGCAATATAGTTAGCTTATAGTAAGTTTTGTAAGTTCTGGTCATCTAAACCTGAGGCTCTTACCAGTGGAACTGAAAATCACAGAATCACAGAATGGTTTAGGCTGGAAAGGACCTTGAAGATCATCTAGTTCCAACCCCCTGCAATGGGCAGGGACACCTCCTATTAGACTAGGTTGCTCAAAAAATGTGTGCAAGTTATTGATCAAGTCTGGCATCTATAACATAGCTCTTTTAAAACTACATCAAGGAGCTCTGTTTGGGCCAATAAAACTCTGTTCTAGAGAAAACCTGATTAAGTTTTCTGAGCTGATGGATAGCTACTCTTAGGGTTCTTCAGTAAACTTGTTCACAGATGGCATACCTTTCTGTTCATCATACTCCACTGGACAATGTAGAAATGTCAGTAACTAGATGCAATTGGGTTAGCAAGCTGTTCTGTATGCACTATAAGAATATGGGGGGTGGGTGTTAAAATTTTATTTCTGTTGTCTTTATATGCACTCAAATAAACCAAAAGCTCCTCTTACACAACACAAAATTGATTTTCCTCCCAAGTTACTTTCTGTAGATGTTCTGGGCTTCCCTCTACAGCAGGTACAGTATTTCAAAAAGACACATTAAAGAGAGGGAGGTATATTTGGAGAGGGAAGGGGAGAAGGAGAGGCAGTGAGACAGACAAAGGCAAAGACACTGCGAGTGTGCTACTAACACAAAGAGAAGGATCTAGTATTTCTCTGCTACTTTTGCCAAGACAGGCATTACTCAACCTAAAGGAATAACAGTGTAGTAATGCTTAGCAATGACTCTGATGAGTTAAAGAGTTGTCCTGTTACCTTCAGATCACTTCTACTCACAGTTTGCTACTGTTACATCTCAGGAAAACACTACCAGCTGTCTTCAAAAAACTTACTTGTTCAGCAGAGTATAGTGACCATTACAGAACATACTGCCTATTGGAGTGCAGTGAAAAAAGACCCATCGAACAAAATTTAAAATCTAGAACCTGTGCAAAATTTTTCTTTATTTCTGACCATCCCAGGAGTGATTTGAAGTATATAGGCTTTTACCAAATTCACAAAAAAAAAAAAAAACCCACCACAAAACCCAAAAGTGGAAAAGGTCAATAGATTCAAACTTGGAACTCCTAACTAATAGAATATAAACCTGCCTTTCAACAAGACTCCCTTGAAGTTCCATCAAAGCATATTAAACACTTAATAATGCATAATGATACCCCATGCACTGAATAAATGTTGGCTCATCTGTTTCTCTGCCTGTTACTTGTTTACAGATTAATTTATTGACCTAAGTAATAACTTTGCTTCCTTTGATCAGTGTAACCACAAATTACCAATATGTTTGTACATTTGTTGTTTATACTAGAGAGTAGAGCAATGCAATGTACACTGTCTGTGCCTCACTAAACTCCAGCTTTTTTAAGATTCTTCTTTCTTTTTGAAGAATAACTCTTTCCTTAGTGCCACAGTGGATCTTCCTATAAAATGAGTTAATAGAGCAATATACAAGATTTTGTTGGTCTCCAGCAGATATCTGCAGGGCAGAACTGCAGTGGAAGATATTAATATGTTGGGGTTTTTTTTCTCATGAATATAACTTATTTTCCTAGAAAATAATCTATAAAAACAGGAGCTTCCCCTCAAGCATAGTGTACTCTCTACAAAAGCACCTCACTATTCACTTGGCTGAAGAAGAATTGACCCCAAATTTACTATCTTTGTGCCCTCTAAGTAATTCAGAGATTTGAGATCAAAAAAGATATGCATGGACCTGTAAGTGAGAATATCTCAATGGAAATACAGAAATCTTGTGAAACAAAAAAACTCCATACCTTTAGAATGCAGCAAAGAGCAAGGTCTGTTCTTTGATGAGAAGACTGGTGCTATATATCATGTAAGCCCCAAGAAAATGCAGAAGTCAAGTCTTATTTTCTTACAGCTGACAACAGCAAGGAATTGTGAGACAAACCTAACAGAATGCATTTCTGTGAGGCTGGAAGGAACCAGCTTGAACAAGGCACATGGCAGTAGCAAAGAGACAATGATCAGTGGTGAACAGGCACCTGGATACACCAAATAATGCTCTGTTCTTAAATATATATGTTTCAACCTGAGGAATTATTGCTATTAAACAAACTCTCAGACACTAAAACTGAGAAATATTCTTTCTATTGCCACCTCCCAATGAAACTATATGGTTTTAATGGCCAATTATTCCTTTGTCTATGCTGTCTACATTCTACAATGATGGCAAATTGATTTTGCTCTTGCTGGTATTAGAAACTTTCTTTCAGTTAATTAACTGTAATTTATATAAAATTGTAGAAAAAGTGTTTTGATTAAGTAGGCAGAATTTACTTATAGATTCTCAGTTACAGAAAGAAGACAAAAGTAAACAACCGGCAATTCAAAGCATTCAATCTTATAAAGGTACATGTATACTGAGCTCCTTCAGGAAGAGTTAGCATTCCTTTCTCTCACTCTTTTGAAATTATAAAAGTACACGTATACATGCATATGCATCACTTTGTAAAAAGTAAAAAAATGTTTTGTAGATTGTTTCTAGGGAAATTCTAAAGTCTAAACTATAGAATAAAATAAAACAAACAAGCAAGCAAACAGAAAGAACACGATGGATCTGGCTAGGATGGATGGATGGATTTGAAGTTAGGTATATTCTTTAATGTGCTTATATATTTATATATCTCAATGAATTTGGATTTCAATTAAATAAATATGTGCATACATGTATATCTCCAGGACAAAAATTACAGCTATTTAATCTTTCATCTTGTTTAATTTGAGATGGAGCACCTTAGAAAAGGAGCAGAGGGGACAACATCAGAACAATGTTCTGATGTTTCTAGTGTTTCTAGTGGTTTCTCAAAGTAGTAAGACAAAACGTCTTCCCAAACATAAACTAGAAATTAGTAGATTTGCAGGGTCAGATTTTATTTGAGGAAGACAAATTGTTAGGAAAAAATAACTTTATTTTGTGTTTTTGGAGCATTTCTAGTATTCCAGGTGGTGGTTGTCATCCTTTCACTTTTAATTTAACATGACACATTGCAGTTTATTGTAATTTGGCCAAAGTTTAACAATACAGATTGTAATTTTCCATGTAACGATAGTTGATGGTATCCAAACAATGAAGACGAAAGCACAGACTGCATTTTGAATCCATCCATACTCGTAACAAAGGGTGACAATCTAATTTAGCATCCTTTGTATATGCATTCAGACTCAGCATTTAATTACCTTGTGACATGGTATTTTTACAGAGACTGTGCCTTTTTCACGCACAAAGTAGTTGCTACAAAATCAAGACAGGACAGTGAAGTAAATTAGGATTTTTGTCTGAACCTCTGCAGAAGTTGGATTTTGTGCAGTGAACGAGTTAGAACACTGCAGAAGGGAAAAGGATTTTTGTCCAGATAATGCAGATGAACAGCACTCTGGTGAATTCAGTTCAGGTCTGTCTCCATGATGTAGGACAAGTAATGTAAGTGAACATTTTCTCAGGTGCACACTAACTGTATATTTCTCATGTTCTGAAGAACACTGAGATATGAGGATCAAATTGGCAGACATACTGAATGCTTAGCTGTTACAATTGTCATCTGGTTCGGCTGTACTTTGGGAAGGGAAAGTGCCATGAAGTAGCAAAAGAATCAGAAACTGGACATTTAAACTTAGTGAAAAGCTTTAGTGTTAAGATTTTTGAGTCTTTATTCATTCTACCTCCATGCTCACTGTGAAAGTGACTTTAGTAAATGGCTATGAAGCTGTGAAATTCCATACACACAATACAGTAGAGAAGTCTATGAGACAATGTTAATTCTGTATTTGATATCTGAACAGTATGAAATAAAATAGGACAAAGGCTATACATAGGCTGAGAAAAATGCAAAATCTCCTTTGAGATATATTCCTACAGAAATAATGTGGAAAATTTTATAAATTAAAATCTGAAATTAAACTTCCCTAAATATTCTTTGAATACAGTTTCATGTTTTAAATGATAAGAACCTGCAAGAACTGGTGTGAGTCCAATTCTATATTCCAAGATAAGTGTTTTTGTTCTTTTTTTGTGGAGTTACATGTCATTACATTATCATATTATAAAATTGACAACGGTCAAGTTGTACTGTCAGGCATTTTCCATTGTTAAGGTGAATCAATGAAGAGCAGAGAAGAGGAATGCCAGAAGTTCCTGTGTTCTGCTCCATTGCTGTCTATTTCACACTTACATAATAGGTCCTATGGAACAAGGTGAAAACAATAAAAACCACAATGTATTCCACTCTCCACAGGGAGTAAAAGTATAGACTAAACTTACTAAACTCAGAAAGTCTGCAGTCTCAGTGAGTATTGGCAGTATTTCTGTCATCAGCATTCCAACCTTACTAAGTTCACAATTAGATTTCAAAGCACTGGTTTTACAATGCAGTGCAGCATAAGCTTTGAGTAGCTTTTCTCTGTAAAATACAGCCCCAGCTATTACTCACATTTTTATGCCAGACGTCAATGGGTCAACATTTTTAATGATTGTTCTTCTTCTTGTTACTGGCATATGTAAGTACAAGAAGCAGTTCTATGTGTCTTTGGTGTGTGTTTCTGCATGTCCTTCAAGATTACATAAAAAGGGGATATTCTGTCCAATGCCACTGTTGAGAGTGTTGCAGTGATGCAGTGGTTAGTCGTTATCTCCAGTGTATGAACACTGAGCATTCCCACTAGAAAGACTCTGTTAATTTCAGGATGTAATGGAACCCCTGGGTCCAAGCAGTGATGTTGCTGAACGCCCTGAGAATAGAATCTCAGATCTAGATTAAGAAGCTTAACTTGTACTTTAAGGTAAAAACGCAAACACGTGTATATGTGAACTAGATGCCTAACTTCAAATTTTTGTCAATGGAGATACATATTTCAATTCGGTTGCCATTTTCAACGCCCTACTACAAGTTTCCTTCACTTTCAGTCTACTTCTTTGATATTGTTGTTCAGCTGCTTCTGTTGCAAGAGCATTTGTGTGGAAAGTTTCATGGTCTGATGGCTGTGTAGGTAAGAGATCTATCCAGCTGCTTACAAATAAGAAGCTGGTGTGACTTTTATTTCTTAACTCTGTGCAGATAACCCTCTTTGTAAATACAGTCTAGGTTTGTGTACTAATATTTCAAAAGTGGAAGTTGTCAGATGAAGAGCAATACCTTGCCAGTCTCCAGATGCTACCCAGAAGGGCATGGATATAAGTAGTATGCTATATGTGAAAACTCCATGTCTCTTACACCTGCACATATAAAAAATGTAGGTATAAACCAATATGACTGGAAGTACGAGAAAAATATTTACCCTAATTGTCTAAAAAGTACATATATAGAGAGATTTATATACAGTTGCCAGATGCATGGGATACATCATAAAGATAGCTGTCTACTTCATCTCTGCTGAAAAACCTCCCTTTGATTATTTTTTGTTTGCTTTTTTCTTCTTTGAAACAATAGAATTAAACCCTTTATTCCAAGCTATTTGTCATGAAGCAGCTCTGCGCTGGTCAGACCCCTGCAAAAAGGCAAATTTTCAGCAATTCTTTTGCTTTACTTGTTATCTTTGTGATTTATATGATCAAGTAAATTTCATAGCATTTGTTTTTTAAGGCTTCTTTCAACCCCAAGCATTTCCTAGGCTGTATACATAGAGAGGTCAGTAAATTCAGCATGAATAGTGAAGCTGCGAGCTGTGCAGTTCATACCAAACCTGCAGCAATAAAATCTTTATACTGTAGAACTGCATACTCTGTAGAAAAGATTCCACATATTACAAAGTAAAGCTATTATAGAAATGCTTCAGAGAGTTTTTAGAGGTGTTATTGGTACTGTTCTCTGAATACAGTCATCTGTAAAACTAGTCTGCCTTACACAAAATCTATCCACAGCTATGGGCCTCCAAGGAAGAAAAAAATATAAATTAGCTTTTCTGTACACCCTGATGTTCAACACTCTTGAGCTGATATTTATGAATGTTGTGGACATAGACCAAACTTGTTTGCATCCTATTCAAGGACAGCCTTGATGTGTCTGAGGTGCTGTGCAGCTGCTTCTCCTCACTTTGCCCCCTCCCCCAATAGTTTTGCGTCAGGCCAATTGCCTGATATGATCTTCTGTAGTAAGGGCAGGAATACAAAAAAGGACTGGAGCTGGAAAGGTGGGCATACTTGTCAATGCCTGCACAACACTGTGGTGTTTGTTTGTTGGTGGGGTTTTTTTATTATTATTATTTTAGAGACTTAGAAAAAAATTATAATAGTGCACCACAAGCACAAATCATACAGTTGATGCGGCAGGGTAGGAAACCAGGAGATGAGGTTTACAGAGTGGTCTGTCACCTCCTTTCACTCTGTCTCCTTGGAAATGAGGAAGAAAATCAGTTAGAGAACTTGACTTTATGTACAGCTATGGAGTAAGCACATGCATGTAGGTTTCAAAATTCCCATGTCTTCTCTTTCTTGCTGAATTTTGTTTCATCATTTTTGTGTTTTTTAATAAACTTTTCAATGTACTAGTACCCAGAAAGCTGTATCAAGTTCTGGGCAAGTAGGGAAACGCAGCAGCAATGTGTGATCGTTGCTGATCTACGTGTGATAACTTTTCATCTACAGACATTTACCTTTCCAAAAGAGACATTTCAGTGTCAAATTTTAATTTGAGAGGCATAATGAGAATCAAACACAGCTGATCCAGACGTATAGTGTTAAACAGATTATCCACAGAGGAAACAGTCTTCATAGAATCATAGACTCCATGATTTTATGAAGACTTCCAATGCTGCTTTGCCCTGAATTTTTTATATAGCTAAATGTCTAATCCACTTATTAGACATTATTAATCCACAGAGAAGACAGCAACTCGAAGCTCAAGAGCTATAAAGAGAGACTTCAGGGAGTTGGGAGGCTTAGTAAAGGATCTGGGATGCAGGTGATTTTTTCGTCACTCCCTCCAGTGGCAGGCAATGATGCTGAGAGGAGCAGACTGATCAAATCAGTCAATACATGGCTCCGTGGCTGGTGTCGTCACCATAACTTCAGATACTTTGATAGTGGTTTGGCCTATATGGCACTGGGCTTGTTAACAGGAAATGGAAGATGCCTCTCTCAAAGGGGGAAGACTGTTCTGGCCCAAGAGATTGCGGGGTTGATTGAAAGTCTTTAAACTAGGGGGGTGATAACATCAGGCCTGTTCTTGAGGCTCCTGAGGCAAAGGGAATTTGGGAATTACAGATAAAACACCATGAAGGAAGGTCACCTGAAAAGCAACACGAAGGAAATGGAGCCATTCCAGCCAGTAAGTCAGCCCCATTGGGTACCCAGCTGAAGTGCCTTTACACAAATGCACGCAGCATGGGGAACAAACAAGAGGAGTTAGAGACGTGTGCACGCCTCCAGGGCTATGATCT
>JAOXJK010000001.1:137167037-137184244 GCA_025774025.1 Xenus cinereus
GAAATGAAATAATATTGACAATAAGCCCAATCTATCTATAATGCAGTAATTCTACAGAGTTTTGTATTTTTTCTCTCAGGTCTGATCTGTTGATGCTTTCTTGCTTTAAGGTATTCATCTCTTTTAGCCAGTCCCTCTTACAGTAATCCAAGAGGGTTTCATCCAAGAAAAGACAGGGATCTGTCTTATTATTGGATGAATAACAACAGATAAGGGACTTAACCTGAAGGATTCACTTTGGCCTCTTGCCCTGCTAGACTAGCACACAGTCACAAAAACAATTCTAAAGGGGAAACTGAGGAAGGGAGGAACAAAAGCAATAACTGCAGAGAAGGTGGGGATACATCCCTTTTTCAGACTCCGGTAGAACAATAAGACAGGATAGTCCTATACTGTGGCCAGTCAGGCAGAATATGTGAGTACATCCTCAGGAAAATGTCCCAAAACCTGAAGTTTAGGGAGTATTCGATAAGGACAGCTTCTTCTCTCCCTGCTCTATATCACACAAGGAAAATGCACAACTTCATGTTAAGAAACTGTTTTGCTATGCAAAGAAATAGTGGAGAGGGACAGATCTAGACGCTAATTATTAGGCTTTACAGAAGGGATTCCTAATCTTTTTTGCTGTTATGAGATCAGTGTTACAGTTTTCTATGCATGTCTGGGCATAGTTCAAAGACAATAATATTTTCTCCATTTCTACTTATAAGTTTCAGATTTACATAAGCGTTATGATCTCTGGCTTGGAAACTGGTATTGTTCCTTCTCCTGTCGTATCACTTCTCCTAGCTGCAGGTCAGGTAACTAGTGCCCAGTCCAATGTAAAAGGAAACAAGAAGATTCCTGCATCTTTAGGATGTAATCTCCCCTGTTGTATTTTCCGTTTGAACTTTCGGTGCCTGATGGTTCCGAATCAAGTCTCCATAAAAAATTGAAATCCTATTCACATTTCTTGCAGCATTGTTTTTGAATGGACTCCATCTGTACAAACTTTCAGAGGTAAAAAATTTATTATGATGGCTTTACACAGGAGACAACATGGATCTGAAGAGTTAACTAAAATGTAAGGGGCACAGCTTTTGTCTATGCTCCATTTTCCATCCCCCAGATAATTTGTCATTTTTGGTAGATGTAAAAAAAGAGGTAGACTAAAAAAATCCCAAAACTTACTGTGTGGAAGTAACATAGACCAAATTACATGCGAATGTGCAGAAATACCATTTTTAGACATTTGGGAATGACATCATGTGGTTCATTGTTTGGCCAGGCAGTATAAACAAAAAAATGTTTTGTTTTAGTTGTATGTATATAAAATAACAGACAAATAATAACTCTTACAGGTAGGAACTTAGTATCTTACTGTTTAATATATAGAACAGCAAGACACCCAAATATCATGGATGATTAATAGGACATATTTTTGTACGAAAATATTTTTGTTGCCACTGAAGCAGTTCCCTTGGTTAACTCAGTGTATATACACACATATTTAACTCTTGATCCAATGTTCTCTGACCATAAGAAGCTAGCATACAATAAAGAGAAGACAAAGCTGTTTCAGATATTAATTGATCATTTATGCAAGTACCAGGAAAAAAAATGCCAATAGTAAAAGTAGTTAAGTACAGGTGATAGCCTGAACTATTATTACTAAAATATAGCTAAGTTCTTAATTTATATTTTTTATTATTATTATTTTATCATTGAAGCAGGTTTTCTGTCAAATAAGTCTGTAAGCTGGTGATTTTAACTAAGATCACCCAGTTGCTGCTTAAGATTTTGCATATACCATGGATTAACATAAGAAACACTAAAAGTAAACAGGTCAATTGTGGATAGCTTAAAATTTTGAAGTAACTCAAACAAAAATGTTAATTTGTTTTTGGTTTTGCAATCAGTTTCCTTAATACCTCTAAGTGCTTGATATACAAGGAGTTTACATACTGCTATTCCAGTGATATTCTAGATATATATCACTATACCCATGCTTCAGACGTGTGTTCTACCTGAGGCAGACGATACTAATTTCTCAACATAGATTTTCTTCTTTCTCTTTGTTTTTTAACCATTCTTTATTCTATGTGCAGCAGCACCACTTGCTGTCTAGAATATTAAATAGCTTCAGAAAAGGTGGGTTTTTTTCCCATTTTAGCATGCTCTAAGCTTATATTCAAGTATGACGAGACATCCTAGTCAAAGAAAAACTGAATCAAACCTATTGAATTACTTTTAAACAATACATTTTTACAGTACTTGTAATGGCAAAAGATTTAAAAAAAAAAAGAAAAAAAAAGAAAAAGCAGACTCTGGATTTCAGTTAACTATATATTTTCAAACAGGTTACAATAAACATATATGGAAGTTTGAAATAATTTTGGTGTTTAAAAAGTCATGTTGCAGGGTAGAAATATCCAGCGAAAAGTGTAACCTTGAAGTTCCTTAGCCATAAATAGTCTTTATCTCCACAAAATAAACTCCAACAGTAACATTCTTAGTTTTTTTACAAGAAAACCACCCGTTTATCCAGAAACGTTGGAATGATACATATATATATACCAATTTATCAGTTTTACCAATACTGAGTCAAAGAATTTGTAAATGGCTAAAGCACAACTCTAAATGTATCTTCCAAAAAGGCTCTCATTTCTACAGGTAGAAAATTTAACTTTCCACATTCCACTCCACATTTTAGTCCAGCAGCTAATCACAATCAATGATACTCCTGCTCTGTGACAATGGGTTATATATATATTTTTTTTTTCACTTTGATATGAAAATAAAAGTATCTGGGGGAGTTTTATTCTGAGCAAGCTCTAGGCTGGATGTGTGGATTTAAAGCCCATCAACATCCGGCACACTTGCTGCACTCCCGGCACACATTTTCCCCCTACATCCACACACAGCCCTGTCCATGCACTCTGAGACAGCCCTGTGGTGTGAACCAACGCACAGTGACAGAGTAGAATCAAGAGATGTAACCACTCTCCTAAAGCAAATTAAACATTAATGCAGATGCAGTGTCCGCAGCTTTTCTTAGCCCAATTGTTCAACTGTTTTTAAAGGTGCACAGCAAAACTGAGTACTGTATTTCAGAGTCATTATTGTTAGGGGATTATTTTCTTTTCAAATATATCATATGTTCAGCCAAAAGGTTACCTTACCCCTCCAAAAAAAAATTATAGCTTTATCTTATGAAATGGCAATACTAATCACACAAACCTAAACTAGTATCCCACAGCCGCATTTACTATTCCACTGCTACTGTTTACATGTTTACTGGTACAATTACTACTTTTTGCTACTACTTTGCTCTGAGACATTGTTTTAATTTCAGTCAGCTATGCTTTTTCAATCATTCCACAGGTATTGTTTGCGTACCTTCCTCCCAGTCCAATTTATCAACAGTGATTTATCTTTATTACCAAGTCTTTGATGAAAATGTTGAACAGAACCATACCCAATATGGATGTCTGTGAAACACCATATAAAAGAAAATTCAGTAATAACTCACCTGTCCATTAGGCAACTCATGATCTACTTGTGTGATTCAATCCTTTCATTAGAACATCATATAGTATTAAGTCAAATACTTTATGTAATTTCAGCTCTATTTACCAAATCCATAATCTTATCAAGGCTGACAGTGAAATCAGATTTGCTTGACAAGATTTATATTCCAGTGAATCATGTTGACTCCCAATAATTATATTCTCACCATTTAATTCATTATGGTTTAAATTTTGTATCAGTCTATCTCCAATATTGTCCAGGACTTATTTGAGACCTTTCCAGACAATTCCCAGTGCTCTTGGATGGAACTGGTCCAGACTTGCTGGTTTGAATTTGTATATAAGTTATGGCTTTATACTCAAAGTTTGATAGATAAAGAGAACAAAGTCAATTTTTTGCAAAAGAAATTTAGCAGTGTAATGAGCTGCTGACTGGTCTTTCCAGAGTTTTCTTCTCCCATTATCCATTAGCTGCTCTGTAGCACAGTCTGCAATCAGATTTCAGGACTATTGTAATTCAGAAACCAATTAGACAATTTGGTCATTTGGGGCATTTCAACACACAGTCATCTTCAACTCTCCACAAATGGCTGCTGTTGTAAATTCCATTTTTATTGGGGATCAAGCTGGGTAAGACACAGGTCACAACCAATATTTCTTAGTACATCTTTCATTTATTATTATTTTATTTATTAGTACATCATTAATTAGAATCCAGCTGTTATTATAGAAAAATCATATAATAGAATCACAGAATAGTTTAGGTTGGAAGGGGCCTTTAGAGGTCATCTAGACCAACCCCCCCCGTGATGAGCAGGGACATCTTCAACTAGATCTGTTTGTTCAGAGCCCCATCTAACCTGACCTGGAATGTTTCTAGGGAAGGTGCATCTACCACCTCTCTGGGCAATCTGTTCCAGTGTTTCACCACCCTCATTCTCATTGTTAAAAAATTTCTTCCTTATATCTAATTTAAATCTTCCCACTTATAGTTTATAAAACATAATCACTACTATGAGAGTCTAATTAATTCAGCTTAAAAAAAAAAACCAATATGAATATAATTCCCTTTGATATCCAATCTATATAAACTTCCAGAACCAGCTGTAACACCGCCAAAGCCTTACCATAGATCTACTTGGACTTCCACAGCAAATCCTCTGAACAGTAACCTTGCCTAAGGTTTATGGAGGCTGGAGTAAGTAAGATACTGAAGCAAAGTACCATGTCATAACACCTATTGACTTTTAAAGAGTATATAAGCATCTGTCAAAAATCTAGTTCATTGCTGTCAATCAAGAATAACCCAAGACAAATCTCTTTAATGTGCGTAAGTGATCCTGGCCAGCCCACTTGGACATGCGGGTATGAAAAAGTGAATGAACAAAATCTATGTGAAAATGAGTGTGATTAGGTGAAACCAACTCACTTAAAGGTTGTGTAAATAAATATTGTCTTCCCCGACTCTAGGATCTCAGACTGAATTTTGTTACATTAATTTCTTATATTATTCCTATTAAATTGAAACTGCTGTTTCAATATAAATGTTGTTTTAACTGCTGATATGAAAAGCTTTGATTCAAAACCAGGATAGGGTAATCCAAAATTTAGATGATTTCATTGTCTTGCTTGTCATGCATTGTTCATGTGGAAGTTAGGGAGACCAGACAAGTAAACAGGATAATTGTTACCCAAATACACACTTAAGAAGACAGTGAGAAGACCAAGAAGACTGAGTACCAAATTTCTCATCTGCTGCCAAAGAGGAGGGCACCTGAACGGTGAGCAAGTCAGTGCTCAGTGCTTATCATATGATATATCAATCTGCTTACATCTTGATATTTTGCTGTGTTTCTACGTGATATAATCTCATTAGTTAAGTTTTTTTTATGTCCTTGCCTGTGTTTTCGATGATTATCTTGATCCTGTAAAACACCACTTGTTTTAAAACTCTCCACTGAGACTTTTCTCATACAGTTTACCAGTTTTTACCTTGTGTCTAGAAAGCCTAGTTACCTTGCCAGGTACTAGGCATGCACTGAAATGTCTTTATTAATGCCTTGCAGTCATGACATGTACTAATTATATATCTCAGACACTATACTGAACATTTTGTGGTTTGAATATTCTCACTTTACATTATGTTTCACATGGATGATGTGAGAGCACATATATCCTGGTGTGATACACCTAGGTTAAACTCTGTTTCAGTTGTCCCAGCCCTTCATAATCCAGTTGCAAGCAGTTAATTACATGTCCTTTTCAGCCCTTTTCCAGAGTGCATCTGACATTAACTTTCTAACATAATCAGATCACAGCTAAGGAGGTTAGACTTCTTGCTTTCCCTGTGTGCAAAACTAATACACCCGTTTGAGAAAGAAGTTTTACCTTCACTATGCCATTTGACTTTAATGAGGAAGGAAAGAGTAGTGTACTTCCGATTATAGTACTTAGATGTCTACTGCTGCCATTAAGTGGAGTTTAAACATAATGTGGGTGATATTTAGCATCCCGGTGTCATTTCTCGTCTCTGTGCATTGTGCAATAAATTCATGAATACTTAGGATATTTCTGCTAGATAGCTACATTATCCCCACTGCACTGATGAGGAGATTATGTCAGTGAGGTCAATTCAAAAGAATTGGCTATGGGCACAGAATAAGCCCATAACAGAATGAAAAAAATATCAATCCTGATGGAAGATCTTTTGACCTCTAGTAAAAAGACAAAATCCCTGCATGACAAAGAGGCTCCCAATTCTTCACAGAAGCTCATTTTCTTTATATCTTTCTATATTTCATGGCATTTTATCTTCAGTTTTTCCTCTTCATTTTGTAAGTCTTTACCTGTGTAAAACTGTTGTTACTCTTCTTAAACATGGGAACATGGACACATAATTGTCAGAAAGTTAGGAACTGAAATGGTCAAACCTAGGCTTGGCACAACCTGTAATTGAGAAAATTAATTATTGCTCAGTGAACTCCTTTGAGCTACATGGAAATGCATACAAATTGCCAAGTTACTACCAAATGGGCCAAAACACAGGACTGTAACATTATGGTTATAATGTGTGTGTGGACTTAAAAACTTTCATAAGCATGTGAGTAGCAGCATAGTTATCAGAAGTGTTCATATGGTCTAACATAGTCAGGCTCAGTGCGTGTATTCCTCTGCATGTGCATAGACAGGACCTGGTGCTAGTTGTGAAAAATGAGTTTTAAAATGAGCTAGCAAAATATTATCATTTATGCTTTAGAGGGAAAACATTCCTGAATACATACATAAATTTTCAGGCTCTTAGTTTTTTTGGCACTTTTGCTTAGGTAGGTGAACACTGTATGAGTAGCATTTATTAATTTCTGCACAGTTTATTTACTCACACTTGCAACCTAGATGCTTTTCAAATTTTAATTTAAATACTGAAGTTTGATATAGCTAAAATATATTAAGACTCTGGGTAAAAAGGTAAAAAAGACTGTCAGGGTTGTATAGCAGCCTCAGAAGTTTTGGTCTTTTATCTATATTAAAAAAGAAAACCCATGCAAGGTTTCATTTCCCATGCAATTTCATTTAAGCCTCTACATTCAGAAAGTTCATGTTTAAGACTGATTAGCTTGGAATTGTAGCTAATTTACCTTGATGCTGCAGAAGTTTCCTATTTCTCTGGTTTCTAAGCACACCAAGTGTTACATTGTGCTAGTTCAGAATGATGCACTACATCTAGCTGAGGGAAAGTAAACATTTTTTAACAATTTTTTTGCACATTTAAAATAATCTTTTACTATTGTCATGTAAAAGTGGTCATTTCTGCAAGGAGTTACATGTGACAAAGTTTCTCAAGAATGAGATGCAGCATAGCTCATCATCTGAGTGTTATACCTAAACTGGTGAATCCAGTTTAGTATGCCAAACAGCAGAAAATAGTTTCTCATCCAGCACACCGTGTCTGTATGTCAGCAGTAGTGCTGGATGAGTGCACACTGGAGCTTATGAGCAGAATATGTTCACTTCTTGTTGAAATCTCACTCTGCAGGACCTTAGGTCAGCCCTGAATTTTGGAGGAATTACTCTCAAGTGTGCTGGCTGTTACACATTTGCCCCTTTGTGCCTCACCAGCTCAAGCCTCTCTAATTCATGTATTACCCTCAGTTCATGTGCTTCTCACACACGGTCCCCAGCATGTTCTTTTTGAAAGGTTATGGCAACTTCTGTCTTTCAACATCACGAGGATGACAACACCAGCTCAGAAAAAATTCTATATAGCGCAACACCCAATAGTCCATCCATTCATGCCAAAATAAGATCAGAATTATGTAAATGCCATTTTTGCCTTTATATTACACAATGTAAAGAAAGCATTTAGAAGTGTGTATTTAGTTTCAAGGATCTTCTAGTTCTGGGCTGCAGAACAATTTTCAATTAAGGCTGAAGAATTTAATTGGTTTTATATGTAAATGGTTCTTGGGAGCTACAGTACTTTAAAGTATTATTCTATCATGTATCATAAAAAAAGAAAATTATACTAATATAATAAGAAGAATGAGACTTGTGCTTACTGAATGTCTCAGTATTATCTCTCAGGTATCTCATTAACTAAAAAAATTTTTTATGTAGTGCACACTACCTACCCTGTCATTAAGATTAGCTCTTCTTTTACTTGCCTACTGAAAGTGCAAAGACAAAAATAAAAAGGAGAAGTCAGAGGAAATAATGTTTTGAATTTAATTTACAAAGTGCCTTATATGTATATTAAATGTCCATATTTATAGATTGTGGCCCTTTTTTTTAAGTATTTCAACTGTTCATGGTGGATTTGTTTTTTAGTCTATCACATAGAACAAAAAAAAAGATATTTCATATCCAATCAGTGGTGCGGAAGCTCCTTGATTATATGTATATATTTTGTTGATGTAAGGCATACAGATGAAGAAGAGCGGCAGTAACTAGGGCCTCCTAACTCAACTGTATCTTGAGGTCAGGAGGCCAATGAGATCTGTGGCAACTGATCCTATTAGCTCAATTATATTTATCTTCTGCTTGCCAACATACAAATTCATTTATGCAGAATGCTTATATAGAATTTATATATAGTACTATGCATACAAATTTATTTCAGCTAGCTGAGCCATGTCTATAGAGTCTTGAATATAATAGTTTAATAGAAAAGTAATTGGTTGATCTTGAAATGAGCTCTCCTGTGTAATATGACAATCATTAAAAAGCTCCCAGGTGAAAATCTGAAATTCAGAAACAATTTGTCTAGCTGAAATTGACAGATTAACATTGACCAAGTTCTTCCAAAATGCCCATGCACAAATTAAAATTTAGCTTTTGCATTAATAAATTAATCTGAATAAGGCTTTCATTTTAAAATAATACTGCTATATTTTAGGTGTTTGAGATTTTCATTTTCAGTTGAAATGTTATAAATCAAACAGAACCATGCTCCGTTCAAGGAAAGATCGAACAGTTTACCATGAGGGAGCTCAATATCCTGTAGTAATCTCTCAGAAAGAGGCACTTGAACCCCTTTTAAAGGGCACAGAAGTCAATAGACTCTTGAAAAAGTCAATGAACTTTGAATCAAGGCATACAAATAAAATTTTGATCATCCTAGTCACTACAACTCTTCCCATTGATTAAGAATTCTCCTTGATATTCTGCTATCTGAACTGTGACCAGGTTTAAGTTTTCCATTGTGTCTGTAGCATGTGAAATAAGTCATAACTGAAACATTGT
Source organism: Xenus cinereus (assembly GCA_025774025.1). Classification (NCBI taxonomy): domain Eukaryota; kingdom Metazoa; phylum Chordata; class Aves; order Charadriiformes; family Scolopacidae; genus Xenus; species Xenus cinereus. The sequence continues at coordinate 137,176,286 of JAOXJK010000001.1, forward strand.
CAGGCCATAGTGTTCAAATGAAAATCTGAAAGATTATTCTGTATTCTGAATGGTCTTAGATACCTGCATCCTGCATCAGGTTTACTGTATTGCATAAAGTCTCAGGTGTAGAAAATGTTACATTTTAAGCTTTATACAGAATAGTCTGAATTATTCTGGTAAAATTGCTTTTATAGAAATCTGGAGTCCTATTAGTTCTCAAACTATACTGCACAGCATTTATATTAAGCAGGAATCTCCTGTCGTCAAGTTCCTTGTCTTCATAAAAAGAGCTTGACTTCTGTTACTGTAAATATACGGGGAATTACACAAATCTGGTTAATTTACAAAGTATTGATAAATCAAATTTCCTGTGCTTAGTAAAGGTTTGCTTAATCTCCTTCATACATTTGAAAGAGTTCATTCACACTATGAGGGTTTTCACTTTTTGTTTAAGTACATTTTTTTTGTGCCGTGGTCTTTAAGATCCGGAATCCAGCAGCAGACAAAGCAACTAAAAGTTATCTTCCTACCATGGTTACACATCAGCATTCACATCATTCTGTCATCAACATATGAGGAAGAAGAGGCTATTGGTTTGAAAAACAAGATAACAAGATGCAGGTCAGAAACCAAATAAACCAATTGAAAATTGGAGACAGTACTCAGCATAAAAATACAAAGAGGTTGCTGAAATGCTGAGAGCAGTTGGATGAAGAACACATAGCTCTATGGAGGTAAGTCGATCACAGGTTTCTTGAGGAAAGAGCATATCTACCAGGAAGAGATTAAGACAGACTGAATAAAAACACTGGGAATTAGGGAAGATAAATTTTGAAACAGGACAGAGTTTGAGAAGATGAAGAACAAAGAGAAAAGATGACACCAGAACTGGCAATAACTGAGGACAGGATTTAATAAAAGATGTGTGGAAATCTAAAGAACAATGGAGAGAGTAAAGAAGAACCTAGACATTAGTCTAAGTCTAGGAGGTAGTGAGAAAAAAGGATATTTGGAGGTAAGGTCAGGTGAAACACCAGGAGAGAGTAAAGAGATTTAAGTGGGAAGAGAACTGAGAATGTGGGAATCACAGTAGAGACAGAGGTGGATTAGGAATGATGTGTCAGTTTTAGGAAGCCAGTACAGGAAAGGCAAAGAGCCGAGGGCTGAGATAAAAAAAGTGAGAAATGGAAAGCAAAATTGATCATATGATGATAATGAGGTTGGAAGTAGTAATTGAGAAGATACTGAAGTTGCACCCACATAGACCGGAAGGAACAGAAGGAATCACCTATGGGGCAAAAAAGTATACAGAAATTTCCAAAAATTGTATCACATGATGACACGACATATCTCCGTGAGTCCAGCAGGGAATTTAATTCATTGATAAAGCTTCTCTAGTGTATTGTATAGGCTTGGTACAAAAATATTTATTTTTGAAAGCAAGATATTCAGAGTACATCAGGGTACACTGAATAGTTTTAAGACTGAAGTGAAAATATTGACTAGGTGATTGACACCATTTGCTTAAACGTTTCTATCTGAGGTGCCATAAGGTATTCAAGTCTGCAGTGGGCTAGTAGACAGGACATACAACCTATGTGAGACTTGCTCCCACTTTGAATCAGCATCTGAAGTCCAGTCAAGTTACCCTAAAGCATGTTAAATGGAACCTATCATCAATATTTGACATGTAGCCTTTCTCAGTTTGGACACACAGTTCTACTAAGGCAAAAAGTTACTGTACAAACAAAGGTAATTAGAAAAAAATTAATGGTTTGAATACAGAACATGCTGCATATTGTTTTATCATTTTATGTAATAAAAACTCATTCTGTGAAACAATTAAATATACTCATTCTGGCCTTAGTCAAAGGGCCAAGGAACTAATTTTATACAGGTTTCAATGGGAATCTGCAACCAAGACTTGAGAAAACACATGGAATGATGTGGAAGAAACAGGAATGTTTGCTAGTGAGCACTACCTTTCCCGGGCCCTGCATGGTGCAGATTCTGTGTAAATGTGAATGTGCAAATAAGACAGAGATGCAAGAAAGAGAGATGAATGCAGACTGCACACACAAGTTACTTTCTGGCACCTGTTATTTCAGAGTTTCCTCTGCTTTTTGATTTTCTGAAAAATAAAGGGCGTTGATTCCTTCCATGATTGGTTTATATCACTGCATATACAAAATATTTCCTTTGACCACTGCAACAAGAAAAGTAACAGGAATTTTTCTCAAGCCAATACAATATGGGGGATCAATATTGTGTGAAATTCACCTTATCTTGATGATTACTTGTGTAACAAAGAAATACATTGCGCTCCTATGCTACTCAAGAACAAAGATGTCACTCCAATATATTGAGCTTGGGTTAGTCCTTTCTCACCACATCACAGGAAGAAACCCATTTATTTAGTCTTATTGTCAATTGATAAAACATGTTTCCAGGCCTTAAGAATTATTGAGAAAAACACAACAAAATAAACCAAAACCAAAACAACAAAAAACCCACAAGAACATAATGGTTTCAAGAAGGAGCTCTCTGCCAAATAGAAAAAAGGAACAGTGAGTACCTACTTCATCGAAGCAGACACTGCAAGACTGCCAGGCAGAGAGAGATGTGCGTGGACTGCTAAAATACACAGTCTCAAGACAGAGAACTGCTGTAGTTATATCCCATCAAATGTACCTTCATAAAAGTGCCAGCTTAACTAAATAAACAAATTACTCTGCAGTCAAAGGGTTCCCTCTCATCTGAAAAAAATGTGCAGTTATCTCTGAAATTAAACATTTCAAAATTTTATGAGTTTATTTTTTATTTCAATATGCTTTGATCAGTAGCTGACTGACAGCCATTTTTGTAATTTTGGGAAAGCTAAAAGGACTATGTGAGGAACGCGCCCATAGTTCTTGAGTAGTAATAATACTAAGTGCACCCAGGTTTACAGCATTATTCTTGAGGCTCAGGAGTTCAAAAAGCCAAGTAAATATGAAGCAGAGTTAATTTTAATGAAGAATTTCTCATCCTTTTTATTCAAGGCTTGTTGACTTTGATTGAACTTATATCCAGCTGCACAAGATCCTAGGAAACAAAGTGTGTCATCAGTTTCGTACTGCTTGTTGGCATCATGATTAAATGCAACTCATTTTGCAGAAGCTAGATTTCAAAGCAGGTCAAATATTCTTCTCAAGAAAGGACACAGCTCACTTGGTAAGTGGGTTATTAGCAAATAGTATTTGCTCTAATACAGGCAAAAAGGCCATACATCTTCAGTCAAAGATGAGAGTGTGCTAAGAACTTGCAGGAGATCATCTGGGGAGCAGTGACTCTGAACAGGGCTTTGGGCGGCACGATGGATAACTCTGCGCACGTAAGCACAAGAGAGATTCCTAGGAAAAAATTGAGGCTACTTACTGATGACTTTGTGATGGTGTCCCAATGAGTGGAAAGTCTAAGCCCTTGTCTCACGTCAACATTTTTATGAGAATTGTAACCACATGGGGAGAATCTAAAAAGAGAGAAAAGCCTACTTTGAATGTTGGAGTTTACATTTCATGGAGACAAATCCCTGTAGTTTTCCCATTTAATAAAGTTCAAAGTATTTCTTTTCTTGGCTTTTTTGTTGTTAGAGTCATCTCTCTAAACATTCACAGGCAGAGTTATCAAAGGTAAAATGTGTTTTGAAAAAGTCAAATTATGGGCTATCAGTATAGCTCATTTTTCTACTAAAAAGAATCAAAATTATATAATATAGACTACGAACAGTGATCAGATCACCTGTTGGAAACAAGGTGTGCAGCAAGTAGGAGTCAACGTCACCTTGGGAAAATATTATAAAAAGCTATTCTTTAATATCCTTTTAGCTTAGGAGACTGAATTTCATATTAACTCATTGAATGGTTATGATGCCAATTGCTTACACAATACTATATTATAATTTTATTAACACCTTCATAGTTAGGCTAGACTCTAATACCAACATTTTATGCTTATGTTTATGATTTAATCTTGTCCAGTCAAAATAAATACTGTTTTGTACCACATTTCAGGCTTTCCAGGATTTCTTGTCTTATTCCAGCTAATGGACTGCTTTAAGACTAATGTACTTTTCTTTCTTTCTTTCTTTCTTTCTTCCTTTCTTTCTTTCTTTCTTTCTTTCTCTCTTTCTCTCTTTCTCTCTTTCTCTCTTTCTCTCTTTCCAATAGAGCTAAGCTTTTTCTATTTAGGCTAGCATTTTTCTATTTTAAGCTGGTTCTTTTCTTTTTGTTAGGTTTTTAGAAAACTAGTTGAAAACTGGAATGGTCACAAGACAGAGCTCAGCCTTTAAAAAATTAAGAAAATTTACTAACCAACAACCACTGTTTTTTTCCATTACATATTACTCTTCCAATTGAAGTAATGAGCTTATTTTTGTGGGGCAAATTACAAGTGATGATGGCAGATTCTTCAGTTTTCTCTTGCCCTTGTCTTTCTGCAGACCACAGGTAGGCACTGTCACTTCAAATGCAAATTGGGCTGTTCCAGTAGATATTGTTTTAGTCATCCAGAAAATTATAGTTGCAGGTTCAAGTGCCTCTTTGAAAAGGTTACCATAACATTTCAAACTGTTTTTGTAATTGGCCCTGTAATTCCTTCAATCACAGACAGTACTACAGATAGTCTTCTTCCAGAAGTACATGATTAATGTCTCCTAGTCTCTCATATGCATTCAGTTCTTGGAGCTTCTAATTTATATCCTTCAGGATAAGCTTCCCTTCCGCTTATGATCCAAACTGAAAAGATTGCACAGAAGAGGAATCAAGGATTGGCTTTTAGGCAAGAAACAGCAGAAGAACTTATAGTGAGAGCTGACCACAGAACAAGATCAGAGTGGCTTAGGTAACAATAAAACCTGTAAATTAGTGTACGAGTTAACCCTGGGCTGTCCAGAAACATGGTGATAAATTAAATTCATCCACTTGTAGTACAGCTATTAACTCAGGTTTTTGTTCGCAATTACACAGTAAGAGATGAGCTCTCCCCTGGATACGTATTCTGGCACTGAACTCGGACTGAGTTTCCCAGCTGCTGCAGCAAAAGATCTTCCCATCCTTCCAACTCAACAGCCAAACCTAGAGGACAGTTAGCCCTAAAAGGCCAGGCACTTATTAATGGGGCTGGGCACTTTGGGCCCCTTAACACAAAAAAGACATTGAGGTGCTGGAACAGGTCCAGAGAAGGGCAACAAAGCTGGTGAGGGGTCTGGAGAATAAGTCTTATGATGAGAAGCTGAGGGAGCTGGAGTTATTCAGCCTGGAGAAAAGGAGGTTGAGGGGAGATCTTATCATTCTCTACAACTACCTGAAAGGAGGTTGTAGAGAGGTGGGGGTAAGTCTCTTCTCCCAAGTCAGAGGCAATAAAGACAAGAGGAAATGGCCTCAAGTTGTGCCAGGGGAGGTTCAGATTGGATATTAGGAAAAATTTTTACACTGAAAGGGTTATTAATCATTGGAATGGGTTGCCCACGGAAGTGGTTGAGGCACCATCCCTGGAGGTATTTAGAAGACAGGTAGACACAGAGCTTAGAGACACAGTTTAGTGACAGTTTTTATCAGAGTTAGGTTGATGGTTGGACTAGATGAACTTAAAAGTCCCTTCCAACCTGGACAATTCTATGATTCTATGATTCTAAGACAAGAAACCACTAATAGAAAACAACACAGTTAAACAGCAGCTGTCAGAGGACTCGTACCTTCAGAAAGTAAGAAGATAGATAACACAGATGTGTCGGCCAATATAAATGTAGGAGTACAGACCTATAAGTACGACCATTTCTAAACTGGTTCCCTTCATAAAGGCCTGACCGTCGCTAACACTACAGAGATCGGAACATGCAGTATTCCCCATTCCACAAACAGTGCACTTCAAAGCACTTGACGAAAAGACGATACAAATAAACTTCATCCTCTCCTTTCCCCCATGCTGGGGAATAAAGCGAAAAGATCATCTTGTCTCCAAAGTGCTTCTGAATATCAACACAGCGGGACCACTTAATCCTCGCAGATTTACCCCACCACAATCTTGCAGCTCTGATTTCTCATAGCTAGAGTCACTAATGATCCATTATTCTTGGCTGTGTTTGTTAACTGTATTTGGGTAACTAAGAGAATTATATATGTGAATAGGCTTTTTTGAGGCCTTTATGTGAGTTACCAACTGAAGCACATGAAAGCCCTGCTGAAAGATGACGATACTGTGGGAGATTCACAAAGATGCCAAGTCTGCCATGCGAGAGACACTAAAGACCAGGGAAGAGATGTAAAAAATGGACTAATTTTGAACTAGACAAGAAAAGAGTATCAAAGGAGACTGTTACCAGGGTAAGAAATCATCCTGCCATTTTAAGACTGTTGGTAAAATAATCTGCTCTTAATGGTCTCTGCAGTTAAGGCCTTTTCTAATTAGTCCAATTATAAACAACGTTCAATGGGATTTTTCTTCAAGCCAAGCCTCATTGCCACTTGAAATTGAATTTGCAAGATAAGGCTATTTTCTTTCCTCCATTGTCAGTAGGAAAGCACTGATGAATGTTCTAGCAAGTCCCAACAGGCAGTGGTTGAGCTCTGAAACGAGTAGGACATGGCTGAACACAACACATGAGGATGCAACACCTGGAGCTTGAGAGAGCAATCAGTAAGTGACCTGCAGAAGCTCTGTAGGATGGAAGGGGAAGAGCAAAGCATCAGCTGATTCCTGCAAATTATGAAAAACCCAGTAAAGAAACACTCAACTCTTAAACTACTACCATAATACTTTGTGATGGTGGGAATCCAGAATCCCTTAATGAGATGCATCCTGTAAAACGAAGATTAAAAAGTCACATGCCAGAGCTCCTATTGCTCTACAAAGGAGAGAGCTGCGGTCAGACCTTGGGTTCTCAATGCTTCTCAGGAGCAGCCCAAAGAAGTCACCTTGCAGCCATCTCTGAATTCAAATGTGGTTCAGCATCTTTACATTTCAGACTAGCTGTTTATACGCCTCACTACAGTGTCCATGTGGTTACTTTATAAGAGTGAGAACTGATAACCAACAATAGAAACTAATTACGTTGATGTACCATCAGCACCAGTGGTGTTCTGTCTGGAGAAGCTCTCTCTAAAATCAGCACCTCCTTACTAGTAGGCATCTCTTTTCACTTTAAGCATAACCAGTGTTAATTAGGCCTTAGTTTAGAAGACTCCACTCCAATTCTAGTTAGAGCTTCTTGTTTTAATCATGCTGATGTTTGCTATTGGAACGTGCCCTCCAATTTAGAAACAATTCTGCATCTTCTCTGACTTACTGGTTTCTTGTAAAGCTGTAGGAAAGATTCAGCAGCAAATCAGGCTCACCCTTGCAAGACAGGATTACTGAGAAGGGATTTCAACCAGAAAGATGTTAATAATTAAGAAAGCCAAAAGGGCATGAGTAATTTAGTTTTGAAAAATGCACACCATGCAGTTAGCCAAGTAAAAAACATGTACTTTTAATGTTTCAGCTATTGCTAATCTTCTGAAAGAGGCCATGCATGGTAAGAGACAATCTTTTATTCTTAGCATCTTGCTTAACCTGTTACCCACTGAAATACTCACTGAATATAATGTATCTTTATTCCTGGGCATAAAAGTGAGTCAAAAGGCTATCCAGAGGAAAAATGACAGCCACAGAAGACTTTGTGAAAAACAATTGGGCCACTGAATGAGCAAATCAGTACTGAAGGTCCTGGAACCAGGATCCGCAGGTTGATTTCTCATCTTTTCTACCCCCTTAGTGCTCATCTGCTACGTTTTGATCCAATCTTCTCCAATACGTGATGAGATGAAAAAGGAGTCCTGGGGTTTTGCAATGCAAAACACTGAGATGGAGCTGGACTCTTTTCAGTGGTTTCCAGCAATAGGATGAGGGGCAACGGGCACAAGCTGGAACATGGGAAGTTCCACTCAAATATGAGGAAGA
>JAOXJK010000001.1:137193829-137205395 GCA_025774025.1 Xenus cinereus
CTCCTTTCAGGTAGTTGTAGAGGGCAATGAGGTCTCCCCTCAGCCTCCTCTTCTCCAAACTAAACATGCACAGTTCCCTCAGCCAGGTGTTCAGTATATTCAGTAGCTGGACCCAGTTTCCCAACTAACTGGCACTTGGACATACAGGCTTCCTCAGTTGCAGTCCCACTCCAGCTGCTGGCACAGCCTCCCCTTACATACACGCACAAAAAAGTTAACCTCTGCACATGCACCCACACCCTGCATGCCCCAGGTGTCTCCAGTGCTGGCCCTTGTCCCACCACCCTCCTGTGAACGGGAAGGGGGGATGGGGAACCCTCTCCTGGGAAAAAACATCTGAAAAGGAGTTTAGTGAGGAGACAAAGGAGGCTGTACTGGCTGGCGCAGGCACAACTAGGCACATGGACTGACCAGCCCCTGCTCACACCCCACTGGTCCCCCTTTACCTTCTCTTTCCCCACACTTGTACCTGCCCAAACCACTATGATATCTCCTTTTCCCACCTTCAGTCTTTCCCTAAATACCCCGTAATGACCCCGGGTGCAAACACCACTTTGCAAACACCACTTTACAAACACCACTGGTAATACACAGCAGCACTGTGACACTGATTACTTTCTACTGGCACTGCATCACTTGCCCTGATATGTTTCACATTTATCTCTCCTTCTTTCATACACCTTCTTCTGTCTTTAGTGTTTACCTGCAAAAATTCTGCATGCAGACTTGTGTTGGGTTTACATGGCAAGATTTTGGTAGCTTCCTGCATGTCCAATAGACCTGATGTCAGCCTGCTCCAAAACAGACCCACCACTGACCAAGGCTGAACCCATCAGCAATAGAGGTAGAACCTCTGGGATAACACGTTTAAGAACAGGAAAAAGTTGCCACGCAACAGCAATTCCAACTGGAGAGATTAAGATTATGTAAGAGCAACAACTCTGCAGATGCCAAGTGGAGAGAAGTGAAGAAGGTGGGGGAGTTGCTCCATGAGCTGGAGCAGAGATTCCCCTGCATCTTGTGGTGAAGACCATGGTGAGGCAGGCTGTCCCTCTGCAGTCTAGGAGGTTGGAGGCCATTAACTTTGGAACAGATCTCCGCCTGCAGCCTGAAGGAGGCTGTGAGCCTGTGGAGAGCCTTTTCTGAAGAACGTTCCTGAGAGGACCTGTGGTCTTGTGAAGAGAGGAACCCATGCTGGAGCAGGCTTGCTGGCAAGACTTGTGACCCCATGAGGGACCCATGCTGGAGCATTCTGTTCCTGAAGGACAGCACCCCATGGAAAGGACGCACTCTGGAGTTAATGAAGAACAGGCAAGAAACCCTGGCAAACTGACATGCCACCTAAAGGGCACCAGGGGGGTGGACCACTGCCAAGGTGAGTGCTGCATACTCATCATGTTGGAAGCAACTGCTGGTTGTCTAGAAACATACCCTTTAAACCATGCCACTGCCCAAAACACCATCTTAGACCTTGAAAGGCAATTTTTTTGGTGACATTGTTCCCCAGAAAGAATTGAATCAGACAATGGGACTCATTTCCGAAATAACCTCATAAATTCCTGGACAAAGAAACATGGCATTGAGTGGGTGTATCACATCCCCTTTCACATACAAACTTCTGGAAAAAATTGAGAGATATAATAGACTGTTAAAGACTGTGTTAAGAGTGTTGGGCAATGGGGCGTGGAAGCATTGGGTTACAAACCTAGCAGAAGCCACTTGGCTGGTTAACATTAGAGGATCTGCTAACCATCCTGGTCCTGCCCAAACAAAACTCCTACATACTGTGGGAGAAGATAAGATCCCTCTAGTGCACACCCAGAAGTAGCTGGGGAAGGTGATGTGGATTGCTCCTCCCTTGCAAAAAGGCAAACTCTTTCATGAGGTTGTCTTCACCCAAGGACCTGGGTGTACTTGATAGGTAATGCAGAAATATGGAGAGACCCATTGTGAGCCTCCAGGATATTTAACACTGGGGGAAAACGACGTGTCATATAAGTTCCCTGTTGCAGGAAGTAATGTGCAGGAACAACCTGAACCAGCGAAGACTGAGTTTCACAAGGAACCAGACGAGTGCAATGATGACCCAAACCATGCTGGTGTTGGTGCCCAATGATTGAACATACTGCTTCTCCTGTCCTGAGCGCCCATCTTGACAGTCATATCCTGTCCTTATGAACATCTGGAGGACTGGAAGAAGCCCACGGAATGGGAATGGGAGAGTAACATCTACACGTTAAAGGACATGGGATAGCAGATAATGAGAATGTATAAATTTGTTTGTTGGGCATAAAAGTTGTTTAATTACATAGCTTAAGTTGTAAATGTTGGTAAGAAAGGATTTCAGTAATGAGAATTAAAAACAATGGGATGGCTAGAAGATATATATGTATATAGTAAATTAAATGGGACCTAAGCACGATGCAAATGGTGTGGAATAAGGGGTGGAAGTTGTATTGGGTCTGGCTGAGATGGAGTTAATTTTTCCCATAGCAGCCCTCATAGTGCTATGCTTTGTATTGTTAGTTAGAAAGGTGTTGACAATACACCAGTGTTTTTGCTGCTCCAGAACAGTGCTCTCACAGCATCAAGGCTGTCTCTCCAATATTCCCACATCACCAGTAGGCTGGAGCTGGGCAAGATCTTGGGAGAAGACATAGCAAGGACAGCTGACACAAACTGACCAAAGGGATATTCCATATCATAAGATGTCTGCTCAGCAATAAAAGCTAAGAGAAAGGAGGATGAGGGGGAAGGACATCCATTATAACAATGTGTGTCTTCCAGACCAACCACTACATGTAATGAAGTCCTACTTCACAGGAAGTGGCGGGACGTTGACTGCTGATGGGAAGTAGAGAATAAATCTTCTGTTTTCCTTTGCTTATGCATGTGGCCGTTCCTTTTGCTTTATTAAACTGCCTTTATTTTGACCCACAAGTTTTTTGCCATCTTATTTTCTCCCTCTGTCCCATCCTGCTGAGGAGGGGAGTGATAGAGAGGGTTGGTGGGCACCTGGCATTCAGCCAAGGTCAATCCATAACATATGCTGGCTAACCCAAGTCAGCTACATTTCTTCTAGGTCAGAGTTTTATACTGTGTGGTTTTGGAGCTGTTGCAGTGTCTCAGGAGCAGCAAACATAATTTCAAAATGACCCAGAGGGACAAAATCTGAAGCTGCACTTGCAGAGACGTTGGTGTGATGTATTGGTATTGTTCTCTAGGAGACCACTGGTGCTTGGAGAAGGTAAGCTTCTGGGGAAAATTGCAAAGCTTATTTTATTGATGGCATCACTGTGCACAATTCTTCACTAGAGCTCCCTTATTCGCTGCAGTAATGCTTGTGTGTAGTTCAGATTATTTGAGCAACTGCTAGGCTTACAGAGATATGAGAGTAGTAAACTTCCTTTCACATGTTGATAGTACTTCTGCAGCAAGGACTCTCAATTTCTGATTCTTAAGGGGAAGAGAACCATAGATTTTATTATGCCACTGCCTCTTCCACATGAAAAAGAAAATCAAGTACTTAATCAAGACACTCAGGAGTAGTTCTTCCTTTTCCCTTTTGTGAGGAGAGTTGTTAACAAATAAATTAATATATCCAGAATTTCCAGGAGCCCCAGGCATATCATTACTTGAAATTCCACATCTATTGCTATGACCAGCTGATAGCTGGGTGCTATATTTTTTTTTTTCAGTATCTTTAGAGTGGGCCTTTAAACCCCCAGTGTAAAATATCAGCAAATGCTGATGAACTGCCAAATGAAGCAAGTTAATCAAATCATCAGTATCAACAATAATATGAAAACTGGGACAAGGTTTTAACAAGTACCACTTGTACAGCTATCAGATAATTTTTCTTCATAGACACTGCACTTTAGTTTGAACATCTAAAATCTGGATACCAGTCATAAATCCAAATGGAGGCTTAACAATTCTGTTAAAGAGAAGTGAAGCTGATGAGTAGGACTCCTCTGAGTACTGTAATCAGAGAAATTATTCTATGATGAGGAAATGCCTTTAAGATTAAAGGAATGTGCAAAAGGGAGGGTGCTAAGACTACAGATGTGATGCATCTGTCTATCAGCTAGGAAATGCTAGTTTCATCTGACTAGAGTGCCTAGGTTGCTAATAGTACTGTAACAAGCATTAAGTGGTATGAGCATCATGTAAGTACCATGTGACAGCAGAGATTGGTAGTGAATGTTAAAGTAACTTGAGATGTGCTGAGCATCTCAAAAGTAGTAACATTTGCAGCAGAATATGCTGGCTCTTACTGTTGAGTTTGCTGTATTACAAATATTTGGTGAGTAGCTGCAGGGTAGAAGCATCCTGAACAATAGGTTAAGCAGGACCACTGTCTCACCATGCTGTATTGGAGATTGTAAGTCATATAAACCTTCCTTGGGTGAACTTTTGGCATCTCAAATTTTGGAGTAAGAACAGAGCATGTTTCAGTCAGGTCGCCTCAGGCAACATTCTGCACTCTGCAGAGTGGCGTGATATTCTGTAATTTTCACATATATTAGGTAAATCATGTTAAAAAAAACTTAAATCATGTTTAAAAAATTAATGATTCATTTGGTAAAAATGCAATAGTTTTGAGGGCAAGCTTAAAATGTATAGTTCTTTTCCTATAGTTCAGCCAACTATAGGAACCAGTTTCTGGTTACTATGAGCTTTCAAGAATTGTTGATGCAGTTTGTGATTCAAAGTAATGCAGCTAATTAAGATGCATTGCTTTTCTCGGACTGTGCTTTCAAAAGCCTTTGTGCTCTACTCCTGTACTTGAAGTACAAGGCAAAAACATTTCCTTGTATCTCAATGGTTTAAAGCCTTGCTTGTTGTAGTTGTTCATATTGGTATGACAATCAACAAAGTGACAAGTGCTTCAAGGATGCTGCAAGGTTTCCACAAAATCACAAAGTGATAACGAGTGAATGTTATAGTCTAGGAAGACACAATAGAGGAAGTTATAGGACAGTATAGGGAAACCTATGTTCAATAGTACAAAAAAAACACAGCAAAACCACAACTCCGTTCCACTGCAAACATAAAAATCTATCTCAGAAATTATGTGAAGGTAAAAGCGTATTTTGTTACCTAGCATAAGAAAAGAAAAACTGAAATCTCAGTGAGCAATGTAACAAGAAAAGCAGCGTATGAATATCTGAAGTACAGTCCAAGAGGAAACTGTCTAAACATTGTAATCCAATAGCAAACACATTTGAACATGTAATACAACTGCTAAATATCTAACAACATCTCAATAAATATAAACAATGTGTATTAAAACATCCCTACGCACAATTCTCATATTTCAAATGCAATTAAAGGAACCATTAAGTCAGTAGGAAAAAGATTGTCTAAGAAAGACAGGATTTTGGCTTAGATCAAAACACACTCATGAATATCTCACTAGTTTCTAAGGGAAATTTGCTTGATCTTTAATTTTGATTTTATTATCAAAGCTATCATATAGACCTCTTTTGAACACAACTGAACAAATGATGAGTTATAGTTCTCTATTAAAAGCACTATAGATTAGTTCTCACAAGGACAGGTTTCAAGCTCAAAATAACTATGTCAGAAACAAGATGAAAGCTGGCAAGATGCAATGTCACCTTGGGAAACAATCCAAAAAAGTTATCTCACAATAACCAACTCATATACTCATAAATTATAACTATACATGATACATATACATGACTGACAAGTTGGGGCACAGATCTGCTGAAAAGAGCATAGGGGGCTGAGAAGGAGGCCAACAGTGTCCCAGCCTGCATTAAAACAAGCACAGCACTCCTTACTCAGCAAGTCTGGATACTGCCTATGGTTTTGGGCCCCCAAAACCAAAGACACATGAGCAAACTGGAGCTCAGCAAGGGTCCCCCAAGGCAGAGGGGGCTGGAGCACTTGCACTGTGAGGAGCACATGGGTGAGCTGGACTGGGTCATCATGGAGAAGGGGCCGATTTGGGGCATCTAACAGATCTCCAGCACCTACGAGAGGACATCAAGCACATAGAACTGGGCTTCTGGGAGGATCAGAGTTTACAAGCAAAATATGTTGCAGCAAGAGAGGTTCAGGCTGAATATAAGCAGAAACTTTTATCTGTGAGGCAGTAGAGCAGGTTCTCCCAAAAGGCTGTGCAACGTCTGTCTTTGGAGGGTTTCATGCCCCAACTGGATGAAGTCCTGAGAAGCATGGTCTGATCCTCCTGCTTTGGGCAAGGTGCTGTGCAAGAGACCTTCTCAGCACCCTCCCAGGATCAGTTATCCTGTGGTTCTGTGATTCTCTATATAAACAAACTGATTTTGGCTGGGATAGAATAATTCTTCATAGAAGCTAGCATGGGGCTGTGCTTTGGATTTATGTTGAAAACTGTTGAAAACACTGTTTTGGCTATGGTTGAGCAGCGCTTGCATGATGTCAAGGCCTTTTCTGATTCTTATGCTGGTGCACCAGCGAGTAGGCTGGGGATGCACAAGAATTTGGGAGGGGACATAGCCAGGACAGCTAACTCAAACTGACCAAAGGAATATTCCATACCATATGATGTCATAAGCAATAAGAGCCAGGTGAAGAAGAGGGGATACATTGGGAGTGATGTCATTTTTCTGCCCAAGTAACAGTTATCCATAATGGAGCCCTGATTTCCTGGAGATGGCTGAACACATGCCTGCCAATGGGAAGCAGTGAATGAATTCCTTATTTTGCTTTGCTTGCACGTGCCGCTGTGTCTTTATCTCAACCCATGAGTTTTCTAATTTTTACTCTTCACCTCCTATCCCACTGCAGGGGAGTGAGCAAGTGGCTGGGTGGGTCTGAGCTGCCCGATTAATTCAGGGTATTACATTCTATTGCTTACTCTAATTTCATTAATGAGTCTCATGAGCTCTTCCTCATTAACTAGCTTTTCTCCAATATCTATTCTGATTTCATCTCGATAAGGTCTTTATAAAACTGTGTTTGAGAAATAACCAGGCTATTGTGTCTACTCAGAACAATCTCTGGTCTCAATCACATTCAAGGCCTGCAACTTTCTAAGGTTTCTTATCCAATCTTGCAGTTAAGGGACTCTTTCCCCATAAAACTAAGCCGTCTTTTCTTTAGGCTTCACAGTTTCTCTAGAGTTTTATCTTTTACTTTCCTATTGATGTCAGCCAGAAACACCACTATATTTAGACAACATGATCCAGGAGAAGGGTAACTTGATCCTTACCTAGAAATACTTGTACAGATAACAAAATTTGGACAATGGAGTATATTTATTTAAGTAAAGATATAATATGATGTAATGGAATTTACAGTCAGACAAACTTTGACTAGATTTAACATTTATAGGCATTTTTTTATTATCAAATTAATTAACCACTGGAACTAAATACAAAATATTGTGGTAGTTTCACTGGATGTTCTTTTCCTTCAAATGAAGGATGATTTTTGTTTTAGTTTGGTTCTTTTATAGATATATAAGATAGGTCCGAGTTTAAGCAGTATTTAATTACAGAAGTCTAACATTTTGTATTATGCTGGAGGCTTTACAATCTGGGAAACTATGTGTCTGAAACTAAATTTTGTGCTTTAATTGTAGTAACTCATCATAGCAAGTCTATATGTACTTAACCATGTTCCTGGGGAGATCCCAACATCTGTACATCTGCGGTTCATCGTCTTTTAAACAGAAAATAAACTGCGCTTTTACAGACATTTGTCACGGTCAGTGAAAAAGTGCTTTACTATGTACGCTTTTTCAAACTCATTCAGCGGTTTGATGAGACAGCTGCATTATTTGCATTCAAGGGACAAATTCCTATTAAGTTAATGAAGTGGTTTAGTGTTATCTATATATTTTGGATTTCAATTATTTGCTGCTAAGGGGCATCAAGCACTCCATATCTCCTTACGCTGAGTGAAGAAACTTCAGTAAAGCAGCAGAATTTCTCTGTCATTGCCATGAAGTGTATGCTGTATAAACAAAGGTTACTTGGGCAAAGCAGTTTGAACCGGGGCAGTTCAGTCAAACTGGTTGGAGAAATCCCATCCTTTTCCTGAACAATAAATTACTATGTGCATTGAGAGAAATCTGGTCCCCATAACCTTTTCCATCTCGCCTCTGAGAGAAGCTATCTGTCCATAGCTTCGCAGGCAGCATCCTCTTCTCATTTTCTCAACGCATGGAGCCTCCACCACTCTCACAGGAGAAACAAACCCTTTCAGATCCTTCTCCCAGCACATCCTTTGCCTCTGCATCCCTTCTTCCTCCTCCCATTGCCAATGCTTTCTGAACCTGTCAAAGACATTAGACCTCTGGTTTAAATATTTTATGGAGTACATTTTAATACTGCATTACAGTATTAAATACTCAATACAGTAGGTTTTGGGTTTTTTTTAAGTCAGGTTTGATAAAAGCAGTCTCTTGGTCTTTTTATTTGTTTGGTTTTGGGTTTGTTTCTTTTTTTCTTTTTTTGGGGTTTTTAAGTAGTAAATACTGGAGAAATAGACCAAATAGTTGATAGGTGGGTGATTTTTGTTGACAACTTCATTGTGTTTTATATCTTTGTCAGTCATTCCTCTCACTCCCCTGCTAATCATCCTGTTTCTTTTTTCCTTCCCCTACTCCTTTCAAAGAAACAGCAAATAACACTAAAATATAAATTAGCTTTCAGTTTTCTTGGAGTTAGATTGCTCTTTATTTTAATTATATTCAACAAATCTGTTCAGAGAGAAAAGCATATATTGTAATTAAAAGAAAAATAAACAAATTTTATTGTGACTATAAAGCTGGTCTTACTACTTGTTCTAAAGTAGGCAAAGTTTTCAGACAGAGTAGCAGGTAACAGCCAGTGTATTTTAAATATCAAAGTATTGTAAATACAGTAGGATGCCATAACCATAGAGATAAGGTGAGAGATTCTAAGGGATGCAATACAGGCAATAAAAAAGAAGTAAATTGCATGACATCTGAACATTGATCAACAAAAATCCCGAAGAAAAAGAATATTTGCAAACATGAAAATGACTGGTTACAAAATTAAAGATGCAGAAGAAAAGACCCCAACTTTCAACTGAAGAACCAGGAAAGCAGGGAGGTTCTGAATATAAAATAAATGTAATATTACTGTTATTGTTGAAGATCTGATGTTAGGCAAACACATGTTTTTAGTGCCAGCACTAGGAAGATGAGGTTGTTTGGATTCCATTCTTACTCTTAGTGCCAGTGGTAAATCAGGTAAAATATCACACTCAGTACTGCTAAAAATTAAAGCAACAGAAAAAGGGTGATAAGTCAAAAAACAGATTTGCAGGTGCATCTTGCTCATTTTAATGGGTCATTCTATGACCTATGAACCAACTTTTAGATCCATTTATGAACAATGTTAAAAATTGCTAGTGGTGTTTTCATTAAATCTGTATGTTAAACAAAAAGTATTTTCCTGTGCAGAACGGACATTTTCTTCACAATGAAAAATGCTGTCTTTGTCTTGTGGAAAGTACTGTTATTCTCTCCCATTTTTTGCACCATTATCACAGAATAATTAAATGTTGAGGTATGAAAAACGAGCATGCTGCTATGCATGTAAATTTCATTTAGAAGGGTGATCTTGACACTCTGAAATATGAGGGCCTGCATGGTTTTGTCCTTTTTTTTTCTTATTTGTTTATTTTTGTTTGTATTTTTGTTTGTAATTTTTGTTTGTATTTTTGTTATTTGTTTTTGTTGTGATTCAATTTGTTTTTTAAAATAATTGTGCAAAAATGGTTTCTTTTCACATAAACTGCTACCAATCTTAGTACAATTCATATGCAGCCATCCAGCAATTTTTAATCTGGGTCATTCAAAGTGATAAGTCAAATAGAATTTTGGTTGAAAATTATTTGGGTTTCTAAATATTATATAATGTACTAAATATTAAAAATTGATTTAAGACTATCCACTGACTAATGGCAGGTTCTCACAAGCGTGGGAGGTGTGGTCTGGTTGCACCTGTTTTTTCCAAGGACAGGATAAATAAATCTGGCTGGTTTATAATTTAACTAAAAATTACAGTGTTAATTTCTCCTACACAATCTGCATGAGAAATACTGAAAATTGTGCTTTTTCACTCCTTGTGACTCTTTCAGTTTTATTCATGGTTTTTATTGTTCCTACTCCCTACCTGGCCTCGCATTTGATAGTCTCACTTAAAAACCATCACGTTTCAGCTGCAGCCCATTTTGTCCCTATGCCTTCTGAGTTTGTATAATCCACTGTTTCTTTGAGCTTTCAGCTTTTCCAGATGGTGGTACCTAATAGCAATCTGTAGTCTTTAAAATGAGTATTTTCATCATTACTTTTGAAATAATGTCATGGCAAATGTTCAACATAAGCTAGTTTATGTTGGGACTGCAGATAGCGAAACAGTGTTCAGGCCACCTTTGTGCACTATACCCATAAGGGAACTTGTTTACTGTGATGTGCAGGTACCTGACTTGAAAACAATAATTCAAAAGATGGATTTAAATATGTATGATGGATTGAAATATGTATATTCCCATATTGCCAACATGGCTTCACCAAGGGCAAATCGTGCCTAACAAATTTGGTGGCCTTTTACAATACTGCCACAGACTTGGTGGACAAGGGCAGAGCAACTAACATCATCTTCCTGGACTTATGCAAAGCATTTGACACTGTCCCACATGACATCCTGGTCTCAAAACTGGAAACTCATGGATTCGATGGATGGTCCACTTGGTGGATAAGGAACTGGCTGGATGGCCGCACCCAAAGGGTTGTGGTCAATGGCTCAATGTCCAAGTGGCAGCCAGTAACGAGTGGTGTTCCTCAGGGGTCTGTACTGGGACCAATACTATTTAATATCTTTGTCGGTGACATGGACAGTGGGATAGAGTGCACCCTCAGCAAGTTTGCCAACACCACCAAGCTCGGTGGCGCAGTTGACACACTGGAGGGAGGGGATGCCATCCAGAGGGACCAGGACAGGCTTGAGAGGTGGGCTCGTGCAAATAGCATGAAGTTCAACCAAGCCAAGTGCAGGGTCCTCCACCTGGGATGTGGCAACCACAGGAACAAATACAGGTTGGGCGGAGAATGGCTGGAAAGCAGCCCTGAGGATAAGGACTTGGGGTGCTGGGGGATGAGAAGCTCAACATGAGCTGGCAGTGTGCGCTGGCAGCCCAGAGATCCAACTGTGTCCTGGGCTGCATCAAGTGTGGCCAGCAGGTCACGGGACGTGATTCTACCACTCTACTCTGTGCTCGTGAGACCCCACCTGGAGTACTGTGTCCCGCTTTGGAGTCCTCAACACAGGAAGGACATGGACCTGTTCGAACGGGTCCAGCAGAGGCCCATGGGGATGATCAGAGGGATGGAGCACCTCTCGTATGAAGACAGGCTGAGAGAGCTGGGGTTGTTCAGCCTCGAGAAGAGAAGGCTTCAAGGAGACCTTATAGCGGCCTTTCAATATCTGAAGAGAGCCTATAGGAGAGCTGGAGAGGGACTCTTTGTCAGGAAGTGTAGTGACAGGACAAGGGGTAACAGTTTTAAATTGGAAGAGGG
>JAOXJK010000001.1:137220385-137230901 GCA_025774025.1 Xenus cinereus
GCAGGGGGGTTGGAACTCAATGATCTTTAAGGTCCCTTCCAACTCTAACCATTCTATGATTCTATGATTCTATGATTCTAACTGTTCATAGCTGGATATAATAACATTTATATCTCACTCCTAAGAAAAAGACAAAAAAAAAAAAATAAAATTGGCAAGCCCAGTAACCCAATGACTGTGTTATTTAGTTATTCTTTCTGATTATGAAGAAAAGAACGAAAAAAAATACCCTACTGTTTTGTTTTGCTTTGTCATGTGGTGTTCATTTTCTCCAAGATGTTGAGGACTGAACTTGAGTTTGGATTCCAAAGAACATGACAGCACTGACAACTTTTTAAAATATGTTTAAACTGAACCAAATTTGATTTCAGTGGCAGCAAGGTCAGTACCAAGATAGGTTATACATCAAGTTCTTTTTTTAATCTACAGACTTTATGGACAGGTAGCTGACTGACAAATGTTGACAATTTGTTAATCACAGCAAAAAAAAGTTTTTTCCTAGAGTATGTGGATTTTTGTTTTACATTTATTTCTGTTTAGAATCTGTGTTTTCACAGGGATTTTGTAGTGGACTACATGCTTTTAAGACTCTATATGTTTTGGAATGAACAATAATTTGGGAAAAAAATATTTTATCATATCAGTTACTCCTTGTGAGAAATTACAAGGGAGAATCCTAAACCATATTATAATTTAATATTTTAATGTATACATTTTCTTATTCAGACTATTTTGTATATGATGTAATATTTGTATTTACTATGAAATTTTCATTTGCGTTTTCTTGCCAGGCAAATATGTTAAGACTGACACTAACAAGACCTATTAAGATAGAATTCTACAACTTTAAATCAGATCTAAATAGCTTTTATTATTAAATAGGATTTTCAGACATTAGATAACCAACCTGAATATCACAGTGGTGAAATAATTAATCCAGCTACACGAGTAGCTGGCAGAAATTAGACATCAGTGTGTATCTAAATCGAAGAGTTTGGTTGGCTTTACTTGTTTATGGGGCTTGAAAATTATGTACTTCTTTCTGCTTCATCAAAAGATAAATTCTTAGATAACAATTGTGTTCTATAGTCTGACTGATCAGATGATGCTGACTATCCTTCCTGCTACAAGCCACTACGTCACACTAAAAATATTAGTTTAATAAACTATTTATTTCCCATAGGAATTTTTTTTAAGTGTTACAGATATTGGAGAGGCAGCATTAGGACAGACAACACCTAATATGACTTCAGCAAGACAGTCAGTGACAAAATCTTCCTATTAAAATGAATCACAGAAGGACATTTGAGTTTCCATAAATGGGTAGTATTCATCAATTCAATAGATGAGAAACCTATTAATGAATTGCATACCTCCTGTACACTGCCAGTTAGATATAAATGCCCTCCAAAAAATAAAAAAAATAATTGAGTTTACAAAATAAATATCGCTTGTGTAAAATTATATATACAAAGATTTATGCAAATATTTCTTTTGGTTTTCAGGATATGTGGAGTCAAAACAGTTAGATAAAAGCCTAGTCCCACAGAACTGAACTTGAAAAGCTTATAACTCCATCGTGGAAGTCTGTAACTAACCAGGATGAAAAGATTAAAGACATAGTCTTTGTACTATGTGGTACTTTGTAACACACATTGTTCATTCAAAGAATTCCCTTTTAATTTCAAATAACTTAAAGAATTTTTAAACTGGATGGGTGATGACACCCATTCAGCCTGAAAAGGTCTATTACTGGTTTTGTTATGTTAACAGCAGACACACAAGAAATGCAAATGGTCTTTTTAGCGTGTTTGGAAATGGGGAGAATTGATTGTTTTCCCCTATATCGTTTGTTGTTTCCAAGAAGAAAACTTTCCTGTCAAGCCAAGGTGGATCTGACTATGTTCAGACTTGAGCTCTTTTGCATGGTAATGTTGAGGATAAGGAATTCCTAGCATTGTATTTCATTTCTTTTACTATTTAAAGCCACTCTGTAAACATGCACAGAAACAGACCTGATGAAAACTTCAGAAATTGACTTTAGGGAGTAAGTGGTAGATCACAAGATGTTGTGTTTTTGAGATTTGCTAGGAACTGGAGCAGGAAAAAAGTTCAGAGATGAAGTAGCTTGCTTCCTTAAGGGAAAAATTGTATAATATTTATTTATTTATTTGTATTTTCCCAGAAGTTAATTACATTTCCATGAGAGATAACAGTGGCACTGTTAATTTTTAATAAAATTTTAGACTTTTTTTTCTCCTCCCCCAATAAAATGCACAAAAGATGTGGTCTAGGATCTCTACTTGTTTATTTCAGGAACTAGGCCTGTAAATCATGAAATACACTAGGGTGTAGTTGGCCAGAAGTAAAATTACTAAGAAAGTTAAACAACAGCCTTAAAAACAGTTTTAGGGAGAGACAACTAAATGTCTCATGAGATTTTATGGCAGTATTCATTAGAGATGAGAAAGTTATTATTACATTTTAAATAATTGTCACCAGTATTTAAATGAGAAAAATATTCCTTTGCTCAATGTATGTATTTTGCTTTATAACTAATTAACACTGTAATAGCAGCTATGATTGCCATTAACAAAAGCTTTGTGCATGTATTTGGCGAGAGTCCCTGTTCCAGCAAGTTATTAGTTTTCAAAAATGAAACTTTTTCATTGTTCTTACAGTATTCACAGTGCTTCTTTCATGTATAAACTGGTAGCTGAAATATCTTTTTTTTCTGAAAAAAAGTTTTGAAATATTTTCTGTGATGAGTTTATTGTGAGGCAGTGCTCTATCTATAAATGGATAATGCACCTCCCCTGTCCTTTCTCTTTTTGGTCACCAAGCGAAATAGACTCATATAGTCATGGAGATATGTAGGAAATGACATGCTGAACAAGACAAAATACGCTGAAATCCTATATCCTATTTCTAATGCTGATCATCACTATAAGATTCAGACAAACTCTTTAAGCCCATGGCTATGCAAACATAGAGAAATCCAATTCCTAGATCATATCCAGGTCTCTGTTTTCCAAGGACAGCCTTCAGCTCCAAAGCAGGAGCTTTAATAACCTTTTCAATGTTATGATTAGTTAAAATAGGAATGGATAGTTTTGGTTTCAGTAGAAAGATCCTGTCTTCCTGAATCTCCTCAAATATTGGTGGGGAGGTATTTTGTGGCTGAAACACAATAAATGAATAAAATTGTTTCTTTGTCTTAATTTTAAATTGAATAATTTCAGTTAAATTGAATCACTCCTTTCTAGTTTTTTTAAAACAGAAACTTCTGTGTAGATTTTTCACTATTTTATTTACTTTAATATTATTCCTATTAATTATCTCCCTTCTAAGGTAAATTATCATAGGCTTTTCAATCTCTTTTTATATGTAAGTTGTTTGTTTTTCCAGACCTTTGCATTGTCTCTAAGCAACTTGTTTCTGAGACAAGGGTATTGTGTTATGGGTATAAAATATTCTGAATGAGGCATCCCCGTTGTTTTATACAAAATATTTATACGGTAGCTTTGAGCTTATTCTTCCTGTAGTATAATTCTAGGTTTATTTTTGGACCACAGCTGCATAATGAAGGGAAATCTTTGCCGAGCTATTAGTAATAATATTCCATCCTTTTCTGAATTGATTTGGTGTATTTTAAATTTTACAAAGAATATTAATTGTTTTATTTTCTACTTACGGCTATGTGTGCATCAATATACATTATTTTTGGATCCCATTTCTCTTTCTTTTCTAATCTTGATTTGTCACAGTATGGCCATGGTTTTTAGTACGATCTAGTCGTAACATCATCTGGTATTCACAGGGCTACTATAACATAGATCTTAGATACATTTTTTCAAAATACAGATTTTAATCTGTTTGCCAATTAAAACCAGTTCAAATTATTTCAAGTAGCAACATTATTGTACTCATATATTTTATTTTGATGTTGCTGCAGTATAAAATTAAGGAAATGTAATGTAAATAAAATTTATCTTATAATATTAGCTGCAGATTGATTATTGTCTTAAATTATGACAAAATTGAACAAGACACTTTAGACGCAGTGAACTCTAAGCTACATGAGTCTGGTCGCGTTACTCCAGGAAAGACTGACTGTACTGAAGTTGGACACGTTCTTATTATTTTCTTCAGCGTAAGTATAAGGTATTCTACAAGGAACGTGCTCTCATCTCTCTTCTGTATCCCATCTCATTGTTTATCTTAAAACCATACAGCACTGGTTGTATAATGAGCAGAAGGAAAAAAAAGGTTGTCATTAAAATCTTGCAGGGGAAGCCAAATTGACATCAATCTTCTGCTTACCCAAGAGGAAGACTGTATGTACATCAGGACAGATGCTTTCATCTTCCTCATTGCTCTTTAAGACTGACAACGTGCAGCACCCCAACTGTGTGGTTCTTCCTTCCTCCAAATAGCAAGGGTCAAAAACATGAAAGAGCACAAGTAGGAAAGGAAGTGTTGTGTGAAAGTATTTGAGGGGTATGACAAAATGAGGAGATATTTAAGAGTTTTGTATGATTTGAATGACAAAGGAATTCAGGTATGTTTCTTGTGACTGAAAGGGTCAGTTTAGTTCTCTATGTTACTTTTCGTAAACTGAAACAAGTACTGGAAAAAAGTACCATGAGATGGCACAGTGCAAGGGATGGCGGTAGGATTGGTTAGCAATATAAGGAGCAGGGTGAGACATAACTGCTGGTGCCTTAAGGGAAATGAGAAGCTGTCAACAAGTCAGAACAACAGGCCAGCTTAGTAAATGCTGAGACTTCTTGCTCAATAAAACATAAAATTCGCCAATATTGAATGAACATCTCTGTGGGAGGGAGGAAATGGTTAGTCAGCCTCCACATTGCATTCCCAGTTGAAGAGACTGTACATTGTTATAGATGTAAGAATCAAATATCACCCCGTCTTATACCTTCCTAGGTTTTTTTCTTCTGCTTTATTGAAAATATTCTTTGGTAACCTTTCAATTAATACTTGTGAGGCATAAAAGCTTAGTTCATTTTGTACAAGAAAACTTTTTTTCATTTTCTCAGGTTCATGGGTAGAGGTCTCCAACTAATTTTTTATAGTGATGCCTTTCAGTAAAAATCTATGTCTCTGCCACTTGATTGCTGGCAGAAAGCTACACTGACACCAATTATATTTGCATCTTTTAATGCTTTCTTGAATCTTCTATCAGCATTCCTATTATTTTGGCTAGAGCTAGAGTGCAGGATGAGTGGTCTATAATTGCCTGGTTCATATACAGCAACAAAATTGGTGGATGACTGAGAGCTAGAAGGCACCTCTGCAGATCATCTTGTTCCACCACCTGCTGAGAGGAGGGTCAGCTACAGCAGGTTGCTCAAGGCCATGTCCAGTCTAGTTTTTAATATTTCCAAGACTCCATAACATATCTGGGTGACCTGTTCCAGTGTTTAACCACCGTCAAAATGAAAGGTTTTTGTTGTTTATTGCAAGTTCTGTGACATTGAATTCCCTAAAACACAAAGGAGAAGCAGAAGGAGCAGTGTGGCAAGTATGGAAGAGCATTACCATTTAACTATCAGGTCAGGAAGAAATAAATGGCTATTTCACAATCTAAATAATATTTGTCTTAAATTTTCAGGCAATACAGAATGCTGACTTGAAAACTCATTTGACTTAAGAGTCAAATGGGACTAGATTGGGAACTAAAACCAGTATAAAATCAAGAAACAGAAATAATCAAAGGAGACATCGGAATAGAAATGATCCAAAATAGAACAATATATAGCAAAGGTACATGTTGAGATTCTGAAATACTTTATGTCTTTATTCCAACGTCTGTTTCACAAAGCTGACAATATATACCGAGAGCAATATGCATTACTATACTTTTTTATTAAAAATTGAGTTCTCAAATTTATTTCCTGCTACCAAAAACATCTTGGCAAATAAACTAAGAGAACAGTTTGTAAATTTTGTATGCATGTATGTACAAGGTAATGAAAAAAGGCAAGGTACTTTATTGGTTTTCACATAAGCTTTATCTACATTTAAGAATCTTTACCAGTATAGCAAAAGCATAGAGCTACCTCTTTCCCATGGAGTCTGAGATTATAATGGGAAAAGACTAGTTCCAACCCCCCCTGCCATGGGCAGGGACACTTCCAACTAGACCAGGTTGCTCAAAGCCCCATCCAGCCTGGTCTTGAACACTTCCAGGAATTGTCTTCTGGGTTTATTTGTGAATGTGGTTACATTTACAGAAGAGGATATTATTCACTGCGTTAAATTTTATTCAGGCTCAGTCTCTGGTGTTATCATACT
The DNA here is from genome assembly GCA_025774025.1 of Xenus cinereus. NCBI lineage: Eukaryota > Metazoa > Chordata > Aves > Charadriiformes > Scolopacidae > Xenus > Xenus cinereus. The sequence goes on from JAOXJK010000001.1 coordinate 137,226,704, forward strand.
TCATAACCAGAATAACGTGAGAGTGAACTTATCATCAGCTATGTAGTGTAATATAAGTGGAGAAAGCTATAAAGTCGTGTGCAACTCATCTGGATTCAGTCAGATACTCCCACTTGCTATCACAATATAAATGCTATCACAATTATACCTTTGACTAAATTAAGACTGATTAAGGACCTCAAAAGTGGTACTAAGTAGATGTGATTATTGCCTGACTTGTAAAGTGTACCAGAGAAAATTAGGTAGTCCTTTCCATTTTTCACCTTAACACAATGCATAAATAAATTCTGAAAAAGGAATACTAATCTCTTGCAGTTGTTCTTAAGCAGAGTGTTATAGTTAGGACTCCTTTGATTCCTTTTCTACCTTCATGTGGTTCTTAAGAATACTAAAGATAAATGTACTAAAATCGGTATGCTGGAGAAAATTCTACCGCCTTAAATAAATTAGTCAGAAACTTCACCTGTGGGGACAAAATTGGTATAATCTAATATCCAATCCATCTTCCTACAAATCACTCTTGATTTTCTATCTAACTGTATGGAATACGATTTTCCAAAGCTTGCAAAAGAAGACTAAGGTTTAGAGCAAGACAGATTAGAGATGAAGTGTTCAAAAAGCAGTAAACACTGCTAACTTTGCAACATTTACAAAGTAGCATTCAACCACTGCTTGAGGTGAGTAACAAACTGTGATTAACACTCATTATTAAGTGATACATATGGCAGTAATTTAAAACACTGTAATTCATTTCAGTGGAGTTTAGTCAGTTGAACAAATGATAATCTGATGATCCAGTCCCTCATATTTATCCTTAATATAGGTGAAATTATTTATCCTTACTATTTACTTGGTTTACTCCTTATACTTTAACTGGAGCTTGGTGCTTGGTGCTCATGATGAAGTTCTAGAAATAACCCGTGGTTCAGGAGGGGAAGAAAGAAAAGAACAATGTGCTAGAGGGAAAGTCAGAGAACAAAAGCATAGTGTTGACACAAATTGTGGGAAAAGCTCTTGAACAGTTATACATATCACATAAAAAAAACCATACCAAACAAAACAACAACAAAAAAAACTTTTGTCAAACACGTGTGGTTTGCAAAGTTTAAGTTAAATGTTGCAAATCAGTTGGGATCAAGTTGACTCTTATTTGGATATTTATTTAGATTTTCCTAATTTTTTAAAAGCTATTTCCAAAGGGATTTTATAATCTCAGTACACGTAAAAAAGTAATTAGGAATAATACAGCTCTGTCCAAATGCAGGCTCTTCCATCCTTCTCTCAGTAGGGACTACGAGTAAGCATAAAGCAGTATGATTAAGAATTTATTTGTTTTATGGTTCAATGGTAGCTGAAATGATTAAGCTCCTTTATCTTGTTTTTATTCCTATGTATATTTTAAAAAGTACTTCTGTTAAGGAGAACCAGCATCAAAACAAAAGGGAAGCAAGCTCTTCTTCAAAGTGCAGCAAATGTTTACTTACCTACTGTATACATGTGTTTCCATTTGATAAATACTGTTTAAACCAAGAGAAATCACAGGCTGCAGAAATCTTTCTGTGTGTCACAGAAGAGAGAGACTGCAAAGGCAGTTTTCCAGTCCTTATCTACAAAGGGAAAGAGATGATTGCCTTAACCTTTGTTATCAGTATGAGACCTGCTTTAATGCTCATAAGGCTCAAAAGGACTTATGAAGTGGTGAAAGGCTGAGCTAGATGGGCTGCGTCTTGCTGACAAGCAGCTGGCTGTTCAACAGCGGAGCCTGTGCTGAGCCAGGAGTGAAACCCTGCCTCTCACAGGTGTGGGCTCAACACCCACTTTCTTTCCTATGGCAGCTTCACATGGTTAGCACCAACACATAAAACTCATTATGAAGTATGCAGCCGTCCGTCTCTTCTTTTTCACGCAAATATCGACATACTAAAAAGAAAAGAAACTTAAGGTGCCCTTTCCTGAATCCTGAAGGTTGACAATGGTCACTGTTAGCCCACCTAAAGAGATTCACCAAAATTCAATTAGGGTCTGCCTAGCAGAGTGGACTATTTTGACTTTCCTTGAAGTATTTTATTTTTTTATTCTCAGTAAACAACCTCATATTAGTATAGTACAATAAAAAATTAAACACCAATTTTCCACTTCAGTTTGTAAAGATTTCACTTTTTTTTCTGTCATAACATCCAAGAAAATGGGGTTTCATTCAGAATTTTTTTGCACATTCTGAAATCTTAGTCTTTATATAAACCAGCAAACTGACATGTCACTATGCATGTTTTCACTTTTGTACCTTCTTTGGTATACCTATATATTTGGGAATGTTTACAGAGCTTCTCCAATATACTTAGTCTCCAGCCTTGAAATACTGCACATGTAGAAACATTAACAGGGTTGGAGACCTATTTAATGCCTGAATAGTTTTGGATTAACTCTCCGTTCTCAAACAATGATTCCAAGGCTATTCATAAGTATAAAATTTCAAAACCTAGGAATGCAGAAACAAGAAGAAAATTGCGTGCTTTATAAAAGTGATCTTTCATAAATTTTTCTTCTCATTTATTCTTTACTGCTGTTTTCTCTGTCAAAGACTTCCATTCCTTTTAACCTATGAATTGAATGCTACTGCTATGTGATTAGCAAATATATATGCCCTGGGCACTATATTCTAAGAATACAGTGCATATCACTTTGGGAAAAAAAGTATGACTCGTTTCTCTGAATGCCTGATCTGAAGAGGGAGTCAGCAGTACCATACGCTCCAAAATATTAGCTAAAACATTTTACTTAGCTCAAGGTTTTCCAGATGCCAAAAGCATGGATTAATTCTTAGAAGGCTTCATGAAATGCAGAGATAAAAGCCAACCCACAAAACTATGAAAAACAGGAGTTAGAAAAATGGGATGGGAAATTAGAAATTGGAAAGAGAAAAGGGGAAATTATCTAACACCTGTAAATATTTTTGTCTCTTCCAACATATCTGTTCTGACGTAATTGTCATTCAATATGCATAGCACTTTTACAGCCCTTATCTGTGTATCTTATTACAGGTAGAAAATGTAAAGGTATGAGAAAGCACTATTAATTCTTTCTGTATCTTTGAATATAAGCTCTTTTCTTTCCCTTCCTCTGATGTGAAGGAGTGGGCAGATGTGATACACATGCTTCTTGAAGTGTTTTATCTCCATGCACTTAAAACTTCTCATGAGTGAGTTCACCACTCTTAGCAAAACCAGAATGGCTTGAAGAAACTGATCACTGGAAGGGAGATCACTTGGAAACCTTCAAAAGGTCCAGAAAGTTGGGTTTAACACCATTCATCCAGCTGTGTTAAGAGAGGGAGCAAATGTAAGTGGTGTATTTCTATAGTCAATTTAGAAACTTCTGGGATAAGGATACAAAACATCACAATGCAGCCTTACCTCAGCTGACATCTATGTCAATACTCACTAATCTGTCTGTTCCCACAAAAGTGCTTCACATGCATTTCATCCTTCCTAGATTCATACTTAGTCTTTCCAGTTTCCTTTTTATATTCTGTGTCACTTCAAGATATTTTTTTTTATTATATCTATATTATAGGCAGACAATGGGAGAAGGTATTTCCTTTTGTGTATGTAGATGTGCCTTTTGACAACATGGTCTGGATGCAGGCTGGGAACATACAAAAATCTCCAGTCTCATTGGCTCATGCTCAAGACCCAAGGTACACTATGGTAGATATTGACAAGCCATTTTAGATGAAGCATTGAGAATTAAGAAATGCCTAAGTAGAGACACTATCTACTTTTTAGTGAATACGTAAAGAAGTAAAATTTGGCATATGGCCTAGATTTGGCAAAGTACATAGCACCTCTGTTTATGTCCCAGTCTGGCTCAAAATCCCAGTGGTATCTGAATGTCTCTTTTCTTGTAATGGAAAAATTAGTTTATAGGGTTGTGGCTTTTTTTTCACTGAAAGCATCCTAAATCTGCAAACTAGCAGCATTCAGATTTGTGACTCCTTCTTCATACATTTTCCCTAAGGCATCTATATTCATTTCTCTCAGTACCCAAGAATAGACACTTATTATGCTTCTCTACAGATATGTGCATCATCAGTTCTCTTGGCTCCCTTTTTAACAAGTTTGAGATATTTCAAAAAGATACAGAATCTATTTTTGGATTATGTAAAGGGAGAATAGGAAATTAAAAAGAAATGAAGAAA
>JAOXJK010000001.1:137231001-137257829 GCA_025774025.1 Xenus cinereus
GAGAATAGGAAATTAAAAAGAAATGAAGAAAGATATAGGAGTATGAATTATTTATCACAGTCAATAAGAACCTTTTTTTCTTTACTACTAATTCTATTTGTCTTACAATATATATTTAATGTTTCTAAATACTAACTTATACACCATCATCATCTCTTCTTAACATATGGGAGCATTTGCACTTGATTATGGCTTAGCCAAATTGCATTCATGTATTTTCTAGAGGACTCAACTTTATTATAGTGAGACAGAGTATGCATGTTTTGATGCATTGTATATTCCTCCTAGGCTCTCACCAATAGCTATCAATAACTAATCAAAAATCTTTTAAACTAACCAAAAAATTATTATTAACCTCTATATCTTGACTGAATTTCTGTTCATGTATTGAAGTCTTAATACATCTGAAAATATGTGTTCGCTAACTCATAAACTTGCACAGATTCTCATTTCTCCTAATATCTTCTCATATTTATGAAGAAATTAGGTATTGGTTTTAGTAGAAGGAAGAAAGTTATTATCTTACTCGTTTTTTTAAACCAGGGAAGCCATATAGGAGCCCCATGGTTGCCCCAAGATAGTATCTTTCAAAACAGCTGGATTATCATAGTTTCCAAGATCATTGACAGGAAATAACAATATTTAAAACATGTATAAAACCAAGTGATTATAAGTTTAGTTTTAATTATTCTTTTCAACAAGAAGAAACTCTTCTTCCAGATATTTCTAATAAATACAGATGTTGATATAGACATAGATATGAATGCATATGCATGTGCAATGAGAAAGGGAGACAAACTATTAAATAAATATGGAGTTCAAAAGTCATAGGAAACTCTAAGTAATATGAATCTTATATTTCTAATAGGAAAATACAATGTCCACCTAGTGTTTTGTAGAAGAACAATTGCTATTTACCCATTATACCTGTCACACCAAGTAAATTTTATCCTATATTTTTTCAAAGATTCCAGGTTCCCATACACACCTCAGAAACAAAACCAATGATCATAGAACCATAGAATCATAGAATCATAGAATGGTTTGGGTTGGAAGGGACCTTAAAGATCATCGAGTTCCAACCCCCTTGCCATGGACAGGGACAACTCCCACTAGACCAGGTTGCTCAAGGCCCCATCCAGCCTTGTCTTGAACACTTCCAGGGGTGGGGCATCCACAACCTCCCTGGGCAACCTGTTCCAGTGTCTCACCACCCTCATATCTAATCTAAATCTTCTCAATGATGATTGAACTATTTTCTCCTGTACTATATACTTGTGTAGATGTCCATCAGGACATCTGTCCATCAGCAGGTCTGGCCTGCTTTGAGATACACTGTCCTAAAGCATTGTCTATGCACTGTCTAAAAATTTTCATTTCTTTATTTTAATATAAATTCTTGTGTGTTCGGCTGCTGTTTTCCTTTCTACTTTTTTTTTCTTTACATTGTTCTGCCCTTTTAGTTTTCATCTGCAACAGAAATAGCTAGTTCTTTATGACTGTGAAGAAAGACTACTCATGTTTTCATCTAGAGCCACATGTAGGAATTTGAATTATCTTTAGCTAAATTGCTAAATTACTAATTATATCGATGTTTAGACACCACCAAGTGATCTTTCTTTTTTGCAGAGTTCAGTAAAAAGAAAAACATGATCTGCCAAAGCAAACAATGTAAAATTGGTGGGACTATTATTCACGGATATATAAACATTCTTTTGTGATTTGGATCTTTACAAGTGATAAACCATGTCTGCATTCCTAATCTCACCTGCCACAAGGTGAGAACCTTAATCTAGGTGCTGAGAGGTAGAAAGTGGCCTGTGTTTCACAACTGCTTCAGTCAAACTAGCTGCATCCACACTGCACGTTGTCGCCCTGCAGTGTAACCCCTATGACTTTATGACAAAATTACTGCTTTGCATGCAGTTTTCTGAAGTTTCTGAAATAACGTGCAGCTTAGCTGAAAAACACTAGTGTCATATTGCATATGGCATGGAAATGAGAGTATACTTTGCATGCTCTGGGATGTAGGATGAGGGTGCTTGTGGCTATTTGAAGGTACAGGCCTGCTGAGACATTGATAGATCATTAGATGAAGAAGCAATACCTCCTGCAGTCTCTTCATGGTCATTTGTCAGTGGATATAGGCTGCCTGGGGGCATCACCCATGCGTGTGATACCTGGTTGCCTCTGTGCATCTCAGGCTGCCCAGATTAATCTGGAATGAGCTGGATAACAAAAGTAACATTTTCTTTTTTGTAACATTTTTGACAGGGGCCAGAACATGATGGAAACCACAGTAACGCTGATTCACTTGAGGCTTTGTGGCTCGTGAATACACGTGACTGGTTCTGACTAATTAATAAAACAACGAAGAGATAAAACAATAGCTCCTCCTGTAAGCACGGCAAATGTAATGTTGAGCACTTTGTAGAAGCTACAGCCCAAGGAGAATCCATTGCATGTCTCCAAGCTGCCAGGTACAGACCTGACATGTCAACAGGTTGCAGCAAATGTCCTGTTTGCCTGGATCCACCTTGTTCCAGTTTGAACTGGTTGGGCTGGACTCTGATAGGGGCATGCATTTGTGGTTTTTAGAAAAGGAATCATTATCCACCCAATATACCTGTCATGCCAAGTAAGTAAATTTCAGATCATGTGTTGCTGCACAGGGTGTTTGTAGCAATTCCCTGTGGCACCAGATAATGAACCATCCCCAGGGCTGCACTGAGTTGCATTTCCAAGAGAACCTGGGAACAAGGGGACATTTGTAAAGCGTTGACAACAGCAAGGATCCAAGGTCCCAACAAATCTAACAATGTAGGTCTAATCTTATGACAATATCTGCATGAAATTGGTGTGTGTATTACAATAAGCAAACTAGAACCATATAATCACTTAGGTTGGAAATGACCCTTAAGTTCACCAAGTCCAACCATAAACCTAACATTGCCCAGACCACCACTAAACCATGTTCCTAAGTGCCATGTCTACATGTCTTTTAAACACTTCCAGGGATGTTGACTCAACCACTTACCCGGGAAGCTTATTCCAATGCTTGATAAACCTTTTGGTGAAGAAATTTTTGCTATTATCTGAACTAACCCTCCCCTGCTCCACAGCTCCTCTAAGGCCCTCTCAGTGGAAGTCAGTAGATTTATGACTTTTTGGGCTATATGAAAGTAGCAAACAATCCAACCCTATTAGTCATTTAATGACTTATGGGTTTTTTTTCCATTTTCCTGGTGCCTGTGTCTGTCAACATACTAATATCTATTGCTATAGCGTATTGTCAAGAAAAGCTGGTTTCAAAAATTTCTGTTTTGCTTTTTACTGGAAAATGTTTTTGCTCCCAGAAACACATTCAAATATAAGGATAGGTTCTATCTTTTACTCACCAACTCATCTGTCTCTCATCTGTTCATGCCTTAGCCCAAGATTATATTTCAAAAAGATTCACTTCTGTATGGCTCTGTACTCAAGCATTCATGAGGCAGAAACCTGTTCTTGTTTATGTGAGAACTTCAGCCGATACACACTGCATTTAGAGCCTTTGCTGATTCTGACTTTATTAACATGCAAATAGCTCTTGATGTCTCTGCTCAAATTAACATTCCTATCACCTTTATCCTTCAAGATAACTGTTTCTCCTGGCAAAACATCAAAACTGGATGGCAGTATTTCCCAAGATTTTAAATTTAAAAAGACAGAGCCCATATTTACCAATAATTTCTAAGCGAATCCCCAGCAGATGAAGCTCCATCTGGCATAGTTATTAACTACATTTTGCCTGCGCTATAATCACATTGAAATTCCATGTCTCCACTGAAAGAATTGCATTTCTCCATTGATACACCTCCACCATACAGGAATGGATGATGCCAGCAATACTCCCACTTGTCTGTTCTTTTCCTTCTGCCCCTTTCTTTCGCTCTGGCAACACTCATTTGTGAGGAAAACAGATATTACTGTAACCAAATTTCCTTGAAGAAAGACGTCTGAAAAGTCATTTCACTTTCCCCCCTTTTTGTCTTTCTCTCTCAAAAAAGAATGAATCTGAAAACAAAATGCCTGTCAGATTCTCTACAGCTCAGGCTTTTTGCGGTGAGAGCAGCTCATTTCTCCCTCTCACCTACCTGCAGCACAGCTGCCACTGCTCTTTCTGGACAACAGTGACCACAGCCTTCAAGCATATTTTACTTCTATTGTCTACCAATCTCCCCTCTGATGCTGCCACTCCTCCTGCTGACTACATCCTCATTTCTCTCTCAAAGCTGCAGAATCTCTCTGCCAGATATAAAGGCAGCTGGCTCTTCGAATTCAAACTTGATGAATGATGCCTTTAACGATTGACCATTGCAGCCACTATAGTCGTTTTTATCACAAGAAATAGAATGCATCAATCTGTATTTGTTAACACTATAGGAGAGAAACCTGAATAGCTGTAGTCATTTTTTAATAGCTTATTTCAGTGTATTGGCAAGATTTGCAGTATATTTTTATATTCTATATATTCTATGACTCTTGCTAGCCCCTTTTTAACAAACTACATCACATACTTAATTTCTCTGATTTTTCTATGTTTCTGTATGTACTTTCTCTGGAAATAAATATTTAAAGCCCTTTAAACTTAACACTTTTGATCCATAACTTTGTAAGGGGGTCATATTTCATTTGGAAACATTCAACTCCTTCGCAAGGCTTTCAGCAAATTTTCAGCAGATCATTAAGAGTGATTGTGGTCATGAACTATGTATAAAGGGTATGCCTGCACCACCATGTCTGAAGCATGGTGTCAGTGTATCCAAACTAATGTTAAACTACCAAGTCTAGTTTCAGTGATTTGAAAGGGACTACAGATTTGTTATTTGAGTACTTACCCAGCTTTTAGTGCAAAGCTATCACAGATATGCCTAAGTTACCCTTCCATCATAATCAACCCACAAGAGTAACTGAAGCAGTGGTATAAAAATGAACGGAAAGTGATGAAGTTATATATGCATTGCTAGTTGATCATCCATAAGTGCATGTATTTCTGTAGCAAGGTAAGGTAACATTCCCTACAAAGAGGGTTCTTTTGGGTTTGAAGATTACTCTCACAGCATTTGTCTCCATTTAAATTGCAAGTACATCAAGGAAAGAGCAAGTCTTTTAATACATATGTATGTTCTCAGTCAGGCTCTTTTTGGTTCCAAGAAGCTTGATATGTCTTTGTTTCAAAAGTATCATGTGATTCAGGACACATAGATGCCTACTTTTACTGACCTGCTGCTTGCATTAACTCCAATTTATAAGTTAGGATGTGAATAGCAACCACTGTATACTTGTCTAAGGTCCTGAGATTGTGCAGTGCTTTGTTTGGAGGCTTGAGGTTTGTTTGAAGGTTCAACTGCTCTGTCTTTACTGTGATGGTTGCTTCTCTAGTATGACTTTTGCCTGAACTAAAACAAGCTTGATAAGAGCAACACAGGCTGCATTCAGTGTGGTGTGGTCCAAGCAGTGATGAAATCTGACAACAGGTTTATAAAATGAAGCTTTATTGAAGCAGCAAAGAAGATGAGCAACAACTCGCCCATAGGGTGACTCCCTACTAATATGAGAGGGGCTTAGTTCCTTTCTGTTTTTTTGTTGACCCATGTGGTTTCCCTAAAATATATTTTAGGTTTGCAGTGAATGCTCTAACAAGTATTAGTTCTTACTGACACAAATCACGGCACCACTTAAATCTGTTAAAATTATTCTAAATATGTTTTAAGTCCAAGAAGTTTGAAACTCCCTACTAAATACTAAAGAGGAACATGTGGTGGAATTTCTTTCTTTGCCTACAGAACAATATCTTGAACTTTGGTCTATAAGGTGAATTTAATTCAACATTTGTCCAAAGCATCCATAAAAACATATAATCTTCAATATGCATTGATTCCCAACAGAATCCTAGTGTAAAATAGAAAAATAAGAATTTACAATCACACACATGCATGCATATATGCTGTACCTTGCACATTTCCCACCTCAGTGACTCCTGCTAAATTTATTTTGTAATAACTTTCATGTAAGTGGCTACATTTCAGTACTGCACTCCTCAGAGGAGTGTAGGTTTATCCCATGGAAGAAATTAAAAGAAATTTCAAGTTTCAAATTCCAATTTCAACTTATTCAAAACAATTCCAAGATGCATCTGATCTAAGATAGCTACTTATAGCAATGCAAACTAACATCTTGTTTGCCATCCTTAGTGAGCTAATTCCTATGTTCAAAGGGTTCTCTTTTTTTTTAATTTCTTAAGAGCAAGGTGAATGCCAAAATATTCTCTTTGTGGGTAAGCAAACACTCTTAGTTCATGAGTATTGGAATGATGATCAAACCATTCTGAGTATCTCTGAGAAAAGCCTTTCTCCCTAATCACCCCTTGTACTGAACTGAAGCTTTAAATCACACACCCAAAATGAAAACATTAAATGAAGATTTAAATGAAAAATCAAAACAGAAATATTTTTCCCCTTCTGCTGTTCTTTTCCCTTGTGTTTTGTTTGTTTGTTGGGTGTTTTTTTCTTGAAAAAATAGTGTTTCTTGCCTGAGAGAAGCTGATAAATTGTAGAAGCTTTTCCATCTGGAGAGGTTTTACTGTTCCAAATCTCCAGACTCACATTTGTCTTAATTCTCCAGTATATTAAAGGCATAAAGCCATTTTAACAGGCACTGTAGGATTATTTCAGTCAAGGGGAATTCTGTGATGATGGAGAGCTGCCACAGTAATGTATTTGCCTCCCTATGTCCCTTTGGCATAGAAGATGTACGTGTGTTAAAGGTTGTAATTCTGACTGCCCTTGTTTTTCACTAGTTTGTGGCTGCTAAAATGGGTTGTTAGAGTCATTGGCTGAGGCCAAAAATTGTAAATGCACAAGAGCTCTTCAGACTTACTACAAGGACTAACATTTGTGTAACCCTAAAAGTCATTCAAAAACATGGTACCACTTTCTTTGCTGCTGTGTCATCCGCCCCCCCCAAAAAAAATAATATCGGAACTCTTCTTTGGACATACTCTTGCAATGAGGTATGGTGCAGAAAGCAAGATGGAATTGGGATGAAAAATATGTCCTTACTACAGCCAAAGTCTTTTCAAAGCAAGGTCAAAAAGAAGCAGAAAAGCAAGTGAAAGGTTTTGAGTTCCTAAGCTCTGGCTAGTACTATGACCTAAAGCAATGATTCCCTCCTCTATAATTCCACTGCTGAAAGTATTTCTGTTATACTTTTGATGAAACTGAAATTAAATCATTACAGACATGGCAGAAAAATTTTTTCTGTCATTTGGAAATCCATATCCATTTCTTTCTGAAGAAAGGAAAGTTGTGGAATCTTTCTTATGAAAATTAATTGGGAAAAAATAAACTGTAAAATAATTATTTAGATAGACAATGATTATCCATCATATATTTAACATAATCAGCTTTTTAAAGACATCTTTTAATGGAAATCTGTTTGAGATTAAAACCCAAATTGAAACCCATTGAAACACATAAAACCCATTAAAACCCCAAATGAGCCTTCATTGCATTGTCACTACCTGGTATTATTATTACTTGAAAGATTTCTGGATTTTTCAGCTTGCATTTGTTTAAGGTTGAAATATTTATTTCAAGAAAAAAAATGTTACTGGGAAAATGCAAGTTTGTAGCTATGTCAGACAGGACTAATGATACGGCTGTGGAAATACAGGTTTTATTGTGTTGCAGCAACTTGAGTGTTTTCCAAGTTATTCCACCAGTTTTGCAGCTTGCACCTTGTAGTAATGTCTGTGTTGTAGTGCTAAAACACAGCACATAAGCCTCCTGGCTTACAACTGTTTCAAGTAGCTTTATGTACATGTAGACATAGAGGGTGAAAGAAGGAGCAATAAAATCCCCAATCTTGCAATTACAAATCAGATAGCCGATTCATGGGCCTTGGCTGAGCCCATTATCTCTAAAATGCTGGAAAGCAACAGAAATTCCAGCAGAGCGCTACACAGAAGTGGAACCTGTCCATGCAGAACCAATTGCAGGATAAAGGCTATATACATTTTCAAGAAAGCATGCCTAACAGTCAGCTCAGTGAGTTGCTCAGTCAAAAGAGGTAGCTGTTTGTCAATTTTCTTTTCTATTACATTTTTTTCCAGCAAGGGAAGCTATTGATCTGGAAGACATGGATAGTGGCGGACTCCTAGAAAAAGAGAAGGTTGTTTGGTTTTGCTATTGCTTTTTTTCTGAGGGATAATGACACAGTAAAACATGGGATTTGCAGTTATTTGACTCGATGACATCACAAACTGCTTAGAAAAATAGACATAACTTAGAACCTACCAGATTTCATTCAGTGGGATATATTTTATTAGAATTGATACTTGTCAGCACACAATATATAGTTCTACTGCAAAGAGCTCATCTTAATATTTTGCTGAGATTTGGATATATTACATAACAATTTATTCACAAATCCCAGAAACGTACATAGCCTTTTCTGTAGTACAAAGGGCAAATAAATAAATAAATACATTTAATATACAGATATGTAATAGACATATAATAACTACAGGTACTTGTTGTTTCAGGTAATTGCTGATAATAGAACATCTTTGTATCTGTTTTCTGCGTCTCCGCTCAAGTTCAAATCCAGCCTAAGTCAGTGGCACTTCTTACCTTCTAAATAGTTGCAAGTCATTTCCATCTCATTTGGCAGCTCTGAAGGAATTCTCATCTCAAGAGACCAAGGCGGGAATAATCTATGAAGATTGAACTGAATATTCCCTGAAAGAAAAAATTCTTCCGTATTTGACTTGAACACAAATTACATTCCCACACATTCATTTTTCTGGAATTGATTATATTTCGGAGCCTAACTTCTTCTTCAGTTTAGTTGGGAAACTATGGTCCACTGAAGTACTTTGTTGTAGTCTCTTCATAAGACGTCTTCCAGAGCCTCATATGCACATGTAGGTGAATTATTAGGGCTAGACCATGTATTTTCAGACTGCTGACAGACGTCTGATTTAGTTCTTTATTGTAAATGGAGCTAGCAGAAGTTTCCAGTCTCAAAACAATATTGACTGATGTCAAGTTGCAGAGCGTGAGCTGCTCAGACCAGAACTGGATATCAATGCAGTGATAGCAACCATGACATCACCAAAGGCAAAAAAGGGGTAAATGAGCGGGAAGATAATGATGTTGTTTTTCCATTGGATAGGGGTTTCTTGGGTGAACAGTTTTTAAATGTCACGTTGTTAAAATCATTTTGCTGGAATGTATCTGACTAAACACCATGTTTCATTAGAAAAGGCTGTGGTGATTTAGCAGATTTGATAAACTTTTCAATAGGTCATTGTGGTCATCTGGTTAAATATAGAGAAAGAATAAATGCAAAAATAAAAAAAAAAACAACCGAACAATACCCCCCCAAAAAACCTAAAACCTAGAAAACCTGATAATGGTGAGTTTTTTTCCCAAATAAAAAAAATTCATTCATTACGAATTTCTTTTGCTTAAAAGCATCATTTAAAAGCAGCATAAGAAAAATAATAGCTGTTTTATTTTACTTAATTTTTCAGACTGTCTAGCACCAACCTAATGAATTAAAAAATGCATAGGGCTATGCAGTGCGATAATACCTGCTAGCCTGTCTAGGCAGAAACTTCAGCCTCTGCCTGTGCCCAGGACCATGCTTCTAACATGCTCCATGAACATATAGGTGGACAAGCCTTGAGGTTGCTCTTCAAGCACTGTTTGCAAAGCAGTCTAGGTAGACTCACTGAATCCTGTGCAAAGCTGCAGTAATCACAGTGGGATTTGTTAACAGTCACTCAGGGACTAAGCAAGCTATGAATCAGGCTCAGGAAGAAAAGCCTAAGAAAGAATGAAGCATGCTTCCTTAAAATGTCTGAGTTTTATTTTTTAATGTCCAACTCTTCAGGGAAGTGTAATGATAATGAAAAATAAAGTGGATTCTTTAAAGTTCCCTTGCAAAAAGAAATATTCTACTTTTCTTGTAGGCAGTTCTTCCTGGAATACTACTGTGAAAGGTTTTACTGAAATTTTCAGCTCCAAAAGACACTGTTTGTAAGTATCATGTTTGGTTTTTTAACTGAAGTGGCTAGTATAAAAAAAAAAAAACCAAAAAATTAGACTGCATTTCCTGAAAGCTGTTCTTGTATGTCACTATATCCACTTCTATTCTTTTCTGAACTATGACAGGGACAGTGAGACACACAGCTTGATTTTCTGTTGATTATGTGTTCGCCCTCCACAAATACAAATTGTTTCTTGCTTTTTTTAATGAGAATTCCATTGGGTTGACTCACTACTACAAGATTATTTTCTTAGAAAAACCTTGTTAGATTTTACCCCCTCAGCAATGTTAGAGTAGTTGATACTACATCAAATTGACACTGTTTAGAGGGAATTAAATATTTTGAAAGTTAAGAGAAATCTGTACAGGCCAGCAAAATGATTAACAGCCCTCTCAGCCTGATCTATCTTCTTTGGTGTTTCTTCTGGAGGTAATACTTTGATGCCACGGCTAGCCCTTTTCTGACAAGAAGAGTTTAATTTCATTATTATAAATGTCTGTCCTTCTCATGTTCCCAGCCTCTAAAAATGCCAAGCATCAAATATGGAGGGCGACAGATTTTAAACATACTCCTCCCCAGTAGGAAAGATATGGAAAAAAATAAGTGGAAATGCAGTAGAGAGTACTTATTCTATCAAAATACTGAATTGTTTTGAAGCAACAGATTTCAGGAAAACTGGGACATTCATGTCATCCCAATTCAAATGGGCAATTACGTGCATAAAGATAAGAGCAACAGCACAAACACTGGGGTAATGCAGACACCCCACTGGCATGAGCCAAGTCAGCTATGACTCAGCTGTGAACGGTTCATTCATTCCATCATTTTCACAGACACAATTACTGCAATATGGTAAAACCCCACACATTAAAATAGTTCAAATATTTAATACCTCATACAGGCAAGATAAAATTTGAAAATAAAAGTTAACAGACAATATAAAATACCCCACATACTCCATATTATCTATAAAAAAGACACTTGGGCCAAAAGCAAGCATACTCTGTGCAGTTTTCTGAAGCATTTTTCATTAGCAACATTTTCTTTGTTTTCATCACACTACAAATGTTGAATAAAGTCAAAAAACACTGGGTCTCAAAACATTATTGTATGGCACAAACTGTTCTGGGGTTTTTGTTTTGCTCTTGCCCATGTGTACCTTTTGGAATGGCTTTGGTCGACTCTGTCAGAGAGAGTCATGGGCAGAATTTTAAACACTGTAAGTGAAATGTGTTTAAAGTGTGAGGGAGAGGAAAAATGTGAATTTATATAATGAAGCTTTTCACTGTGCCAATCCATTAAAACCTTAGAAATAGCCAATTTTGTCCGCCTGCTGTATCTTTTAACCATGTTTACTTGTTTCCAAGGTAGCATATTAAACAAGCCCTTAGAAAAAAATGTGCTAATTATAAGATTAAAACAATATTGAAATTGGTAGCAAACAAGTTAGCACAAATATGTTTCTACCTCAAACAAGCACTGTATCCCTTTACAATAACTGAGAAACATAGATCAATCAACAATAAAATAAAGGAAGAGGAAAAAAGGATCATGCTGTATTTACTAAGCCTTGTAAGGTACTCTGATCAAAAACCACTTTCTGTGTAAATTGGTACAAAAGGCTGATTTCAACCAAACTCTGCCAATGTCAGAACTGATCACTATTTTTCCTTTTCTTATGAAATTACACTTATTATTTATATTAAATGTGAATATGTACATTGCAGGATCCTCGTGGTTTTTTTCAGCAATAGCATATATATTTGTACTGTCTTACTCACATTACCTATTTTTCCAGCAAGATTTGTACAAATTCTTTCACCTCAGAAACTGGGAGCCAAAAGAAACCCTTTAGTGGACTGCTTGATCAATTTCTGGTAGCATACATAGGGGTGGTTTTTTTCAGGGGGAGGGAAAGAAGAGGGCACAGTAAAAGTTCTCAAACACTGTTAAGATTTAGAGCTTAATATAAGTAAAAAATTAATATTAACACTAATTCTGTTTAGGAAGAACGTAGATTCCCAACATTTTCTACAGCTGAACAGGCTAGTTTAACATAGTTCAGCTAGTGTCTTCCGAACGGGAAAATATGTTATGCTACTTGAGGGAGGATTAAAGTGAAATGTGTCCTCCTTGTATTTCTATATCTAGGTTTGAAGACTGAAAATCAGTAAAAAAATAGGAATTATTCTAACTCTTCAAAGGCTAGATTTTTCTCACTCTATTCTGGGGAAAAGTAGGTGTGATTTGCAACCACTTTAGAAAGCTAACAGAAAAACTTTTTAGAAAACAAGCAGAAGCAGCTGCTGAGAACCAGCAGTTCTCAAAGATCTCTGAATGGCTCAGCTATAAAAAAGAAACAATAGTTAAACAAATATTTGATATTTCTCAAGGTTCAGCACGGCCTGTGGAACCTAACTAAGGATACTTTCAAGGGCTAAGAAAGATGTCTGGGGTGGTGAGGAGGGAACAATTATTCCTTTTCTCTTTTAGTCTTCTTCATCTCTGCTTTCTAAGAAGGAATAATATATAAAAAAGACATATACAGGCATAGATGCATAAATATAAATGTATGTAAGAGCCTTGACTTTGGGAAAATTCACTTGGGTGATATATATTTCTCAAAGAATCACTGTCAAGTCCTCTGCAGTGTCAAATATGTTGACAGCGAGAATCATCATGACTGTAATTTGTGACTCATTCTGCCATCTCCTGTCTGGTAAAAGCAAGCTGTCCTTGAACACTGAATATTTTTTCCCCCACAAAGTGGCCTGTGACTCTCCCCTCAGCATAGGATCCCAGAGATGCAAAAAAGTGATATTTTCTCTTTCTATGACAAGATAAACTATTCTTTTGTCATCCAGGGTAATCATCAGAGAAGTTGATACCCCAATCAGGTCTGATCTGGCTATTTTACAACACAAATGTGACTGGTTTTCCTACAGTTGTACCAATTCAATACAGCAGTGACTGCTCTGCTGTTGAAGAAAAATAGCATTAGCCTGAAGAAAAATACAGGGCAGTCAAAATAGATTTGTTGATTTCAAATGAAGGTAAGATCCTGTGAAATGCAAGGTCTTACTGCACTTAGAGGTCTTAAAGCCTACCATCCACAGCTTGGCAGCACATGGAAAAACATACCACAAAAAGGTGACTAATTATTATTTCATATTTGTATTTCTGTTTTCATAACCATGCATTTTCAGAGTGCTACATTTGGAAAGAAAATATGACTCAAATTTTTTTTCACTATATATGCATACAAAGTTTTATCTTCAGGCAGAGTTCACCTTCCGGGCAAAAGATGTCAGCCAATCTGAAAATGTAAGATTGGTGGATTCTATACAGTTTTGCAATTCTGGCATGTAAATGCCATTAAAGACATGGCTGATCATAGGGAACACCATCTGCCTCTTCTGATCTGTAAAATATAGCCAAATACATTCTAAGTATAAATTTAGTGTAACCTATGGTTACTATTATTTTGACCCCTTCTCTGGTGGTTAAACCATATAAAAAAGTACCTGATTTTTATTTATATATATATATTTGTATGTATTTATGTATATAAAAGTACCTGCTATACCCTCTCAACTATTGAATCTTGTGTTTGTTTGCTTGTTTGGGATTCTTTTTAAATTTGGTCAATAATAGTTCCATTTTTAATGATTTTTTTAAGCTTCTAACTTTAGTCTATAAAGGTATAATCTGATTTAAACAGAAATGTCATTATGTGTGGAATACAGTTTTAAAGGGTTAGCTGTTTGCACATTGGTAGTTTTAGAAATGCATCCAGTCTCAGCCAATGTAACAGCTGTTTTTCAAGAATCACTGAAAATATTAATCTGTGATGATTATATTTCCTGCCATCACGCAACAGCATCAAGAAAAAAAAAGGAAAGAAAATTTGCTCATCCATATCTTTTGGTTGAAATGGCTACCATTTACCTAGAGAATCTTGCAGGATTTTTTTGTTTAAATCTTAAGTAAAGTAGCAAGAAAATGAAAATCTTGCCAGCAGATAAAACAGATTGCCCACACACCCCTTCTCTACTCTTCCTTCCATCCAAGAAACTGATAAATGTGTTCTGGTGTTACCCATTGCAGAGAAGGGCATACAAACTGAAAGACACCAATGTGTAGGGCTGAAATATTGTTTTACGTATGGTTTTTTTCATTATGTTTATAGACATTTCTATTAAAAATAGAAGCGTACCATAATTTACAAAAAAATTCTAATTGTCTTACTGTGTGCAAGTCTAGGCAGGTATTTATATCTAAGGCCTTCCTAATATAAAGCAATAGCTTTTTCTGTGGAACAGAGAAGTGAGAGTCTGGAGCAGAAAGAAAACAGATTAGAGACTTTTTTTAGAATTCTTTTTTTAGAGGTCTTGGTTAGCTCTGAAGTGGAACTGGCATTTAGTTTCCTTTGTGCTACAAGACAGTCAAGTCTGCTAAGACTCTCTTGTTTTCAAGAAACTGTGTTAGTCATAAATAATACATTTATTGTAACCTAAAAAAAAACACGCAAGAAAGATGCTTAGAAACATCGCAGCAGTTAGGTAGAGCTACTGGTGGGAATGCAGCAAGTGCTGAGCAGATAGTCAAGGTGGACGCAGACAGTCAAGGTGGACGCAGACCAGGACTAGGATCTGGTCCTGGGAGGATCTGGTGGAGCAGAGGAGAGGCAGACGAGGGGAAGAAGCTCCTGTCTCAGCAACACTGTCAGTATGGATCAGGCCAGGTTTCCTTGAAAGATCATACAGTCCCTGGCTAAGGGGGGTATCACTGCAAGGAGGGGAAGGAGGCAGTTTGCCAGCAGTTACCTCACTAGTGCAGAGAGTGGTAAGGGAAGTATTCTGTGTTGCCTGGCACATCTATTTGGTTAAGTGTTCTTTTTTTCATGACAGCAAAAGTGTTCTTCTTTTTTCAATAGAAAATAATTTTAAAATCAAACATTATAAGTAGGTTATCTAAAGCTTGCACTAAATTCGATATGGTATTATAGTAGATCTACTACAGAAGATTAATAGAATGTTTTGGATACTTGGATACTTTAGCTGACAATAAAACAGGAAAAGATGTATTCAACTTTCCAATCATGTAAGTAATTCAATTAAGATATGAAAATACTCTTCCTTTCAACGTTAGATCTCATTTTGAAATAGAAAGGTGTTTGGAATTTGTCTAGCTATGCAGCACACAGAAATGAAAATAATTGATAAGATTTTTCAAAAATATTTACTGTTTGGTAATCTAGGTGGCCTAGAAGAGTCATATAGTCAATAAAAAAACCCAGAGTCAAGTAATATTTGGCATATCCTTCAACTGAAAATAACAAAATATGGTAATGTGCACCATTTATATATATACCCTCTTACACTGTTATAAGCACTCAGACAATATATATTTGTTTCTGAAGGAAATCTAAGCAGGATAAAGGAAACCATTGGATTGTTCTTCTCATGGGATCTTGATACGCTAGGCAGTTTTGAAAGAGTACGGTTCAATTCACAATACTGTAAAGAATGAAAAAAACCATCTACTAATGACTGTAGGCCAAAGCAATTAGCTAATATTGATAATTAGAAAACTAAGCAATTAGTTAGCAATGTTAGGAGCTTTTCTGGGTTGTTTCTGCTGGAAACAGAAACTCATGCCAAAAGAGCAAGATATTCCTTAAATGTGATTCAGTTCATTCACAGGGAACATCCATACTGCCTTGTTTCTAACGAACAGATTTCATTCATAAATGTGTATTCCTCATGGCTAGGTAAGCATCCCATTATTTGTGTTGGTGCCACTGAAGTGAAAAATTGCAGCTTTGGTTGCCTTACCTGAGGACTAATTCATCACTCAGAGCATATTTTAATATGGCTAAAGATGAACAGCATTATTCAGTCAGTTTTCTATCAGTCTGCAGAAAAATCTATCCTTCAAGACTGCAGTTTCCATGCCCCTAAATTGCCCTGCCCAACAATATGTCAAGTAGACTTTATCTACCCTCTAGTAACTGGAAGATGCTGGAGACCTAGTAAATTAGGTACAATTTTCATAGGACACTGTGCTTCTATAATTTTTTACAGAAAATGTCCTTGCATTATGTCATGACTTAATGTCATTCAGACTGACAGATATTTGAGGGAAAACTTTCTTCAGTTTATTCTTTTACAGGGAGCCACTTATTCCAGCTCCTTCTAAATCCTCAAATAATATTCTTCTATACACCTTTCCTGTTATTTCCTATCTTCGCTTTATATAAAGCTAGAGTAAGTGGAAATATTGCCTTACATTTTAAAGCTAGCCTGATATTCTGAAACTCATACTTAAGATATAATTCTCAAAATCCATAAAAGACAATTCTAAAGAGCTGTCTTCAGTACCAAAGTGTAATATGGTGCCAACAGTTCTGATCTGAACTGTACTTCATAGTAATATCATAATGAGTAAAAAACAATAATGATATCTAAATAGAAGTCAATCATTAAACAAAACAAAACAGGTTAAGAGTTGAAAGATAGCAGTTTAGCTATCATCTGGTTACAAGTCATCCTTAGTAGATAATTTTCATTTAAATTCTGGTCTAGTCATGCAGAACAACATTAAAAATGAAGCAACTGAATCGAAAAATAGCTAAGAACTGCTGAAGAGAATCTCCTTAATGTTTTGCAAAAGGGTACATTATTAAATAATATCAACCAAAAAGTAAAGAAATGGAAAAGGACCCATGGGCTGTAGGGTAGGTATCTGATCGACCAGAGTCCTTTATGGACTGCAAGGGGACAACCTGTGTCACCGTGGTCTTCACTACAGACTTCAGGGGAATCTCTGCCTGGAGCACATCCTCCCCCACCTTCTTCACTGACCTTGATGTCTGCAGAGTTGCTGCCTCACATATTCTCACCCCTCTTTCTCACCTGCTTTTGTGAAGCACTTTTATAGTTTCTTAAATATGTTATCCCAGAGGCGCTACCACTGTTGCTGATGGTCTTGGCCTTGGCCAGTGGGGGTCTGTCTTGTAGCCAGCTGGCATTGGCTCTACCAGACATGCAGGAAGCTTCTAGCAGCTTCTCAGAGAAGCCACTCCTGCAGCTCCCCTTCCCTCTCCCTCCCACCCCCCAAAGTAGGACATGAGCAACACAGAACTGGAAGGGACTTCAGGAGGTCATTAGCACACTGTTTGCCTCAAGGAATGAATGACTATATCTATGTCATTTCTAACAGATGCTTAAGAGGAGGTTTTTGAAGACTGAGGGAGATTTCACAACTTTCCTAGGTAACCTATTCCATTGCTTCCCTAATCTTACAAATACAAAAAGGTTCTCTGATATCTAAACAAAATCTTGCTTAATGCAGTTTAAGCAACTTACTGTTTGTCCCGTCTTCCACAGATTCAGTGAACAGACATTCCTATTTTAAAAAGCCTTTATACATTTGGAGATTTTCTTGTATATCACTTCTGAATCTTCTCTGTTGTAGCCTAAAAAGCTCAATTTTTTTAATTCTTTATTTCACATTATTCTATATTATAAACCTCTAAATATTAGAATGTATATAAAGGAAAGATGGCAGATCTATCTATATCTGAGCAGAAGGCAGATTATAGCACAGTTACATTGATAACAGTATTAGTCTGCAAATGTTTTGGACTTGGCTTATTTTTTTCAGAAATGGCACACATTTCATAAAATTTCGTAATAATAATTACAATATGTTTATTATAGTCAGGAATGTTCAAGATACATCAAATAAAAGTTTGAAACCTGTGGAAGGGGAAGGAGAGGAAGGAAGGAGAAAATGGTAAAAAAATTGATTTGTGTTACCTGACTATGACAACCTGTCAAGGAGACAGGGGTAATTAAAAAGAGCTGAAGAGGCAAAGCTGCTGTCATGTAGTGGCTTCGCAATTTACAGAAATTTTATGCCTTTTAATTGGCAAGGTCACTTCAGCAGAGATCTTAGTGAACAAAGCAGTGCATAAAAGGAAAGAGGGAATAGAATCATAGAATTGTAGAATCATTTAGGTCAGAAAAGACCCTTAAGAACATTGAGTCAAATTGTAAACCTAACACTGCCACCGCTAAACCATGTCCCTAAGCACCACATTAACATGTCTTTTAAATACCTCTAGGGATGGTAACTCAACCATTTACCTGGGCAGCTGTTCCAATGCTTGACAACCCTTTCAGTGCATAAATTTTTCCTAATGCAAGTGATAGTCCACACATACAAGTGCATAAATTCCTTTAACCTTCCCTTCCCTTCCCTCCCTTCCCTTCCCTTCCCTTCTCTTCTCCAAACAACCTTAATGTCACCTCCTATGTTTAGAGGGGACCTTCCTACATCTGTCCAAGGTTCCTTAGGATGTGAAGATTGTTCCTTTTCAATTTCTGCCCTGGATAGAAACTGAGGTTTTATTAAGGAAGGACTGAAGTTCCCTATTGTATTTCTGTGACAAAGAAACTAGTGAAGAGCTATAATTTTGAGAGTACCTAATGCTTCTGAAATTAGGGAAGATATTTGAAAAGTTATAGGGCACAAAAAGGAAAGACAAATGGAAAAAGTGAGGAAGGCATGAAAGTGATGAGACCAGATTTTTTTTTTTTCAAAAAGGAAGAAAAAAAAAAGAGAAATTAAAAAATTTAAATGAGAGTTTGATTTAAAAATTCACACAGTATTTAGAAGACAAAAATAGATCCACTTTTGCAGCAAGAGAAATTGACATGAATTGCAGAGGTTTTTTTATCAATATAAGTAGTGCTTTTTGTGATTCTCCTTCTCATGCCCTGACTATTCTGGGCTCTAACTTACTTCTGTGTGTACTCACTTCCTTGGGAGTAACAAACTCCTGCAATCAGCTCCCTTTGTCTCCACCTTCTTTTTCTGCCTTCCTGAATGGAATACTATGTCTTTTTGACTGAGTAGTTTCCTTTTCTTTTCTGGCAGAGAATGAGACATAAAAGGAGTTTTGCTGACTGCGAATAGGAACCTGCAATCTGTCAACTTCTTCACTGCTACTCAAGGCAACAATGAAGGTTACAGGATCTTTAAAAACAAACTTTCTGATTTTTTTGCCCAAGTGATAGAATTAGCATGCAGAAAACAGGAGTAAGAAAGATACACAAGTTCCTCCTCCATCACAGGCTTTACATTTTAGTTTACCCATTTTTATGGGTACTCAGATTCTCATACCTTTTCAATACTTATCAAGTATTAGATCAGTTAAAGTATTTGTATGTAGCATAACAAAAACTGTGGGGATCTTCAGAATTTGTTTTCAACTGAATATATAGGATTAGAACAAGGGAAAAAACATGGAAAACCATAATTCTGTATCAAACATTGTTTAATGTTGATTCTCATGATATTCATTTGATGGGATCAACTAGGGTGCAGGGAAGGCAATTTCTACTTGGACATTGGTATGAGTAAGCAGTGTCAGTGCTGATGCAAGAGATGTCTCAAGATCTAGTGGCAAAGATCTTCCCCACACAGCAGGTGAGGAAAGAAAGGTTTCACCTTTACATGTAATCTGAGAAGCTGTCATAGCTCTGTTATGGGCTCTGTCAACCTAAATTTCCAGCAATTTCTGATCAAACTTTAAGAAAGCCAGCACAATTCTCTCTGCATATATCCACTCAGGGAGAGAGCATTTCTGACATTGAGACAACACTGTGGTTTTCACACTGCCTGAGCTGTTATATGGATAACGTAGTCCCTGTATTAAAGCTAAATTTGATGGTGTAATCTCTCTTGCCAAAGCTTTATACTTTAAGCGTATTGAGCTCTTGTGTTTACTGTGAGGTTCATTTATTTAACCACTTCTTCAATTAGTAATATATTAATATCATGATAGATTTTGTGGTTTGTAAAAACAATTTGCTTGATTTTGTTTTAGGCAGAGATCAATACTGTACTGTTATGATATATGGATTCTAAAGAATGCAAAATCTAAAAAAGCACCAGTTAATACTGTTAACTGTTAGACTCGTATATTAAAACTTGTACACAGAGAAAATCAAACCAGATTTTGAAATAGATGATTTTATTGAATTAAAAAAATATATTGTTTTATTGATGATGTATATCATTATCATTATGGCATGATTCCAGCCAGACCAACTCTACTAAGATATGAAATGCGATTGTTCTGAAACTGCTCATTGGTGAGAAACTGTAATGTTCTAAATCTTGAGAGATGGTTCAATGATCATGAATGAAAGAGAGAAAATAAGAAAAACTTTTCACCTTTCAAAGAGATTAGGGATTTCCTTTTCATGAAGTGATATAATATTATCGAAAATTGCTAAACAGGACTAACCTTTCAAAGTAAAATAAAAACAATTTTATATTGTTTGTACTGTTCACTTCCTGCAAAAATTCAACTCATGTCTTCTCAAGAGCATGTAATATGAAATATTGAGTTTCTCCTATGATGTCAGAGTAACATAATCATGGAATCATAGAGCTGTTTAGGTTGGAAAACACCTTTAAGGAACCAGGACTGGTGTCGATCTCTCCTTCTCTATCCCTCTATTTTGTTTTTTCTTTTTCTTTTCTCTTTTCTCTTTCCTTTCAAAGGAGAACCAATAGAAAGATAAAAGTTCCATTCAGCTAGATATCTTAAATCAACCTCCTTCCCTAATCAAAGAAGGCCATCAAAGTTGTGTTGGGTCAGGCGGAGCTCACCATGAGTAAAGGTTTCCTGCTTTTCATTTCTTCCCATTACCCTACTTTTCAAACCTGAGCACCTCAGTAGTATTTTAATGTTTAATAATATTGATGTTTTTTCTCCATTCAAATAATTCC
Source organism: Xenus cinereus (assembly GCA_025774025.1). NCBI lineage: Eukaryota > Metazoa > Chordata > Aves > Charadriiformes > Scolopacidae > Xenus > Xenus cinereus. The sequence continues at coordinate 137,251,910 of JAOXJK010000001.1, forward strand.
ATTTGAATAATAGCCTGTGTGCTACAAAATGGAGTATGGTAATGTTGCCTTGTTACCTGAGGCAGTAGAATTCACTTCTCCAAAGAAAGAAATTATCATTGGACAGGAAACACAACAGAGTAAAGGTTATTCATGAATTCCTGCAGGGCGCTTTTATCTGTTACAGTCATGACATTTTAACTCAAAATGTGTAGAGCTAATTAGTCAGAAGTAGAAGTGTAATCAATACTGACTTATGATTATTTCTCATATGTAACACTACTTGTTTGGACAGAATAAATTGTTACTTGCATCATTTAATCTCTGTGATTCCTTAGCATTCTTTCTTCATAAAAATAACAATCCTATTTGATTAGAACTGAAAATTTCCAACTGTAGTTGCCTGAAACACACATTCTCTTTGCATGTGTTTGTACAGATGTCCATGGCTGCTTCGGGGCCATGAATCTCTGGGCTCAGGAGTCTTACATAAGAGGAATGAAATCAGATCAGCTCCTGACTGAAGACTGCTTGTGATGTTATGAAAATTAATGCTAACTAGTTGCCAGTCATTCATCTGTTCTTTTACAGATTAGTTCGTGTGATCTCTAGCCCCAAGCAAGCCTGAGAGTATTATAGGCATCACAGTCTTGTAGGCTGGCATCCCTTTGAAAGTGAGATATTTCTAATCATTTTAATTGCCTTCCCCTTGACCTTTCTATTTCTGCCATAGCTGTCTTAAAACAGTCCAATCTTTAATCAATATTCCATGTGCTGGTACATCATAACTTTTATTCTTTCATCTCTTTATTGATAACTTGATTTACTTTTCTGATTAAAGCTTGCAAGGGTTCCATTTATACCACTTTGTGACTGTGCCAGCATGACCACTGATGTCTAAATGGCTTTGCCTGAGTTATCACCACAAAAGATAGATCATACTGGCAAACGGGGAAAAAGACCACCTGTGAGTAGGAGGTCGGAGGGTGACTACTTTTGGTTACACTAGAAATCTAGAGGAACTGTTATATACACATGACTTCTACAAGTGGAAATTTTTCTTGATATCTGCATTTTGGGTATACAGTACTCTAAGATTTAGTCAAATTCATTCAACTTTGCAGTGAATGATAAATTTCTGTGTTTGCCTTCATCTGGTCCTCTAAGTAAAATAAAAAATGTGATCTCTATCTCTAGTCCTCAATTTGGAACAGAAAACATATATGAGTACAATGCTTCCTAACTATATTTTGAGAACAAAAAAAAATCCCCACAAAGATGTGGCTTTATCATTTCAGTAAAAGTGATCCAACAGTTTCCATTCCATAGATGTTGTGGGTTTGGTACACAGCAGTGTATTCCTAAAAAAATTCCTATGTCTCCATGTTACTCAATCTGTCAGAGGTCTTTTTTCTTTAACCTCTAGAAAGCAACTATGAAGGTACTCTAGTTTTTCAGGACCCCTAGTTCTGTCTTCTGTAGCTACCTAAGATACCTTTTCACATCATGAGTAAGAGTAGAGAATAAAACTTATTCTTTCTTTCCATTACAGGAAGAAACTTTTATATATTAGCTAAGTCAAGTCATTATCAAGTCAGATCAACCTGCTAAGTTTTCTAGTCCTATGCAGTAGAAAACTGCTTATCAAGAAGTTACTTAGGGAATTCCTTGTGGCATTCACTATATTCAATGGTAACTTTTTGTCAAAAATATAAAAGTATTTGTTCTGTTCATTAGGAAATGCATAATCCTTACACAACATCTAAGATACTTCCTTGTATGGACATAGATACTCCTATAGATTAATTTCTTGCTTCTATGTTCAGAAGCATAATGGAAAGCCCACAGACTTGATTCTGGCATGGCAAAGGACTGGTATTTCATCTGCTTGCAGATGTAGTCCTTTGTACTTACTGTTCATAAGCATGACCACCTCTGAAATATTGCATGGGATGCTGTTTTGCATAGTGAGGTGCTGGTACATTATGATTCCAGTGAGAAAATTTTCCAGACTCTGTAAAGTATAATTTTATGTGCTGTTAATTAGAGCTAATATTAAAAGAAAGAGTAATATAGATAATCTTATGACCCTTTATATACTGGGAACACCAAGTTGTGCAACATTGAGCAGACCTCCAATCAACACGGCATGCTGTGTCCATCAATAGAAGAATAGAATAGAATAGAATAGAATAGATTTATTTCAGTTGGAAGAGACCTGCAATGACCATCTTGTCCAACTAGCTGACCAATTCAGAGCTGATCGAGTTACAGTAGATTATTAATGGCATTGCCCAAATGCCTCCTAAACTCTGACAGTCCTGGGGCATCGACCACCTCTCTAGGAAGCCTGTTCCAGTGTTTGACCACGCTCCTGGTAAAGACATGCTTCCTAATGCCCAGTCTAAACCTCCCCTGGTGCAGCTTTGAACCATTCCCACACATCGTATCATTGAATATCAGAAGAGCTCAGTACCTGCCTCTCCTCAGGAAGCTGTTATTTTTTCTTAAATTTTTTAAATTAACGTTTACATTTTAAAAGTGTGCAGTCCAGCTACAAAAATTTAAAAATATGGGGTAATTTAACTGATACAATACTGTTCTCTGTTTAAGACATTTTCCTTCATTTTGTCATGAGGCTATAAATTACTACAGTTAAATTCAAATCAGTATTTTAACATAAAATGTAAACAAATAAAACAACTGAAGTGCCTGGATATGGTCCATTCCTGCCATTCATCTCAGCCGGTGTGCCAGTCTGCAGAGCAGCACCCAGCAGTGCAAACAGAAGAAAGAGGTTCTCCCATTTTCGTCATAGACAAAGGCAAGACCCCACAGGTGGCATAGTTGCCAGTAAGTGGGAACTGCCTGTGGGCTTCTCTGTTTCCATTAACCAACCAACTTGATCCCCTGGCCAAGTGAAAAAGTCCTCCTGGTTCATCAAACCAAGTCACTTGCTACTGCAGGAACCATTTAATCTGATTTTACTTATAAGTTTGCAAACACACAAATTACTTTGATTTATAAATACCTCCTCAACTAAAGAAACCAGTGTCCCTGAAGCCCGATTGGATTCATGATCCTAAACTATAAATGTACTTCTAAATTCTCAGTGCCAATTATACTTTCTCCTGTTTATATCTCAAGGGTGTGAAAGCTATAAACGAACCATCATATGCTTAATTCTGGAAATAGATACTAACAGAGATCAGGAGAAAGATGCTTCTGGGTGGGGTGGGGTAGAAGGTAAATGTTTTCACTGCAGAATGCAGTTTAGAATAGGTATACTCAAACTAAATTTAAATTACAATGGTTGAGAAGACTTAGTGGGACAAAAGAGGACAAGAAAAAACAAATATAGCCTGGAAGACAATTAATAGAAATGTAATAGAATTTATTTGAAATATTATTGGAAGAAAAAAAAAAGAGTATAAAAATGCCTTCACTATTGAAACCGGGGCGGTGGGGTGGGGAGGCGTTAGGGCTTTTTTTATTTTTAACATGAAAGCTGGGTGAAGGCACATTGCTGAGGTCATGAGATAGCTGAATGCAACCCTCATGGGCAGTTGCATAGAAAGTGGCAACATGGATGGTGAGAAAGAAGATGCAAAGCCTGAAACAGTTAACATTGCTGTCAGTCCTTTATAGGTCCAGTTTGATAGGTAGTAGACCTTTTGTTTTACCTTTCCCAGGTTCTCTTCGAATATTCTGATTTTTTCTGATAAGAATGTGTCACTAACTTTTTTTTTTATTAACCTACTAAATAATAGGTGTAGAATAAAAGTAGCACATGACATGTTATGCATTAAATGTATTACATATGGACTGATAAAACACCAGTGTAATATTCCATCTGTTAGTGTCATGTTACAAGCAAGCAGAGCTTGTAACAGTAGTTATAACACCAGCATTTTCCCGTATTGTCATGTCTTCCAAAAGCATCACTAACAGGTTGAATTAGGAGAAAGACTGGATAGAAACATAAATAGGCTTGCGTTGTTTTCTTACTGTGCCACAAGAATGACTGTAAATTGTATTCAGTTAACAAAATGCCACAAAAAAAAACCAGAAAAATTTTTCCTCAGCAAGAGACAAACAGGAAAACTGGACGAAATTAATATATAACTGAACCTATAGCGGTTCAAAAGGATTCTGCCCCTGACTGACACTAGAAAACATTGGCTTCCAGAACTCCGAGTATCATTTTTTTCAGGATATGTACCAAGTTATCACACCTTTAAAACTCAAAATGGCTGGGAAAGCTTTTAACCAAAATCCTTCATTCTAGTTATTTATTTAAGGCTGACTGGATTCACGGGACATTTTTATGGGAAAAAAACCTGGGAAATGAGCAGTTAGCTTAAAAATCATTACCAAATACCCATTAGAAAATTCATTTACAAAACCTTTCTTTTAAGAAAGAAAACTTTTAAAGTGGAAGGTAATGATTTTTGGACAACCTCTACATCGAAGAACCGAGAACAAGAATACTGAAGTATGGAGTCCCTCTCTCAAGACTATTAGACACAAGAGTTTTTATTTATTCAAATAATTTTGCTATTCCTTCTTTGGACAATACTCTTTTGTTTCTGTATTTAGAACACATCAACTATCTCCTCTTGGCTCCAGGTACAGTGGTAAATTACAGCAGGGTTATTGCAGATCAAACAGAATAGTTCATGAGATAAATCTCCCCAGATCACTGTAATGAGAAAATTTAGCAAAACTAAGGACTTTTGTGATACAGAAATTTGCTGTCTAATTATAGGGATTTAGGAAATATTTCATTTTCTTTTTTTTTTTTCTTCTACTCTTTTTCTTTTTAAATTTAATCTCATTTGTAATATATATTTAGTCTTTATATCTGTAGCAGTTTTTGTGTACCTCAGAATTTCAAAACATGTAGACAGTTGGATGAACTTAATGGTAAAACTCAAATAGAACCAGTCTGTCTGATTAACTAAGCGTCTTTCTATATGAGATAATTACTTCTACAGACATCTGTGAAAAGTAATCTGCAGCAGAATAATTTAGGAACACATTTTGTAAAATACGAGAATAGCTACTGAACATATTATGTCCTGGTGACTGTGAGAAATTCAAAGTGCAGCCTCTAAAAATGCTAAATTACAAACAGGGGAGCAGAACTAAGAGGTTACAATGGAATAATGAAGGATAATGGAAAATGTGACATACAAAATAATCAATGTAGAAGCAAATACGGACTTCAGCAATTCCACAATTAAAAGGGGATAGAATGGTAAAATATACTCATTAGTAAATTAACAAAGACAGAGTTGAGTTGCATGTTTGAGGTTGTCCCCCCCGTAATTCTATTATTCAGTAACAACTGTCTGTTTAGTGAGAGTCTCAAAAGCAGATAACGCTGAGAATGGCTCAGTCTTAGAAAATAAAAAATCACAGTTGGGCTCATACAAAACTGATAGTCATTTAGCTCTTTAAAAACATATAGCGTCAATTTAAAGTAAAACTAACACTTTATGAGTGGCAACAAGTTTTCATTGTCATTCAAACTGGTTGTTGTATTATGCTGAATCAACGTGTGTGTTTCAAGACTGCTGAATGCACCATAATAATTCATTTTAAGACCACAGGGCCAGGAACTCTCACACATTAACTCTTAGGGTTTTTTCTGATTTTCATAAAGTTAAACATGATCTATTATCTCCACAGAAATTTTATCTTCAAGTGGAAACATGAAATGTATCTGGGTGTAAGCTGTGTGATAAAAAATGCCCCAAAAAGTAGTTAAGGTAGTTTTTTCTTAGCAGCTGTAAGGAAGAGAATTTCCTCTTCCCATTTTTTTCCCCATAAAACAATATATACCTTTCCAGAATAAATATGGAAGACCTGCTAGAGGGTCTAGCCTGCTGGCATAATTCATTCCCTGTCTGCACTGCTCAGTGAATGCATTAAAACT
>JAOXJK010000001.1:137257929-137285110 GCA_025774025.1 Xenus cinereus
AGTGAATGCATTAAAACTACCACCGCCTAAATATTAAAAGGCTTATTCAAACTTTACATATTATTGTGTGTCCACCTGTGAAAACTTCTGACTATAGTAAGTATATTTTGGCTATAAGCAGGATAAATGTATCAATAAATTAGATAAAATTTATGATGCATTTTCAGGGAATTTTTGCCTTTGAGATGACATTATTTTTTGATTGCCTCTATGTAATGCAGTAGAAATCAAGTGATTTTCAAAGTGAAGAAGTAGATATTCATATAGCAATATATGTCCCGCTATCTCAAGTGAAGAAACCCATCTTTGTATGAAAATAAATTTATTTAAAGTGAGCTTTCTAGTTTTGTTAAATTATAGGGTCAGTATTTTATTATTGGTTCATTTGAAGTATTCTATCCAGCAGAGTGCCATTTAAGACCATCAAGTAAAACATACAACCATTTCTTTTTCCTGGAAACATACTACAGAAATTAATCTGCAAAAAGTGTTTTGTCATACTTAAACAAACAAAATCAATAGTTCCTGCGTTTGACTCGAATCATCTCCATAATTCACTTAAATTCCTTAAGGAAAATAATAAAAATAAATCAGTGTACATTGCTTTTTCACTTTTATTATGAGAACAGTGAAATATTGGAACAATATTTTTCTTCTATTTTTAAAATAGTAACTGGACTTTTCAATACTTAGATTTAAAAGACAATATATTACTAATAACATTTTTGATTTATGAACTGCATTAAGCATTGACTTCTATTTTTCCCAAATGAAATAAAGATTTAGGACAGAGATGCTTTTCCACTTAAAATAACAAGATCACACAGAGATTAAGAATAATGAGACCAACAGGATGGATGATAACCTGGCCTGGCTATTTGAAATTAGGATTTTCTGTAGATGATTTTTCTGTGTAGGATCATGGTCTTTTAAATGACCATTGTAACTTCCTATTGGCAAAATTTAAGATTCTTCAAAGAAATGTGATCATTTAATGCTGAGAGAGGATGTGCCATATTGAAACCATTGAGCCTTATAACATGCAGAGTGTTCTCCTATGCTTTCTTTGTTTGACCATTTATTAAAACTCCCATTTTTAATAAAAACAAAGCTCTTCACTGAAGAAGACACAGTTTCCTGGCCCTCAGTAGAGAAGATTACATGTATGGTATCCTTGGATGGCTAAGTCCTGTAAATATCCATATCATTATGAGAAGTCATGTTGATTACTGATATGAGAAGTGATGTGCATACAGTGCCCAGTCCACTTCTGCTCTTGGTTTCCTTGCTGCCTCTTTGACTCCACTGAGAGTATTGGACACTGACAAGAGCGCATTATGAGCTGCACCAATGTTAAATCGTGGCAGCCAGAGAGATGACAATGTGATACAATGTGCATGTCAACCAACTCTAAACTCTCATCTAGCTAGTAACTTTAAAACAAAAGTTTGGTTTATTCTGGATTGTGTTAGGGAATATGACACACTCTGTTCAACCCAGCATCAGGAAAAAGACCCGTATATGTCTGAGTTACCATGTTCAACCCTGCTTCTCATTTCCCTTGCACCCAGACCAGTTACACCTGAGAGACTTACGAAGTGTGCCTTAGTAACATTGTTCATTATTCTTTGCTTTGATACCCCTTTTGGGGGACTTCTCGAAGGAAAACAGCATATGCACAAATATGGCCTGGGTTTACTATATGAAAAAGGCAACTTCAGCTAAGCAAGTTATTATAACTCACATCCTACAGAGAGAACATAATGAACCCTAAAATTCTCACACATAGGTGGCATTATTTAAGAAGAAAAGGAAATGTGACTGTGCTTTGAAATCCTCCTGTTTCAGCTCACATATTTAATTACTTACAGCTATGTGTTAAGCATGTATTTAAAACAGTTCTTGGTAACACTCTTCCCAGAAGTGGTGGACAGATGAAGGTACTGGGTGTTTTTTGAATTGTAAAATATGGAAAGAAAGGGAAGAAGAATCAAACCTTTATAAAGCCTGTCAGTGATAGACATTTTGTTAGCTTGATATCTGTGTCCGAAAATCAAAGTCCCAGAGGATAAAGGTAAAAGTCACTTTACTGACAAAATTCCTGAGTGACTGAAAACTGGCATCTGTTCTTTATAGGTTCGTCTTTGAGAATTCTCACTAGAAAACAGCAGTTGAAAAGATTATCTTATAGCAGTACTAAATAATAGAGTGTTCTGCGACATTCAAAGGTCTGGAGCTCCCTGTGGAACTAATGACATTTGTACAGCAAGTCAGGCTGCTTCTGCAAAGGAGGATGGTGGGAGCCAGAAAATGATAGGTTTTTGACAGAATGTTAACCCCAAGTTGCCAGCTTTTCTGAAAGACAACTGCAAAAAAGAGAGCTCTAATAATACTTCTAATAAAGGGCCAGACTCTCAGATGAATTTTAAACTGATACACTTCCACTGCTTTTGGTCTTCAAAGACGATGCTCTGTCCCTGACACATTTGAGAGAGGAAATAAAAACCGTGTTGCTGTTCTCTGATGACAGATTAGTAGGATATTTTTTCCAGAAGGTATAATGCAGCATTTTATTAAGGGCAGCTCCTTTTGCTTGTCATATTTTCACTGCAACATTTGAAATGGTTTCTCTGCTTTTTTTTTCTTTTCCTTTTTTTTTTAGTTGACTTACCTGAAAGTTTAAAAAGTCTCTCTTGACTTATTTGAAGTAAATATGGCTAGCTCAGCCACTAAACAGGGTCACTGACTCGAAATGAGATCTCTTCCTATATTTAATCCAGTGCTATACTGGAAAAATAGTAGGGGAGAACTAGACTGTGGGCTTTCCTCACCTATAAGGTGATTTGACCTTATGTGTCCTGCATGCTCTTAGTACAAGGCTGTAACACATGTGGGAAAAAATAGAGAAGACTCTTCATCTCTCTGGTTGAATCTGAGCAAAACTGCAGCTGAAAATTTAAGAGCCACAGGGACAGAAGGCAAGTAGACAGGACAACTCGCTTTTCCTCTGGAAGAGGGAAGAATTCAGGTCCAAACCTCAACCCCGGTTGTAATTTACATCTGCACCTCTTTGACTAGCCCTCCTTATTTGGGACCTACTTTCTTCACTGTATGATAGTGTAACTTCAACACAAGGATTGTGAATTTACATGTCCCTGGTATCCCACAATCTTGATGTTGAAGCTTGTCTCCTGGTGTACAGGAGTCAAATTCTTTCAGAAAAAAAATGGTCTGCTGGGGAAAAATGACACTGGGATATTTGTAAAAGTCGTTTTGTTCTGCTGATTTCTACCACCCACTGTCTGATGCAGCTGTCTGTGTGGATTAGCACAATGACCTGCATTGTAGACTTCTTTAGGGATTTAAGCAGAACTGGGCAGCTATCTGTCTAAAGTCATATAGTAAGAGAACTCAGCTGGAAGACGAACATTATCTCCTCAGCAGGGCAGCTAAATCCATGTTTGAGCACTCAGGCAATTTCCGCCTCAAGGAACTAGAGACCTAGGCAGCGTTAGAAGTAGATGCTCTTGATTACTGTCTGAATCTTACACTGAGAGCCCAAATTCCCAATTGAGATAGGTTTCCCAGGGTTGTATTTATCCCCGTGGGCAGCTAGCATTGCCTATCTGCATTTTTCAGGTCTGCCTCAAAACCTGGTCAGGCTTTCTCACCCTGAACACAGGCAGGCAGAGAAACTGAGGCACAACAAAGGGTTTCAGGAAGGTTTTTAAGTCTTGTAAGAGCTAACAATATTTCTCACTAGAATTACAAAAGAGATAAAGAGCAGGATTTATTGTGCATCTTTAAGAATTTGGTACTTCAAATGTACTCAACTGTACTCCAAAAACTTTTTTATGAAATACTGCACGCTGTTTAGCTAACACAGTAACGGGTCATGTGTGGGCAAGGGGCCTGCCGTTTCAACCCAACCAGTGTTAAATCTCTCCAACTGTATATTCGCATTATCTATGTTAGCTAAAATACAGCCTGAAAATAAAGGTTTCCCTGAGGCAATATATATATAACATATATATTGGGTACATGTATTTTCTCTTCCTATCTGTTTACATGCTCAAAATATTCGGTGTAGACAAACAGCTTTTCAGAGATATTGGCCTAAGTGATTTACTATGCTAAAGTCATCCATGTTCCCCTCTTCTCTAAACTGTTGTATGTGAAAATTATTTCTAACGGTATAAACTTCGTGAAAAATTTTAGACCTTAACTTTTGTATCTTCTAGAAAAGAGAAAACTAGAAAGTCAGCAATGCCTTGTATGGCTTAGGTTTTAAAGGCCCTTTTTTAACTTTTCTCTCTTATTCTTTGTAAATCCAGATTGACAGATGGAGTTCTTATGTTGCTGAGATATTTAAAATAAAAAATAGTAAGAAGTTATTAAAATTTTACAACAAACCAACTCCAAACCTTCTGCCCTACACTCCTTCTCCTTTATTAATAACTGAAGAAATCTTTCTTTTCATATGGAAATGTCTGAAAAAAACATGTGTCGTCTTCTTTCCTGTTAAACAAATATTCTTCCTGTATTGTTTCTGCCCAATACACGGGTAATTAAATTGAAGCATGAAAGGCAGGAAAAAGTTAATTATTAAATTTTAAAAAATCTTGATTCTTCTCTAACTAAACAAAAGCTAGAAGCTGATATTACACAAAGCACAGTAAAAGGTAGCAAAGTGGATCCATTCATCTTCGTTTGTACTATAACAACATTTTCTTAGAAAAGTAGCTATGGTTTCAGTGTTCTACCTGAAAGATGGATGGTTATAGAGACAAAACATTATTACAATTATTCTGCATCTCCAAGAATCTGACAAATCAGTTTACTCCTTTAGTTTTACTAGTGGTTACCACAACCCATTAGTTTGCATAGCCTGGATTTGCCCTAAGAGTACAGAAAAGGTGGAAATGCAGAGGCTCTTTTCACTTCAGATTGCATCATCATTTCTCATAAAACCAGAGGTACTCCCCAATTCTAATGGTTCAGCACAGATTTCTATTACATACAGACATGGCCCTGCAGGGTTTTGCCTTTTTTATTTTTTTTCCCCTCAATGTTTTCATTACTTTGTAAATGCAAATGAGACTTTGTGAATTTTATCCCACAAAATTTTTAAGCAAATTTCCTTATTCTGTGTTGACTTCGTAATTTCAATAAGCTCTCTGAAATTGATTCCCAATGTATTGTTGTGGCAGTTTATAAACAACAACTCTTAGAAATTTTCCTTAAAAAAAAAAAAAAGGACAAAAAAGCAGCAAATTATGCCCTGAGGTTGTTCCAAGCCTCCTACCTCTCTTGATAAATACTGTGTCAAATCTTCTCCCCGTAAGACAAACAGTTCCCCTGCTCTTGACTGTTGGGGTTTTTGTTTGTTTTTAACAGTTTCTCAATCCAGTCAGCCAGCAGGCCCATGATCTATCCAGCAGGGATAATAGTGTGCAATACTCATTTCTTCTCTATCCAGCTTCCTTGCATCTGTTTTTCTGTCATAGCTGGCTTTTTATGCCATTGGGCAGAGATCCCAAGTCCAGGGCTTTAATCAACTCCAAATTTCAGATATACTTTCTGCACTATTAAAAAAACATCTGAATTTCAATTCTCTAATAGCTTCAGCATAAAAGACTGCATACTCTATCTCAATCTTTTCAGCTAATCTTTTCCCCTTTATCCCCTCTAATACATAACTCACAGCCACAGACTTCCCTTTTCTAAAGTGCAGTATACTCTGCTAATTAATTGCAAGAAAAAAAAAGGAGATCACTTAATTATCACTATATTCTGCATAGCTTTAAAATTAGCACTCATTTGCATTGCAGCAGAACCTGATGGGACCCAGTGGAACCAGGGTCTTACTGTGCTTAGTGCTCTAGGAACAGAGACCAAGGATCAGTCTCAGCCCTAAATAGCTATTAGCCGAGACAGGCAAAAGAAATGTTCTCCCTTGTTTAACAGATGAGGTACCAAAGTACAGAGATTAAACAATTTGCTCAAGGAAATCCATGGCAGAACTGGATCCAGATCTCTTAAATCTGAGCCAAATGTCCAGTTCACAAGGCCATTTTTCTTCCTTAGGTTAATTCACATTCCGTAAACATCTGTGTTTTATCTGCTGTCTCTGTGCACCCTGGTGCAGCAGAGATTTCCTATAGTTATCAATAAGAAAATTTTTTGTTTCTGGTCTCTTTCCCCCCCCCAAAATTTGAAACTTCAAGACATTTAAAACAGCAGAGTTTCATTTAAAAAAATACAGACTATTCTCATTGCCAAAGTCAGTATTTCATGCCTCACAGAACAACTGGCACAGACAATTCATGTTCATTGCTGTAAACAAGATGTAATGGAGCAGCATAGCAGCAACCACGACTGTCACATATTATCATTGCTCTACTTGCATATAATTAATTCCTTGTGAAAGACACCATTATAATAAAACAATTTAAAAAAAAATCTCCCAACTAGTGTTTCTGCCCTGGAAACAACACACCACAGTCAGGAAAATGGTTTTGGCTAACAGCACTCCTCTTGTTCTGTACCAGAGCCAACAAACTCCATATCCATCAGCACTGCAACCAACTAATCCACAATAATGAGCTTACTGGAAACATATATAGTGGAAACTGAACCTATAATTTCAAGATATTTTAGTAATTAAGCAAGGAGAGAATAGCTCACAATGCAGTGTAGAATATTTGGGACAAAGATACTTGTGAGGTGGTCTGTATCACCCTGCTTTAACAAGTAAAGCAGTTTCTTAACTCTTCCCAGGGATGGCAGCAGACTGCAATCTCTGTTATGAAACACTGAACACTTTTAAAAACTAGTAATGCTGTTCACAAGTCAGTACCTAAAAAATGGAGTATTTGTTACACTTCGCAATTACTCCACTTATGTAGGTTCCATGAAATGCAGGAAATGAGAAGAAATGATAAGCAAAAAGTTCTATCAAAATATTCAGTGCCTTCTGTATGAAGGTGATATTTCTTTCATCACAAAAAAAAGCCAGAAAACAATCAAAAAACAAACAAAACCCAAAACAAACAAAAAAGAACTTTGCATTGTTAGATTTAATGTGTGTTTTCCTACTTATGTACCTTGTCCCCTTATAAGGTACCCATCAGACAGAGCACAAAACAAAACTTTTGAAAAGAAATCCCTTCACTCATAGTGCTTTTTTATCATGAGATAGCCACCTCTGAGGCTCTACACTGCTTACTACTGCTGCAAGACATCCTATACACCTCCATCAGCAGTTTTACTATGCAACTGCAATGTGGTTTAAATAAAAATTAAAAAAAAAAATCAGAAAGGATTCCTGACAAAAAGTCTTTTGCTATGACTTGCTATCCCCCTGCTACTCAGAATTAATCCAATACTAGATTCAAAGCTAACAAGACATTTTATTTTAGGACAGACTGAAGGATGTTTGTCTGATGCTTGTTGGTGATGTTTTTGCCATTATCTGCAATACAGTATTCAATCTATTCTCTTTCTCTATTTGAGAATAGAAGTTTTATGGGCAATTCCAGATTAAATCACATATTTTAATCTTACTTCTTATTAAAGAATCTGGATTTTATTAACCAATTGGTCTTATCTAGTCCTAAACAATGAATGTTACTAGTCAATGTCCTGATTTGAGGTATTGTGGGCATTCGAGTGTTTTTAAGGAAAGCCTGGACTACAAGACTATTTTTAAAATTCATACAACCTGGAAAGTGAGCTCCTCAAAGACAGGAATGTAAATATTTTTAATTTGGTTACCCTGTTTTGATTAAAAACTTCTTCTTTGACACTTCAGGATAACCAAGAATAGCATTATGTTGAAAGTTTTCTTCTTGGTGTTTTAAAAATAGATCGGACAGAAGTAGACACATCAATAGAGCTATGTTGCTGCTTCTATGAATGATAGTATATTTCTCTGTGCTCAGTGCTGTACTGAGCCATCTAGACACATCCTAAAAGGCCCTGGGGTGCCAGGGGGTTGAGGCATGAAATAGCTGATGAATAAGGTCAGTTAGGTCAATCCTTTTGTTCACAAGTCACATAACAGGAAAAAAGCGGTAGGGTTTTGAGTAAAATTTCTAAATTGAAGTGTGGTAAATCAGATTTGAATCCTTTCTGCCTGAAGCAGCCTGAGCCCATGTCATCCAGAAGGATGTTTTACTGGAAGTCATTTAGATTGTAGCATTTAACTGTGAAAGTCCGTCTGGAAGAAATAAAATATTCAGTAGGCAGAATAGCAAACAGGTACAAGCACAACACTGTAACTTGTTTTGTCAGCCACAAGGAAGAACAGAAGGGGGACATAGTTCTGTGACAATTAATGACAAAGTATTCCCACAAAATTATGGCACCTTAAAGAAAGATTTAGATGTTCATGCTTCCTCGCGTGAAGCCACATTAGAGATTTCCAAGTAGCTCTGAAAAAAATACAATATACTTAATTATGCTGTTCAGTGTAATTAGCTTTGGTGCAATCCCAGTGATTAGAGGCTCCTGTTTTGAAATCTTTGTAGTTCTTTCTAGCAGCTCAGACAGCAGGATGACCTGAAAGTTAAAACACTCCATGGGAAGGTGAAAGAGTGCATCAAGAAGATGCTGGATTTGAACCTCGGTCTCCATTACCCTAGTTCATGCTCTCACTGTGATCCACTGGGGAAAGAGCCCCACACTGCTGAGTCTCACACCTCTCCATAGTACCTGCATGAAAAAAAGGGTTCTAAAAGGTTGTTCTCAAACTCTGGGAGTCTAATATATTTCTTGACTTGTCTACTTTGGTGAACAAGTGCACATACATTTCTTTTGTTCAGCCTGTATTTAGCCTGGAAAGACTGGCCTAGGACATTTCAAAACTCTGAAATCCTAATACAACTAACATCAATAAGAGGTTTACATCTGACTTCCACTGAGTCAGGATTTAAGCCCCCAGAAGAAGCCAGCACTTTGCTCACCTGTGGTTTTGATGAAATCTGCAGATTAAGTACTTTTATGAAAAGAGAGAACAACAGAAAAAATATAGAGCAATGCATTTTCCTAACTTAACAGTGTAGAAAACTCAACAATATTTCATTGTTATGAAGTTATAAAGTTACAAGTACAGTGAAATTGGATTTATTAACATAAATATTATTACTGAATTATATTTGACCACATAAGGCTAGATGGTGCATCATTCATTTGGTGGTTTAAAAAAAAAATAATTGAAAATAATTGAATATTATTTCCCGATTTCTATTACTCAGGCAAATATACTTAAACCTTTATTAGTGAAAATGACAGGAAAACCTACTTTATCTTTTATAAAGGATTATTGAATGCTGGAAATTTTCTGAACTTCAGCTATTTATTTGCTTTATAATTAATATTTTTCTTTCTTTTTTGATCTTTCTTCACTGCCTCTCAACTATAGCTAAAGCTGGAAACAGGTACCTCTCTTGAGAGTTATTGTACTTAATAAAAAAGCCCTGAATAAGTAAAACTTTCTAAAAGACCTGTCTGGATACAGTCCAGAAGGATCACCTAGGCACTGTTTAACTCATCACCCAAATTTCCTTCTCACAATGTATTTGGTAATAATCTCTCATGCTGCTATCTAGAAAACTTAAAAATAAAAATTAAAAAAAAAAAAAAAATCCTAATATCTTTACTCTTTGCAGTAACAGCAAAATAGACTTCTGATTCTTTCCTATACACAGATAAACAGGATTTCTCCTCTACGCAGGATCTAGCCAGAAACACTGGATAATTTAGTGCCATGGGAAGTAAGGCTATGATTCTCACATCTGTTTGCAACTTCACAGAAAAGGATGATTGAAAGAAAATAAAGTTTTTATCTTTTTCAGCTTATAACTGGGTTTCACTAGCTTTGTTTACAGTAGTAATGCCACTGAAGCTGAAATATGAGCTCAGTTTTGGTACAGTGGAAGTTATGGTCCAGCAGCTTTCTCTGTCGCAAGACCATGCCTTCCAAACTCTCCATGGGAAACCAAGCATGAAATATGGAATGCCTAACATTTAAAGCTACAGTGAGTAAATAAATTTGTACTTTGAAATGCTGCACATACTTCCATGTAATATTCAGAGCAATACATCTTAAATGAAAAGTGGGTATTCATGAATAAAATTTAATGTTAATTTCTTTTGAAGATAATTTTCTCTGTAGCCATAAACCTCCTATAGAATGTGGACAGAGGCAAGCTCTTTACTAAATGGTCAAGCATTTTTAAACATGATCTGAGGAGACTGTGGAAAAGATGAAGAATGCAAAGTTGCACATAAATTGCATATGAATTAAGTACATGTAAATAGCAAAACTACCTAGCTCCAAAATAAGTTTAAATAGTTTTAAACTATTTTTTAAAATACTAGGGTTTAAATAGTGTTGCTGTTATTTTTTTTTTCTTTGAATTGACAACAATCTGGCAGTTATATGGGAAGAAAAGGCTGTTAATGTCAAACAGGATTAATCTAACAGTAACAAATAGAACTAAATAAAAGGCTGCACCTTTTTTCTTTTTGCTTTTTTTTTTCTTTTAGTTTTTTCTCCCTCTAGCCATTCTTGCTTCCTCTTGTCAACATGTGACCCTTCATGCTACATTTCCTTTCCTTCAGTGTCTTACTTTAACTGGACATATTAAGCATCTATGAATTCTTCTGTCTGAGACAAAGAAAACAAAATGTATGTGTTACCTGGATTGCAGCTTCCTGAAATCTCAGCACCATCCATGCTCATTCAAGGACAGGAAAAAAGACAAGTACAACGAAAGTAAGTGCTTTGTTTTTCAGTATATTCCTGGAATGATGTTTGTGATGATAAAGCTAAATAATTTCACTTTCCATTCTTATTCAGCCTTTGATTTATTCTGCCACTGAGCACACTAGTTAGTACCAAAGTTTTTTGCAATTTCTTTATTGCAGATGAATACAATATGTTCATGGGGGCCACAAAATTCTCTTCATAAAATTCTCTAAAGTGCCAGCAAGTTGAAAACTTATGCTAAGCTGAAAGTGGAATAGTCCATATTCCCAAAACATCCAATTCTCTGCTACACAGCTTCTTAAACTACACATTCCTGCCATTCACTAGTTTGCATTATTTTTTGAATGCGTGTATATATACAAAGTCAGCCTGGAAGTGAAATCATGCCATAGATAACCAGCTATACCTACATTAGTAAATACTGTAGGACAATCAAAACAGTTCTGTAGACCAAAACAGTTGTGCCACTGACGTGATGTCCACATTGTCTGTATTTCAGGCATGTTTCTTCAGTCTGGCTAAAGTCTGGTCCTGTGGACTAAAAACCCATTAACACCACGTTAATTCCTTGAGTACATCTTCTGGTTCAGTCTCATCTGAAAGCAATCCATTTTGCACACTTTAAGCTTTTAATATGGTTGAGTCAAACTCAGTCAGCATACACAATCTGAAGATTTGCTGCAAAAATACAATTTTAATCTAAACCAAAACACTAACATAGCTAAGCCAGTTTAACCTCTTATTTTTGTGCATGATGCAGCTTCTTATAGGAAGTTTGGTGATTAATGTCGCGCTGATAGCATTCCCTTAAAAATATATATAAGCAAAATTATCAAGGAAATCAGTAAGTCTCAAAATCTGAGTAATGTTTTCCTTTTTGTGCATTTATATTTCCAATTCTATCTCCTTTCTCTCAACAGACATACTTATTGCATATTCCTGAACAGGTAAAAGAAAGTTACCTAAGAAGTATATCTGCCTAGTAAAATATGACTAATTTGTAGGCTTAAAAGAAGTTGATCCATCTTTGAAAGAGTTCTTGATTTGTTAAGTTTCAATTAAACCTTGTTAAATGTGGCTTTTTAAAAACTAGCTCTAGAATTTAAAGTATTTTCAGGTATATCATACACAAGTCACTATTTAATATCAAATCTATTTAAGCTTTGAATATATTATTTTATATCATTATAACACTCTCTACATCACTGAACTGTGACAATAGAGCAGAAGCAATTCCCAAATTGGCATTTCACCAAGCTCATGTTTTCATTTTTTAATATTCCACCTAATTTTAATGATGCATGCATATTTAGAATTATCATTGGAAAATATAGCACAACAAAAATAACTTTCAAGGAATTCCCATCAGGTTTTTGAGGATAGAAATAAAATGCAGTTGCTTCTTTAGCATCATCACACGAGCGTTTGGTGAGCAATAGTCTTACTGGGGGAGTAAACTGAGTCGAGATGTCTTCCAATTCCATTAATTGTAAACAAAAGGGCATTTTTCACCCCTATTTCAGTTTGCTACCTAAGTTCAACTTGCTTTATGTAGTGATTAAGAATAACACAAGTATCTGGTTTTTAACAGTAGGCAGTAGAGAACTTATAGTGTAGATTAATTACTAGAGAAAGTAAGGAGAGTGGGGGAGAAGGCAGAACAGCCGTACAGTTTTATACATGGTCAGAAGCGAGTAAACAGAGATTGGATTCAAACTGAAGGGCTATATAATGATATCACTATTAATCTGAGTACATGTGAACTACTTCTAGGCCATATAGGCCACAGAGAGCATAAGAGCCTCACATCCCCAAGGCATGTAGTCCTCTCCACTGTCTGTTACTACAGAATATGAAATATGAGTGCCTTACTAGGTGATTAATTCAACTCACCAGGTTGATTTAATATTTCTTTGCCCACAATCAGAGGGATTCCACACCCATTCTTCATAAAAAGCAGATGTCTCATCATGTTGCAAAATCTTCAGTAGATATACAGCTAGCGGAGAATTCTCATGAACAGCCATGAAGTGAGAAACAAAAGGGTGTGTATGACTTAGTTCATTATACTTAGTTTATTATCCCACATCTGGTTACTCTAAAATAGACAGTACTGGATGAAAACCACAAAAACTCATCTTAAAATATATGTTAAGGTAGTTAGTACATTAAAGACTACGCACTAACAAAAATAGAGAGCCAGCACAGTACATATTCTGTTTGTTAATTTACTCATCAAGCCTTTGGCCATGGTTTAAAATTCCTAAAATGCAATAGATAACACAGCTGGTAATGTTTAATTAAAATATTTCTTTTGCTTCGGTGAAACTTAATTCCCTATTGAATCATATTCAGAAATATCTCCTTTGCTGAGAAACAATCAGCAAAGACAGCATTCCTAAGTGTGCTTCCTCTTTCCCACACCTAAGAAAACATCAGAAGCTGTCTCAGTTTTATTGTCAGCAAATACCACCACAGAAATACAAGACTTCAAAGCAGAACAACCAGGGAAGGTGTTCATTTTCTCCTACGGAACGGCATGCTCAAGTTATTGTAGAAACTTCAATCAGTGCCCAAAACAGTACTGGGAGGAAAATGGAAGAATAACCAAGTGCTACACATTTTAAAAGAAACAGCAAACTTCAGTAACTTAGTTTGGGTAAATAACAGAACTGCAAAACCAGATTCTACGAAGTCACTCAGATCACCAAAAGTTTTCCAAGCTTACCATTCACTAATTGCTTACATGCACAGAGGATTTGTTTCACAAATAGTTGAAGGTCACCCTTTATGGAAATCTGTTGAGAGCAAAAAATACCACCTGCATGAACTGACTGTTCCCTGCAAATCAGAACACAAAGTGTAGAGAGTGGGTCCTGAATATGCTACAGTTCAGACTTTAATCATCCAACAATACTTGCGCAACACTAGCAACTAATGCAATCAGAGCTCAACCTCATTCAAAAACGACCTGATTTGTGCAAGCTGTTCTTCTTGCAGTAGAAAATTTAGTCATCTCCTGCCCACTCAATAACAAAAAAAGACCTGCAGCTGTGCTTTTGCCCAAGACCTGTGGGTGTGTTGACATATTACCTTTCACAAGCACAAGCAGCAGAGAGATCATCTTCTCTCCATGTTGTGGCTCCTTTAACATTACGGCAAATTACTGCTGCAAAATGATTTAGCAGCAATGCTCTCCACAGAGAGAAAGACTAGATAGAAAGACAGATGATGCAGCAGAAGCCTAAAAACCTTAAAATCAAATTAGATTTGGAGTCTTTGTAAGATCAAACTCAGTGTTATATCAGGTCAAAATAGCATTTTTGCAATAGGCCTCTTAAAATCTAAAATCTAAAGAAAAATGAGCTGCGAAGATCATAGCAAGCTAACACCCATCTTTTAAAAAAGGCCTTGAGTATGACCTTTAAAATGACCTTGCAACTAATGCTGTTACTAGTCTGTAAACAGAAAACAACCCACAACCTGTCTTGACTTCAAAAAGCATAATGATTTAGAAACCTTTTAAGAAGCTACAGAAAATTGTCAGAGCAGAGAAACAGATGCAAGAGAGTAGGTGGCAATCACTTACGTTTTACATTATAACCTTCAGCCAATACTGCTCGAGCTGCTTAAAATGCAAGCAAAGTTATTTTCAAAGAGCAAAACAACTCCTTAATAAAGATTCCGTTTTGTTCCGATCAGCATTTTCCACGTCAATACTTTACAGCAACAGAAAGTTCCTCCTCTGTCTTCTTCACCACTTGCATGTTGTCATTTGCTGAATGAAATCGATTTCCCACTACCAAGTTTCACAGGTGAAACCCTGTCAACCACGGGATGAAGAAGTTTGAACCACAATCAGCATAAGCAAAAATCTTTATCATAGACACAATTGTTTCAGAAATACTACATATGCCCTTACATGAACTAGGCTAGCAAAATTAGATTATGCACTATGTTTACACTGCGATGCTTTATCATTGTGGCACATGGCTGTGATTTAATCAACAAAAGTATGTAGTCTTAGTCTGTCATATAACAGCAACCTGGAAACGTCATTCCGTTTGTAATTTCTATACAGTGAGGGTACATAAGATAGTTCTTGACGTATCACAGCCTGTATACAAGAGCACACAGCAACTAGAATACAGCTTTCTTGATGGTGCATTAGCGCAAGAACATAAGACAAATCCCAAAACTAGATCTGCAGAGGAGATAGAACTTGAGAATTGGAGATGGTGGAACATGGGAAAAGGAGGGATGCAGAGTTTTAAATCTGTAACTAAATTTCAGGTTTAATATTGGGTGAGGATAATACAACGTGAAATCTCTGCAGATAGGAAATGAGGATTGGAATAAAGGAAGAAAAAGCAGGATAGTCAAAAGCCTGAAGTGATGAAACAAAGAATTGCATTGAGTTAGGCTGAATAGATGGGAGAAGTAGGATTGATTATAGAGGGGAAAACAAGAGGAGCTCAAACAGATTGACCACACACTCATTTTGCAAATACATTGTAGAGTAAACAACTAGATTCTTACAAGCCCCAAATAACTTAAGATGTACTCAAGGATGATTTCTGCACAAAGTCTAGCTCTGTAGCAGAATAGCACATCTGTTTACTTGTAGTTCCTTATTGTGATCTATATTGTTTGTATATTGGAAATACGGGAATCACACCTAATATCTGGTCATGCCATCTGGTCATAACAATATCCCCATTGTTGTTGTCATCATTGCTTGTCTTCAAGTTAGAATATTAGTCATACACATGCGTTCAGAAGTTGTGTCATTTCCCTTTTCTGTCTTTAAAAGACTTATTAGACTGTTTTCTTTTTCCCGCAAAACACTTGGAAAGTCTTTCTGTAAAATGCAAAGATTATAATGAGTTCCTTTTTCCTAGCGTTTACCAAAATGTGATTGATTTCTGCTTAGGCTTCTATAGTTACAACAATTACATTGAATTTCTACATTACAATTTGAGAACTATGTGTCTTAAATCTTCAAAGTATACAGGAGTATACCAGTTGTCTTGGCTAATTGTAGGAATATTTCCAGATTCTCTTGTTATTACTGGTATGAATTTGAAGATAGGCCTTCTTTTGCTTGTAGCTAAAGCAAACTGTCAGAATGCCTTTTTAACCAAGGTGCATCTCATTCTATTGCTTTTGATGCCTCTGAGAGCTGATGAATGGAAGGAGAGGAAATTAGTTACCTTTGACACATATGGGGAACAAAAAAATAACCTCAGATTTCAGTTTCTATTTATTGCCTAAGTGAAACACCTCAGTATCGGCATTAATCAAACACTTTTCATAAAGTAAAACATAATCTTTGATTGTTCTACCAGGGGAATGCAAACTGCTCTAATTTCTAGGATGTAGGTGCACATATGCTGAGGATGAGACTACAGGTCTAATAATAAACTCTTGCAATTTAACAAACATGTTAACACTGCTGGGGTGTCTTAAACTTGCTTGTTGTCATGGTTTAATTCCAGCCAGCAACAAAGAACCATGTGGCCGCGCGCTCACACCACCCGCTACACCCCTCCCAGCTGTGGGTTGAGGAGGAGAATGGGAACAAAAAGGCAGAACTCAAGGACTGAGGTAAAGGAAGTTTAACGGAACAGTAAAGGAAAAAAGAAAACAACAACAATAACACTGATAGAGGAATGTACAAAATACAATCAATGTACCAAGCCTCAACAATGGGACCTGGGAAGCCCCAGCCAGCTCTCAAGTGGCAATTTCTGCCCCCTCCCCCAGACAGCTTCCGCCTATACACTGGCCATGGTTTCACAGGGTACAGAATACCTCTGTCCCCTCTGTGCCCACAGAAACCAGGACACTTATGGAGAGTGTCATCCCAAAAATAGCTGAGAGCAAGGTATGTATATCACCCTTTCTGAGTGCTAAGGACTCAGATTCTATTTCTTTAGAAACATCTTCATTAGAAAAGAAAAAATCATCTCTATTAGAAAAGAAAATTTCCTTTATAGAAGGAAAATATAAGACAAGAAAAGGTAATTTTAGTTTATGAGATTTTTTTTTTTTAAATTAGATTCTGCACCTGTGCCTGTGAGACTGGCACAAAGCTTCCACAGCTCCACCCAGGACTGACTGATTCAGACAATACTGAAAACTACTTTTCATACATTAATAAAAGACCAATAAGTGTTCTGGAGCAGAGGCAATTGATGAGAACATTACCTGTTTGATCTTTCCCTGCAAAGGAATTTCCATTTTTCTGCTTTACTCATCGTTTGTAAAACTTATCATCTTTCAGAACTAGTGGCAATGCTTTACATAATTGCATTGTGATTTTAAGTAATATGTTTCCTTTCCCAGTCCTCTGAGATAAACATTTTTGATAGATGGACAAACTTGACCATTCATTTTATTGAAGCCAGCAGTAACTTTATATTCCTTGACATTCTTATAGTTTTAAAATCACCCGGTTAGGCTCATTTCATTATTGTTGCTATTAGGTCACACAAAGATAAAAAAATGAAGCAAGAGATTGTGAAATTGGGAATGGGGTTCCTAGAAGGACTGATCTTCCTTTTCATCTGTTTTAGAGAAACTCATCATAATACTGTTGCTGAAAACACCAGCCATTCCAGTTATTCCCATTTGAAATTATTGGCTTTTCTTGACCTCAATATCTCACAATAAACAAGCATCATATCAAGAAAACTACACTGCTGTCTGAGATTAGATAAAATTGTCCCAGTACTGTAACAGAGAGACATAAACTCACTCCAAAAAAATGTCTTAGAAATGTTGGTTTTGCAAATATAAACCTCAGCTGAAATGCCAAATGACATTTCCTCATTAAAAGAATCGTTTCATTTTAGATAGACTAAGTAGCTTTAATTAATAAATATAACTGAAAACAACCAAATGAGGATTTTACTGAAAAAATTATGAAAGTAGCATTCAGTCTTCTGGCTTTAAGAGAAGTGCTACTCATACTGAATAACAAGTGAGTAATTGGAAATAATGGCTTATGAGTGTTTCTGCAGAGAATGAAGAAAAAGCAAGACTGGATCCGTCCTGTGCAAGACCTGATATAACCAGACTTGGGGTAAATGTTTAACTTAATCGAATGTATGGATTTATTTATTTATCAGAGAGGATACCAAGCTTCAGTTTCAAATTCAGGCGGAATAGGAAAAGTAGCTAACATATTCACAAAACTTAAACCCTCTGGTTGATTGGAAAATGCAGTATCTTCTCTTGGAACCATGCACTTGGTGAACTGTTAAATGACAGCGACAGCGTGTGTTAGCACTCAGACTGAGATTCAAGACGGGCTTTGCAAACAGCTCTTAAGGGAACATCTTAGAATTTGCTGGAAGTTCATCTCTTCCTTTCTCACTTTGATGGTACATTATTCCATTTTCTTTCACATCTGTGTATTTTCAGAGCACAAAACCCTTTACGGAGGAGACTAGTTGCTGTAAGATTAAGGCCCAGAAGACATGCACAACCTGATAAATAACAACAGTTTCTCAGCATCCTCCTGCCGTATCTGAATTAAAACATCTGATACAGCACTCATGCTTTATTTAGTCACACGGTTTCTCATCACCTGGTTGAACAAAAAGATCCTAATAACATGAACAATTTAATGTTTAAGGACAAAGAAACTGCAGCATAGCATTAGTAATTCGAGAATAAAAAATAAAAAAAAATCAGTCAGCTGTCCATTCTCTAGAGAAGCATCACAGCTTCTTTATTCTTGACTTTGCTGTTACTGCTGAATATTGAAAGAAATTCTTCTAGTTTTCCCACTACAGAACTATAAAGCTAAGTAGTCATGTGTGACTCATTCTTTACTGGCAAAAAACTAAAACATCAAAATCAATACCAGGATTGCAAAAGTTTATGAACATACTTTCCCTGAAAAGGAATAAGATTAGCTAGCGTATCGAGCTCTCTGAATACCTGAACAGTCACAGAAAGAAGATTAAAAAAAAAAAAAAAGAAGAAAAGCTTGTTCCACCTCTCATCCAGCTATTTTTCACTGTCTTGGCAAACAGTCTACTGTATGTCAGTACAGTGTTACTATACTGACTTGTACTTCTTGGGGCCAGAAGAAAAGCAGAACTGCACTGAGTTATTCTCAGCTTGGATATTCTAGGTCAGGGGATTCAACCAAGCACAAATTTGGCAGGAATCTTGTAAGATAACACGCTTTCACCTGTATATTATTGTCTATGTCTTAATAAGTGTGTGTGTTAATGGAGATAAAAAGAAAGCATGTGAAACATCCTCAGTTTTCCTTCTTTTCTAGAATTTGTATTTTCCCCTCAGCAGAAGGTGATACTTTGCAAGGCTATCAGGATATTTTGCAAAGACCCCAATGACCCTGCCACAGTCATTTGTTCAAAATCCCTAAATCAAAGTCTGAATCTAGATTTATAGGAGGTAGGTAATATAGAATACAGTTATGCTCCCACTGTGACAATGAGAAAAATGTTGCCCATTAGACTAAATCTTTAATCTCTCCACCACTGTGAGTATTTTTCTCCATAATTCAATTACAGATTTTTAAGTGAAATAATGTTCAGATTCAGCAAGAAGTCAGATATCCTTTCTGCTTCCCCACATCCATCTAGTACTTGCTCTTAAATGTTCCCACTTATATCTTTTGTAGCTTGGATATTGTAACTTGCTTACTATACTATTCACTGTTGTTCAAAACTACATTGTCAAGTAATCTTTACATGAACAAATTCATAATTTATAAACAAGTTATTTAAAGTGAGTATAGAAATCCACATAATGGAAAGAATGCCTATGGGCACTTGTAGGAAGATGCTGTTTTTCTGGTGAAATGCAAAGTGTTTAAGAGCAGACACATAAGGGCTTGTTATTACAATTGGTTATGACTTCAGATGCATATTGCTGCAAACCATGGAAAATAATTTCTTTTAAGAAATGTTTTCAGCTACTCTTTAGTACCAGACATTGGCTTATCCTCTTTCTTTTTTTCTTTTTCTTTTTTTTTTTTTTTCCCCTCAAATTCATCCGTCTGATCAAGAAGATCTGGAAATGGGTGCTGAAAGATGGCTGCCATTCTTCTGTAGTGATACGGAAAGTGGATAATAGTCTCAATTCCTTTATTCCTTTAGGCACTTTCCAGAAGCACAGCCTTCGAAGAGCAACATCCTGGTCCCCAAGAAGTTAATCAGCTGTCAATAATGTGTCAGCTGTCCCTGCCTTGTGAGCTCACCTGCTCAGCTGCCTCACCTGCTCTTGACCTGTCTGAAGATTCCTTTTACCTGGTTTGTCTGTGACAGCCATTTCTCTAGTTCATGGGATCCTGTAGTTCATTCATTTTAATTTATTAAAAAGATCTTTGTATAATACCACTATGGTTTTATGACCAACACAATGATGTAGAAGAAATACAGGCCAAGTGCAATAGTGAAGGCCCTGAAAGTAGAGACAGAGTGCGCAGGGGAGGGGAGTATGGATGTGGGATTTTAAGAGATTAGACACAGCCGTAAGCCATTTACTAATGATTGAAGGGGTTTGGGGGGGCTCTTTTGGTGGGGTTTTTTTGTGTGTGTTTTGGGTATTTTAAAAAAAAAAAAAAAAAAAAGACGACCCAGAAATGGACTAAAACAGCCTCAGTTTACAAATTAATACTAACATACATGAAAGGGACTGTATATAGTAAATACAGATATAGCCTGGAGCTATAGACCAATGAAGGAATAGAGAGATGTAAAAGCGTGTTAGGAAACATAAAAGTGACCCCAACAAGAAGCTAGAGGAATAAAGAAGAAAACAGCAATAACACCCAACATATTCCTGACAACAAAGTACTCCAGAGGCTGCTGACCTCCAGCAGCGTTGCCCTTTCCAGCAGCCTGAAGCTAACAACAACTGAAGCTAACAACAACCAGGTACTGAAACATGCTATCTTTTCATAATTACTAATATGTTTTATTTTCATTTATGTTGTTGCCACCATTCCCGTTTCAATGTAACCAATACAGTCATCCTATCAAAAATACTATCTTCCAGTTTAGTTAATTCTACCTGCCTTATTCAGCGCAAATCAGGGGCGTGGCCACTCACTTGGCTCTATATATATGGGTAACTTGGCAAGGTGGGGGTGAAATCACCAAATTAACACATAATAAGAGTATTGATCTAGAAAATGCTGATAGAAGCAAAACTGAATCTTTATCAAGGATGTGTTCAAGCCCGTAAAGGGGATTTTTCTTTGTATAACATTATTTTCCTTCAATTTTCTGTAAATTTGTGTGCATTAATGAAAAATAGGAAACATCCTTCACTTTGGCTTTAAAGGAGATTTGTTCATTTTAATCTTCAATGATGGCAAATGCCAATGCCCAACTGATATTAACTGAAGTTTATCCTGATTTCAGACACATGTATAAATTAAGGCAAGAGAAGAGAAATTTCACAATGCATGGTGTGAAGAAATTTGATAGGTAAAATTCCTACATTGCATGTGCACAAATTTCTATCACAGAAATTTGTCTGCATTTAAAGGCAAAGTTTCGAACAGCTTACCATACCTAATATTTTTGGACTTGATATCCGACTTAAGTAGAGATGGACATCTTTCTCCCTCAAAGGTTTTAATTTCACATTATCTTCAGTTTTGTAAAACATGGCATTGCATAATATACACAAAATTCATAGTCTTGTATTTGGTTTGGGGTTTTTTGGTGGGGGCTTTTGTTTTGTTTTGTTTTGGGTTTTGTTTTTTAAAGTGTAGCAGCATCTTCATTTTGATTTGAAGTTAAACTTAGGTTCACAATTCATGGATGGGGTATGGTAACAGGCAAAATTTAGCTTTGCAAGTGGAACCAGCTGCCCAGTACTTGCAACAGGGCAGCTGAATGTACAAGACATGGTTTAGAAAGCTACAGGAAGTAACCCCTGTAGTCCCGAGACAAATAGCAGTTTTGAGTTCTGCAAATGCTACTACAAATAGCCTTATTGAAAAGGCAGAGAGGAGAACATCTCATACACATCTTTTTACTTTATGAAAAGTAAAGCCACCTCATTTTATTCTCCCCAAAAGACAAACAGGCTGTAATTGTTTTTCTTTCTCACATAGAAATGCCAGTTCTATCTAGACAGTGTAATGTGAAACTACTGTAATGAGAAACAAGAGAAAATAGAAGAAACGTAAAAACTTAAGAAAAGGAAAAACACAATCTACCTGTTCAAAATTCTTCTTCTGCCTTTGGTTTTGTTGCTGTTTAACTGACTGTTTAACGTCAGTATGTAGCATGCTGTGGCTCACAGTGAAGAGCTCCACAGTGGCAAGGATATATTACAGCAGAGTTTGAGGAAAAAATAGAATTCCTTATTGTTTTACAGGTCAAGCACATGTTGTCAGAGGGAGATGGAAAAAGAAAGAAACATACAGTTTTCAAAAATCTTTTAAGTTTTTGTATCAGCAATATGTCATGTCATGGAATGCTTGTGAAAATAACTATTAAATATGGGAAAATTGAAAAATAATAAAAAACCAGCACACTGCAAATCAAACATTCAGAACTTGGAAATTATCAAAATTGATGGGTTTTAAGTTCACCTGTTTTGTAAGTATGTTTTTAATTGCAGCATCACAGATATTTTTTTTTCTACAGATTTAGTTATGTCATCCATTGTCCTCATTAAATAATGTTCATGGAACAAGTTACTGTTTGTTTTATGTAGCACAGTAGAGTGTGGCTCCGAAAGATTTTATACTAGTCACATTCATCTTTGAAAAGGAAGTAATTAATTTCCTCTCAAGTTTTTTAATAGTGGTGCCCAACTTGACACTCAAAGGCTTCTCAGGCATCAGCTTCAAAATGTACCTAAAAAATTACGATGGAAATAAATTTATTTCATTATATGAAGGGGGAAAAAAACCAACACCAAAACCCCAAAATCACCAGAGCTGGAATCAAATCAGAAGATATTTACAAATATCTAAAATGAAATACTGAAACACTCTATGGCATCTTATATGATCAAAGCTCAGATGCCACTGACCTCAGAAGCAGCTACAAGTGTTTAGCATTTCTTCATAACAGACCTTAACATCTTAAATTAGGTATGAGGAGAATGAAGTGTATGTAATTAGCAACCACCTATTTGGGTTAGGTAACAGCTATTTCTTACGAAGAGGCAGTAATAAAGTGGTCTCCAGACCAATATCACTGCCGACTAGGTGACCTTTGGCAAGCTGCTTTCTTTGCCTCTGTTCATCATCTTTTCCTGCAAAACAGGTGAAGTGTTTTGGCTAAAATCTTAAGAGAAAAAAAAAATCACAGAAAAAGCCCTGCAGCTGATAGTGTCGTACTTCTAGCTTTGCCCGTACTCATACAGCATCAGTCTGGTACGTATGGGACTTCTATGTATAAATGCAGATAACAGTGTAATCCTTCAAGTGAAAATACAAGCATATCTTCTGAACCAATCCTGAACTTCAAACTTTTTGGGAAATGCTGAGATAATTACCCCATGTTTATATCTATTTGCATAGGTTTTATTTTAGTAATTGTTTTTATTAATACTATTACATGAAGATCTAAGCTGCTCTATATTAGTGTTTTATCAGCCTAAAGAATAGTCAAGAGAAATCCCAGAAAGAATACTAATAAAAAGGAGAAGTTTGTGAGAAGAATCCTTGGGTGAATACTGTTAAATCTATCCAGAGGCACTGCAAAGGAAAATAGTTGATTTTACTTGCTCTCTATCTGTATTTTTTTAATCTCAGGTTCCTTTTGGGAACCAGGAAAAAAATTTTTTTCAGCTTTACATAAAACTTGGCTTCTGAGTATTTTAGTTAACTTCTGAAGCATTACCACATGCTGCAGCTTCTATTTAGGGAATAGAGCTCTTGTGGATATGAAAGCTTTTTCTATTCAGAGTTTATCTTGTCTTCAGAATTAGAATTGGGAAGGAGTTTTCTTCCCATGTGCCCCAAGCAACAAAACAGCATCTCCTCTGCAGCGGGGGTGGTATCTAATGCCTAGAATATCTGGGAAGGGCATCTAACATGTCCTGGTATTGCAGTATCCCAGGATACTGGCAGTGATATACGGCTTTGTCACACTGCGAGTGCAGCTAATGGAGGCAGCCAACACATGCAGCACAGAAGGGGGCCAGAAGTTCTGCTGAGGGCAATGCCCACATGCTGAGCAACAGTGGTGACATGTCACAGTGCACAATCCTCAGCACCAACTCTGAAGAAAATGCCCCTGGCTATCAGAGGCTTCCACCCAGAGTGAGATTGCAGGGGAAGATGCATGTCTGGGGCTGTGGGGGTGCCTTGCATCTCTTGCTGAGGCTAGGATGGGGCAGGTAGACTCCTCACCCACAGGAGGTGTGTGCTGGGGGAAACTGTGTTGTCAAGTAAAGGAGATCTGGAAGAATGCCAACAAGCTGCACAGAATCTGATACGATGAAAAGGAGAGCGGATGAGGGACGATCAGTGGATACTGTTTATCTTGACTTTAGCAAGGCTTTTGACACTGTCTCTCGTAACATCCTTGTAGATAAGCTGATGAAGTATGGGTTGGATAAGCAGGAGAGTTGCTGGGCTCAAAGTATTGCCATCAGCAGAAGGAGGACAGTAGCTAGTGCTGTTCTCAATGGGTGGGTTGATGCCCTGGAAGTGCACCCTCATCAAATTTGCAGATGACACAAAACCAGGAGTACTGATGTGCTGGTTGGCTGTGCACAGAGGTAATTTGACAGGCTAGAGAAATGGTTAAGCAGGAACCTCATGAAGTTCAGCAGAGGTAAATGTCAAGTCCTTCATCTGGTAAGAAATGCACCAGCACAGGCTTGGGGACTAACTGACGAGAAAGCAGCTCTCAAACAGGGATCTGGAAGTCCCTATGGGACAACAAGCTGACCGTAAGCCAGCAATGCACCCTCATGTCAGAGAGGGACAACAGCCTCCTGGCTTCCATTACAGAAAGCATTGACAGCAACTAAAGGGAAGTGATCTTTATTCTCTGTTCAACCCTGATGAGACACATCTGGAGTGCTGGGTCCTCTGCTGGCCTCTCCGGTATGTGAAAAAAGTGGAGGTATTGGAGTGCGTACAGCAAAGGGCCACAGAGCTGATAAAGGGACTGAGGTGTTTGGCATGAGAGGAGAGGCTGGCAGAGCTAGGACTGTTCAGCCTGGAGAAAAGAAACATCTGGGGAAACATCAGCATGTAAAAAACTGATGAGGGAGAGTGAGAAAGATTGAGACAGACTGCTCAGTGATACCCACTGAGAGAACAAGAAGCAATGGATGTAAACTGAAAAAGAGAAGGAAAGCCATCTGGATGTAAGATTCTTTTTTTTTTTTTTTCATTTTTTACAGTAAGGGTGGTCAAACACTGGAACAGGTCTCCCAGAGAAATTGTAGAGTCTCCATCCTTGCAGATATTCAAAATCAAGCTTGACACAGCTATGAGCAATCTGCTCTAGTTGACCTTAGTTTGAGTGGGGGGTTGGTCTAGATGATCTCCAGAGCTGCCTTCCAGCCTCAGCCGTTTGGTGATTCTGTGATTACAGACTTTGATTTGTCATATATTGCATTTTAAAGGTAATGGGATTGAGTTCTATGTGCTTTTCTACACTAACCATCTAATTGGTTATCTTGAACTGAAAATAAATTAACTTAATAGAGGGTCATTGGTCCCATGTTGCTATGCCAGTTGTAAGTCAGATAACTTTGCTTTTGTGGTATCTATAACAGCAAGAGATGTAGTTTAAATAGACAAAGATGCCTCCCTGGTATTTGGAGATTAAATTTAGAAGGAGTAGTGAAAATATACACAAGTGAAAGTTTGTTGGACTCTACCACTTCCTTGTTCTAATGGTTTTAGTTTCCAGTTACAAGAACCTGAAATTTCGTAGAAGCTTACTAAGATCATAAAAATATCTTGTGATATGTCCCAAATCAGTTGACTTGTGAAACCCAAAACATACTTGAGTAAAACATGTTGATTGCTGGCAGCATACGCAGTATAAGATGCAGGAAAAAGATATCTACTTTCTCTTTATCTATGAGGTATAAAACAGTGAAAGAACTAGCATGAGATTCGATAAATAAAGCTCATAATACAGTAAGAAGAGGGTCAAATTATGGCATAACAGATCATTGTAAACTTCTGAGTGTTCTGTAATTTCACACAGGGACTTTTTTTTTTTTTGTGCACTGCAGCACAGTTCTTTACCTATTATGTATGGATGCACCACATCTTATTCAACTTGATCATCAAGAAATTATCAATCAAGTTATCCCTATGACTGATTAAAGGAAAATAAGGTCATTAATATATTGTTAACTGTGTTGCAGCTGAAAAGGATGAAAATCAAGAGTGAAAACTTTAAAATAATAATACATACTTCACAACTAATCTCACCTGCCTAGCTATTTTCCTTATAACACAGGTGATCAGTTGTTTCTTTTTCCACACACAGTCTTTCCAGCTTCTTTTTTTCTGAAAAATCTCCATATTCTTTGAAACCTAACATGCCCTCTTTAAAGTGCCTTCATATGATGGCTGTTTGATTCTTTGAGGGTGTAATAGAATACATTATACATTTCTTCTGCACTCAAAAAGGTTTCATTCGTTTCTCTTTTATTTTAATCTCTAATCTAAAAATGTGTGACCAAGAGTGAGCAAGAAAAATAATAAAGGAATAAATTAAATGCGAAGTCTAAAAGCAAATCTGTTCTTTGAAACAAAGGCTTCCACAGGTGAAAAGAACAGCTAAATTTACCCAAGCATTAGAAGGGAAAAGAAGATCAAAGGAAGAAAACCAATCTCTTTTTTTTCGTTTCCCTTTTTTTTCTTTTTCTGTTTCGTGAGAGCCTACAACAGTGTTTTGAAGAAAGGCCATTTAAGATGGAATGTGAAGGTAGAAAAACAAGCCAAATTTTGGTGTTTTGATCCAGCAACACATTATAGGTGTTCAACATTACAATAGTCAAACATTGTAACTTGTTAACAATCCTGCATGATTTGCATATGATGGAACATAAGAGGAAGAAGAGGCTGCAACATTCATATTTATGCACTTAAAATATAATTTTAAAATATCTTGGTTTTCTGTGCTTCATACTGTTATTTCAAGTTGACCAATTTCCCTAAATGAAAAGTCATGTGTGATGTGATTTAAAGAGGAAATAAGGAGATGAAGAGAACATCCTATTGAGATGATATATGAAGGGTGTTTCAATGCTCTTTACAGCTGTTTATGAAGAACTTAATATGGTAGGTAATCATATTATACTAAGGAGTGATATATTGTAAGTACAGTTATTGATTAATTTTTAACTTAGGCTTTAACTACGTAGAAGACACTATAATAATATCAGGATTAACTAGGTAAGATTTAATTCTACTAC
>JAOXJK010000001.1:137285118-137300343 GCA_025774025.1 Xenus cinereus
GCTCTGCCAGAGTTTGAGGAAACTGCGCCGTTTCCAAATTCTGAAACCACCTGAAAGAGTTAAACTTCTCCCAGCCCCTTCATACTACTGTCACTTTGTGCAATAAATCCTTAAAGAAACCACAGCCAGTGGTTGCACTTCTAAGGGTTCCCAATATGAATTATTTAAACTCCTTAGCCAGTAGCTGCCAAAATTACAGCTTCAAGTGCATATCCACGATTGCAGAAAACCTGTGCAGTCCTACTGTTCGAAGACAGAACCAAAAAGGAAAGGAGGCACTTTGTAATGCTCATGGGAACTCTGGGACTGTGAATTCTTCCTTTAACTGTGCTGTCAAAGTCAGCCTTTCAACCTCTCCTCATAAAATCCCAATTTCTAGCTTGTCTATGAAGACTAAGGTGCAGGAGCCTGCTGGTACAGCCTATATCAGGACTGCGTACGTAACTGTGTTAAACACACTTACAATCATACTCATATCTGGAAAGAAAAAAGAATATTTTCTTTATTATTATTATTCAATGCTCTTACCACTAAAGTTATGTACTCCAAATATAACTGCTAAGTATATTCTGTAAATAATTGCAACATTGCCTTTCTGGAATGCTAAATTTGCACTGACATACTTGGCCTGATGTTGCATGCTTAGGGCTAAAAATAGCCTTCTTTTAAAAATAAATAAATAAAAAACTTTTATCAGAGACTTCAGGTAGAGAATTGAATGCCCAACTGAAATAAAGGGATAAGACACTGGAAACAGAAATTGCTGGAAAGGTTAAAGAACTACTGAAAGGTATTGCTATAACAAAGCATGTCTACAGGAGGCTACTGTAAACTTCAATAAAAACCCAACATATCAAGCTTTCATGCATTAAATGACTCCAGATTTCATCCTTTCCCTCTCAAGTCTGGCCACTGTTTGGTGAGTATTTTGTTTGTTTGTTTTTCTGTTTTTCTTCTTGATTATTCCGGGCAACAGATTCTGCACATCACTCGACCTTTATTTTAATAGTGTCCCACTCAGTTGGGTTCCTGCACAGACACATATACATGGTCTAACACTTCAGGATTCCTTCTCTAAGATATTCTTCATGCAGTGTTTTTCGTCCTTAGTAAATAAATCATTTTTTCACTAAGGTTTTCAAGAAATTATATCTTGATTGCTTCAGTAGAAACACAGATAACTTTAAATGATCATTTAAGCACATATGGATACTCACAGTAAAACATAGATCTCCTCAGCACCAGCCAGTTAAGTGGTTCATGTAAAATCTATGATGATTTAATTGTAACTTGTAATCCCTGTCAAGAACTAAGGGACCACTGTGAATCTAAAGAGAAGTCAAGGACTTGATTCTCGGGGGTATAAATTTTGTCCTACCTATGTAAGTGTCCCCTCTCTCCCACAGAATGTGGTGTGCTGTTCTAAAATATCTCTGTATTCTAGTTTGTTTCACTATATTTAAAAAAAAATAATAAATCACAGAAATCTTGTTTTATATTAAGAGTGCCTCATTCAGCTTTGATACAGCTTAGAGTGGAATTAATCTGGGAATAAAATTAATCACAGAACTTTCCTTTTTCCAGTCTCTGGAATTCAACTACTTTCTTTCAAATTTACCCCACTCATCCAAAGCAGTACTTTCTAGGGGTTTTTCTGGTCTCATAAATATCACAAGCTATGGCTTCTTTCCTTCATCATGTTTAACAGATCCCAGGCCATAAGTGATTTCTGAAATTATGAATCACCATCTCCTTTTGTAATTGCTTTCCATTTCTCATACTTATTCTTCCTTTTCCTTTTTAAATAATTTCTCTTTGCTATTTATACCCTTCTACGATTTTAACTTGCTAGTACATGTCCTTCTACCTGTCATCATTGAGACAAATTTGACAAGTTTGGGTCTCACCTCTTGATCACCTCAAATTACTAATCTT
The DNA here is from genome assembly GCA_025774025.1 of Xenus cinereus. NCBI lineage: Eukaryota > Metazoa > Chordata > Aves > Charadriiformes > Scolopacidae > Xenus > Xenus cinereus. The sequence goes on from JAOXJK010000001.1 coordinate 137,287,054, forward strand.
TTTTCTTTTATTTTCTAGTTTGCCAGTGGCCTTGCCTCTCAAAGGATTTTATGTGGTCTCAAAGGATTAATGAAACTCCTTTAGGAGTTGTCTTGATGATTTTACCATGATAGCTTCCGGAAATTAATATGTGCTTAGAAAGAAAATACTCCGTAATGTACCAGTCACAAATGGGAAACCTTAAAGAAATTATTAACCAAACCAGTATTTTTAGTAAGAAAATGCCCAGGCATCTTTACTCATTAACTAATTAATTAATTATTTCTCCGTGTTTCTTTCTTAAAGAGAAGCAAGTTAGAAACACAGCTTTTTCTTCTTTCATTTGTTTCTAGAAGTATTTACATGTTAACAGTGATAGAAATGAAAACCACCTAAGCTTTCTCAGATAAATGTTAAGCTTTAAGAAAAAATTCACTTCTAAACAGGTACAAAAAAAAAAAAAAACCAAACCAAAAACTAGGGTAGAAAAAGGGACTCCTTTTCTTTTATAGTCAGATAATGACTCCATGTTGAAATTCATAAATAGACCATGTCTCTGGTGTGTCTATGGTCCCTAGGAAAAAACAAAAGGACGTTAATGTATAATTTATGGCAAGTTCCCACCTTCTATGTTCCATAAATTTCACACTTTTGTAGATTTGACAGGCTGAGAGAGTTGGGGTTATTCACCCTGGAAGAGAGAAGGCTCTGGGGAGACCTTACAGCAGCCTTCCAATACCTTAAAGGGTCCAACAGGAGAGATGGGGAGGGACTCTTTTAGGGACCATAGTGACCGGACAAGTAGTAATGGTTTTAAAATGAAAGTGGGGAGATTTAGATTAGCTATTAGGAAGAAATTCTTTACTGTGAGGGTGATGAGACACTGGAACAGCTTACCCAGGGAAGTTGTGGATGCCCCATCCCTGGAGGTGTTCAAGGCCAGGCTGGATGAGGCTTTGAGCAACCTGTTCTAGTGGGAGGTGTCCCTGCCCATGGCAGGGGGGTTAGAACTCGATGGTCTTTAAGATTCCTCCCAACATGAACCATTCTATGATTCTATTTTTCTATGATTTAGTGCATGCCTAGATAACCTTTAAGTTGCGTCTGTTTCTCCTTAGATTTTCATAACAGTGTGTCTAGCCTGAACAAAAGTTACTGTTACACAGACTTTGGACTCATTTGAAAATGTAGATTCTAAATAATTGCTCAAGTTTTATTGGTTTCATCCTCAGGTGGTTTTTTTTTGGCATTTGATTTCCCAAACTCAAAATTTCAATTTCTGAGGCACTTCACTTTTCTAAGTATATTTTCTTCCATGGGTAGGCAAAGGCCATCAGTTTCTGCATCATAACAAAACTTCAGTTTATCTGCTGTTACACACACCAGCTGTTATTGAAGGTTTAACTTCAAAGGAATAGTTAGTCTCCCACTCTTAGACAGTTAATTTGGCATAACATCCATTCTCTTGTAGAAGATTTTTTTCCTCTTATTTCTTTACCATCATACTCCTTTCCCATCAACCAAGTTTTAATTTTTTGTCCTGTATTGTCTTCCCATCTCCTTTCTTTTCTTCTTCCCATCCTCACATTGTGAATTCAGCTCTTCCAGACAGTTTTACTACTACTGTTTTGTTTTCCTGTGAAACATTGGCTTTGCATACACATCTGAAACAAAATTGTCTGCTTCAGCAGCTTAGATGTATATCCTTTGACTTTCAGAATTCCTTTGGATGTTTATGGAAATCTCATGTATTGGAAGGACTCAGGGTTACACCATATAACCATAGTGTCAGACTGTAACTGGCTAGGGCAGTACAGAATGTTATGTTATGGTAATATGATATTTTTTATGTTGCCTATGTTACAGAATATACTACATATTGGACCAGATAGTTGCATCACTTTTCTTCTGTCTTTACTGTTTTTTAGTCATACTGATACAAATTGTAAAATTTCTGGAAACTTCAATAGGGACAGGTTTTCATTTCAGGTCAGGGAATAGTTATATGACTACTATTCGATGACTGTTAGAATAAGCTAAGACCAGTTCAGGCCATGGCAAGCTTAGAGAAGTCATAAAACCCCTGACAGTGAGGTCAACAGAAAGTCTGTGGCCTTTACTATTAATGGCAAAAGCTTATTTACTGGAGCACAGGATCCTAATACAGGCACTGGTCCAGAACATTAGTGTTGGTTAGAGATTTTATAGATATGCTTCTTAATATTAACTTCTTCTGCAAACTGATCTATATAAACACAAAAAAATTATTCATGACTATGTATGGAAAGTTCTGGAAAAAGGTTATGTAGACTATATTTGAATACCTTTGCTTTTTGCAAACATTACAGTTAGCCCTTTTGTTGCTGTTTCAGTATTAAGCAATAATAAATTACCAAGACAGCCTGTAGATCCAAAAGTAGATAAAGTGATGAGGTAAATTTCTTTTATTTTAGCTCTATTGTGGGTTATATTCAGAAAGGATAATATCCTTATTAGTTGAATGTCTATGGTCCTATTGAATAGGGTGCTGGATCAATTTAAGATGGAACCTGCGTGAAATTCCCTGGAAAAGGCAGAAGAGTTGAATCCTTAAGGACAACATGGTTGGGAAAACCCAACCATGGGTTCTGCAGGATCAGTTCTGTTTTACAGTATACAAGACAGAAAAATTACTACTTCAGCTAGTAAACCAACTAGCTAAGAGAAACTGCCAATATATATTTTAAGATCTGTTAAGCAAGACATAGGTATTTGGATTGCACCTCACCTTCTTCTGTTAAAATTAACAGAAACCTGCTGTTTATTGACAAAATCTATTGACAAAAAGCAACTCATAAACTAGCAGCAGCTGAGTAATCTTCACTATTATATTCTAACCAAAATTTCCAGAAGTCTAAAATTACATTACTAAAACTATATAGTATTTAACTGATCTGATTTACAAAAACACTTGACCGACCATCAGATACCAGCAGAGCCCACAGAACTTCAGGAGTGTTAACAAAGAGCAGGATTCAGCTATTCAGAAGTTACTTAATTTAATTGAATTCCCTGCAGCAAATACAAATTTTCATCTTTCTATGCTGGATATTGGAAATATTTGGATGATCTTACTTCCAAGGGCACTAGTGGCCGCCATTCTAACAATGTTCTTCATCCCTGTAATACTTTAAAGGATTGTTTTTTTTCTAATATGGTTGCTGTGATCTTGTTGCTTGCAAAGTTGGTAGAAAATAGCATCTTGCTTTTGTCTGTATGGATCTACCAGCTGTAATAAATAAACTCAGACATTTAGAATATAAAGAAGCACACTAAATAAATTATGGAAAAACATTTTTGTTGTCTATTGCCAAGTTTTGGTCAACAGGACTGATACTATGAAAAGTAACATTGCTGAAGGGAGTTCTCAAGGCTAAAACACCCTATTTCACGTTCATAAGGTTCCAAGTTATTTTTCCCTTTTCCTTCATAATAATTATATCTATATACCACAGAAACCCTTTTTAGAGTGTGTTTGCTCTCCCTGATTGGATTCAAATGAAAAGCTGCCTTTCTCTGTGGGCTGATTTCTTTTTCCTGTCTAATCAGCAGCATGGCCTGAATCCTAATTACAGGTTAGGGACTTAATAAATGAACTTCAAGAATATTAATTTAATGCTTGAAACATCGGTAAATAGATTGAATGTTTTCTTTGGGGCAGGTTCATGAAGTCTCCTTTTAGTGGTATTAGAATTTAAGGTTTAAAATGAGAACATGGTGAAAAACAACTTTTAATCTTCAATGAGAGTAAATTAGTAGAGACTTAAAGAAGTAGGGAGGTGAATGAAAGGTGAAAAAAAAAAAGGAAAGCAGCTGTAATAAAACCATGGTTTTAAAATTAATGATCTCATATATTTTAAATTATTTTTACCTAAAACAGTAAAATCTAAGCCACAAGAATATGTATTGCTAATAGCAGAATTTTTCAGGTAAAATTCATTACTCAAGTGTATTTGAGTTCATGTTTGTTGAACAGTCAACTGACATCTGCAGTCTCAGTGTCTAGTGAAGGATTTGGGTTTTCTTCTAGAGTACTGTATTACCTGTAAAACTGATGAGAACAAGCTGGTCTTTTTGAACACCTCCAGAAGGAGATTCTTTGTGTTCTTCTACTTTTGAACTCAAACTTAGATGAATACCTACTTAGATGAAAACTTAGATGAATGCCCTCTAGGGGCATTCAAAAGCATTCATTGGGCTAAGGGTATTAGTTGGACATATTGGTAGCAGAGACACTGAGGAGCAGGTTTTCTATGCACCTAGGAGAAAAGGTTCAACCCCCAGACAACTTCTCCCCCAACATGAATTTTTCTCTGCTGTCATTCAACACGAAGTCCATAAACACAGACATTTTCCTCAAAAAACTATGTAGTGACCTCCTCTGAAGGTCTGAAACCTTTTTGTTTCTTTACGAGCATTCTAAAGAAAAAACCTTATTAGTAAAAAAACTTAAAATATTTTTTTACAGCTCCCTTCTCTTTCCATCCTTTCTTTTAAGCATTAGTATAGGAGTTTCGTTCACTTTTTGTTTGGTTTTTTGTATGGATTTTTCAAAGAGCAGGGAGAGAAAATGTTGGTTTTATGGTGGTTAATGAAAAACGAAAAATTAAAGAGGAAATCTGGTGCGTCAGGACTTGGTTACCACTAGGTTTAGAACTTGAGCAAACACCAGCAGCTGGTAAAGCTTAGACAGAAATTTTAAAAATGCTTTTCATTAAGCATCCTAAGCACTTGGGTCTTTTTTTCTCTTGGAGAACTTCTTCATCACTGTACAAAAAACTCTCTTTCCCCTTTGGTTTTTGGTGGTGTTTTTTTTTTTCATGAGGAAAAATTAGCGTAAAATTGCATATAGTAGAGAGATGAGATTGTTTATTTGTACGCAGGCAAAAGGATCAAGGAAGGTCTAGGTGGAATGATTTAACAAATTAAACAAAATTGATGCTTACTCTGGGGAAAGTTAAGAAAGGAAATATTTTTATGACTACAGAACTCAAACACATTCATTGGCTAATGGGAACAAACATAGACTCAAACTGCCGTTCTTCTCTACAGAGAAACTTCAATTCCACATGTTCCATTTAATTGATGCTGATCCGTCTTTGCTGTTGAAGAACAGGAAGGAATTTTCTTTTTCTTTAATGGCTTTATTTTTAAATTTCATTCTATAGGCAGATGGAAGAAAAGAATAAAACTCTTAAAATTGTAAACTATTGTTAAAAAATATGAAAATGTAAGGATTCCTACAGCTATGTCCTTGCAATTCCACCATGGAGTTTTACTCTTGACTGGATTAACTAAACCCATTGAGTTAGATTTCCATTCAACTCCAGTACAATTGTCCCATCTCTCTGATGACATTTAAACACTCCAAGTCTACTAATAAATATCACACTAAAGGTGTCTGTGAGCTGCCTTTGACCCTCTAACCAAATCAGTTAACTATTTCTGCATAAACTGAATGTCGTCCTTCAACTGGCATCCATAGATTTATAGGAATTACTGTAGATGGACAGTAAAACACCTTAAACACAACTATGACACAATTTAATCATATCCATCTGCGTTTAATCTGTCTCACTTTCTTGAGCAATCCCCTGTATTTGCTTCTTTCAGGTGACACTTTTTTTTTTCTGTTGGTTTAAAATTTTTTCATATTCTGCTTCTCTCAGAAGTCCTCTTTGTTTCTGTATCCTCACTAGAAAATAATATCCATGCTCTAAAGTCAATGGACCTTTCAAAATTGTTTCTTATTACACAAAATTGAAAATAACTTTTTATTACAATTGATTGAAATTGGATCACTATTCATGGTTATCTAAGTTAGGGGAGTGAAAATATGGATTGAGTTAATATATAGCTAATAGGGTCCTTTTGAAAAGTGTTATGACTTCAAGCATCCACAGATTCTTACACAAAACAGCTGTTGAAAAGACTAACCATAAAACTATCAGTGTTTACAAGATTTTTATTATACAAACCTAATGGGTCCCATGGTTTTAATGCACTGCAAAATAGTCTTTCTTATTCCTTATGAACACAAAGCACATCTCCCTAAAGGGACTTTTTTTCCTACAAGCTATCAATGCAATCAAAACTAGTGATGCATTTTATTACATTACTGCTTCTTGAAGAAACACATTTTTATTGTAATATTTCATAAAGATGTCCTGCTGGTAATGTAAAAAGTAACTATCTAATAAAATTTAGTAGTGTGTTCTTGCAAACACGAAGAAAAAAAATGTATAGTAGGCTAGTGAATATAGTTTCTGTTTTTAAACTCACCACTAAAAATAATATCTTAGGGCTCAACTACTGAAATCAGCTTCTACAATCCTGTTTTTACCTTGTGCATCTCTTGCTTTCTCACTGGAAAAAAACAAAAATTGAGAGAATGCTCTTGCTGAAAAGTGCAAAAGAGCTTGAAAGTCCTCTATGATATAAAATAAGCTCTGTATGTCTGCTATACTGGATATGGACAATACATACATATTTATAAACACCATATAAATGCAACTATGTATTAATCCATAATTAACAGTATAGAAAAATTGGTAATGAAAATTATGATTAAAAATGAGAAAACTTTCTAAAACGTAGAAGTTTATTTTAAGAATAAAAAATAATGGGAATAGTCACAAAGGTTTATTTAAACCTACTAACATTTCTCTCCCTGTGTAATATCTAATCTCAATAGAAATAAAAGGTTACTGTAGAGGACAATTAAGAACAGGAATCCAATTCAGAGCCTTTGATGTTATGCATATATTAACAAATAGCAATACTATTTGCTCTTACATATACAAGTAGATTTGTGCAACAAAACAAAACAGGTACTAAAATATTCACGGTATGTGCATTTATAAGGTTTTTATTTCACAGTATCTCAAGTCTGGTCTTGTAGGTTGAATGACTGTTAGTAGCTGGAGGGCACTGAGCCCAATTCTGTAGTTTTTCTTTCAATTTAGTTTAATCTTAAACACATCCGGTCTGCATGCTCTCAGAGTGCTCTGCAAAGTCTTACAAGGTGGAAGAATCAGGACATTCAGTTCAAAAGGAAACTTAATTCTCACCAAAACATTGATGTAGATGCACTTCGAATTTCTTAAAAGTGCACTTTTTGTTTGATAGCTAAGGGAATAATTTAATAACACCAAATGTAGGATAATACATTGGGTTTATGTGGCAAGGTTTTGGTAGTGGGGGGTGCTATGGGGGTGGCTTCTGTGAGAAGCTGCTCAAAGCTTCCCTCAGAGAGCTGATGCCAGCCACCTTCAAGACAGAACTGCCACTGGCCAAGGCTGAGCCCATCAGTAATGGTGGTAGGACCTCTGTGACAACATACTTAAGAAGGGGGTAAAAAACCTGTGCCACAGCAACTGCAGGCAGAGAGAGGGGTGAAAATATGTGAGACGAATAACTCTGCAGATGTCATGGTCAGTGAAGAAGGATAGAGAGGACGTGCTCCAGGTGTGGGAGCAGATTCCCCTGAAGCTTGTGGTGAAGACCATGGTGAGACAGGCTGTTCCCCTGCAGCCCATGGAGATTAACAGTGGAGCAGATATCCCCCTGCAGCCCATAGAGGACTCCATGCTGGAGCAGGCTGGGAGCCTCCCAAAGGAGGCTGTGACTCTGTAGGAAACTCATGCTGGAGCAGGTTCCTGGGAGGTCTTATGGCCCATGGAGAGAAGAGTCCATGCTTGAGCAGGTTTGCTGGCAGGACTTGTGACCCCAAAGGGGACCCATGCTGGAGCAGTCTGTTCCTGAAGGACTGCACACCATGGACGGGACCCACACTGGAGCAGTTTGTGAAGAACAGTACCCCATGGGAAGGACTCACATTGGAGAAGTTCATGGAGTTCCTCTCCCATTGGAGGCACCCCAAGCTGGAGCAGGAGAAGAGTGTGAGGAGTCCCTCCCATGAGAGTAAGGAACAGCAGAGATAACTGTGACAAACTAACCTCAATCCCCATTCCCTGTCTCCCTGTGCTACTCAGGGGAAGGAGGTCGAGAAAATCAAGAGTGGAATTGAGCCCTGGAAGAAGGGACGGGTCGGGAGAAGGTGTTTTAAGATTTATTTTTTATTTCTCATTATCCTACTCTGATTTGATTGGTAATAAATTAAATTTAATTTCCCCAATTCAAATCTGTTTTACCTGTAACAGTAACTACTGAGTGATTTCCCTGTCCTTATCTCCACACATGAATCTTTTGCTATATTTTTCTCTCCCCTGTCCAGCTGAGGAGGGAAGAGGTAGAACGGCTTTGGTGCGTACCTGATGTCCAGCCAGGGTCAAATGTATAACTGAACTATATAAAATACAATGGTTTTAGTTTTGTGGGTCTTTTAATTTTGGTTTGGGATTTTTGTTTGTTTGTTTGTTTTGTTTTTAATTTTTAAGAGAGGGATTTTATTGTAACTTGAAAGAACTTTTGTCAAGGGAAGAGCATTTATCCAGCATAATTGTCTGGAATCTGTTCTTAAACACAAGCCTGTTCCATTTGGCTCTGGACACTAACTTTCCCAGCTGTCCTTCTTAGGATAACTGGGCAATTAGCCTTTGTCTCTCAGACTAATTACCAGCTCAGCCTACCTGGCTGTTTCTCAAAGAAACCCAGACAACCACAGGAGAAAATAGGGAAATATAGCCCTACATGAACATCACATACATACATGTTTACAGGGCTATCGTCTCACAACCTGTATGAAGTGAAGGTACAGGTCACAGCACTTGACCAGAGGGATCTACTGGGTGGTTAAAAATGGTTACCTGATTAGATGTAACTTTCTGCCACATGCCAATATTAGTAGCTCCTCATCCTGCTAGAAGCCTGGGCAGGAACAGCTCATACATAGAGAGGTCTGGTGGCAATGCATGTGAGTGTGTGTTTAGGGGCAGTGGGGGTAGTGAAGTGATTTTAGAGTATTAAAATATGATAATATAAAAATATAATAATATTTTACTTTTAAAATAAAGTAATGTAGTTCAGCAGTGTAGATAGATAGTCTTTTGGAATACCACACTAAAGCTAAGTTAATCTTACAGATGTGCATGGGGACATTGTTAATGGCAGGTACAAAGAAATAATAATAATTAGGTAGGCTAACCTTTGTTGTTCCTTTAGAAAAACTGGGTTCTTTCGTCTTTTTCTTCCCACATTGACTATATGGAGCTTCTGTTGTACGTGTGCCTGTATTCCACGTGCCATGGAAAAGTAAGTCAATTCAGCCTAGAGCTTTCTGACCCAAGGAATTTTTTATTTGCCTTTTTTTTTTTTAATGCTGCACTTTAGACCTTCAAAATGCTCCACTACACAACAGTGGTTCAATAACATCATAAACCCCTGAAGAGTAAGGCAGGTTGCATGCTCCAACAAATAGGACAGAGGAGAGGCACTTTTATGGAGAGTACTGCAGAATTCACCAAGTGGCTAAAGACAGAGTTCAGTAACCCTCGCACTCCTTGAGGAATGCACTGCAGAAACTGACAAACTTTCCTATAAATTTTATGGACTGCTGAGGTGAGAGTGGAGAGAAGGGGTCAGCTTTTCTAATGTTCTTCATGCTGCTTTGCCACTGAGATTGCATTCAATTACTTGGTTTGCTCATTGTAAGCCAGTGGGCTGAAACATGGATGATGTCATGGTTTGTAATAGTATACGGATCAATGCTTGCCATTTAGAAACTGGGAAAATTGGATTAAAAGATGCTACGGAGTGTGTGTCTGAGGAAAACAGATGGCCTGTTCACTCTTTTTCCTCTCATATCAGTATAGTGGATATTTTTGTTTGTTGGGGTTTGGGCTTTTTTTGGAAATGCAATAGAAGCAGAGTTGAATAATAATATATCATTTAAATTATATATTATATATATTTATATCATAATATATAATAATATAATAATCTGTTTAGCATAGATACAATTAATAACTTGATAATGGACCAATATAATTGGAATAACTAAACTTCTTTAAGTTGACATAATAGACTGCATGTAAACCTCTTTGGTTTTTGTCATGTTACTTATGTTTAGCTTTTACTTAATCAAGAGAGATGATCAGATCCAAGTTATCATTTTTTAACCTCATCAAATTGCCGTGTTAGTCAGTCCAGTGGGATCAGTATGTGTTGAGATCATAGGTCTGTAGGAGTAGAATGAGGTTTCATGTCAGTAGGCGTATTCGTTAGGTGTGGATCCTCAGTCACCAAGAGCTTGGATGTTGTCATTGAGTTTGCAACGTTCCGTGATTCTTGAAGTCACTGCTAGAGTTGAGTTACCCAGGCCTGTGCTTGCATAGTTTTATTATCATTGCGCTGAATTTTAAAGAGATGGACTATTTCACCACTGAGACACACAGATTAAACCAAAAAATAAGCAAACACTGCACACTTACTTATCTTTGCCTAAGTTTTAATTTGTTTTCTAGACTAATTGGGCGTGTTTATCAAACTCATGGCTTGCTTTCTCGATTGGAAGACTTTCTGACTCAGCTCACATCTTTGACTTTCTTTGTGGTTGCTTCTACACTAATGAATATTTTCTTCTTCTCCCCTTCCACAAAACTACATTGTCCTTTTCCATTCCAAAACTATGCCATGTTGGCTTTCATCAATAATATGATTCTCTTCTGCCCCAAATGTCTTCTTCCTGAATATGGTAATTTCCATTATTCCATACCCACTTAATAGATATGAATAAGAGAACACTCATTCTGTAGGGTTTCCCTAAAGAGAGTAAACCCTAATTTTACAACATTATGGTCTAGATCCCTGTCCAGGGATTTTTTATTCAGGTGGCAATATTAAAAAAAAAACAAACCCAAAACAAAATCCCAGCTGTCTTATTATTAATTTTATTATGATAAGTAAATAGATAGCTTTTATACAGGCATAGTAATGTGAGCTGATTTACTGAGCACAGAATACTGGTCTATACAACCTGGAGTCCTGTTCCAGCTGACTTGAGATGTATTTTAACTGACCCTAGCGGAGTCAGTGAGGATTATAAGAACAGACTGATCTCTCCTCTCTTAAAATGTCCCACAGGTAGTAGCTTAGATCCTGCCAGAGCCAGAGATTGTACAAACTATTTAATAGCTACATATCTGCTAATTTGCAGATAGCTTTGAAGCTGTTTTGGTTACCACAGAAACCTATTGCAAGGCAGTCCACAATTAAATTATGGGTAGTATGAAAAAGTACTGCTTCATGTCTGTATTGAATCTGCTACCCGAGAATTGTGCAGTATGCCGCCAAGTCAATCTTATGTGAATATTAGTAAACATAACTTTTATATTGTTCATGGTGCTTTAGCTTTCCTCCTGTTTTCCATAATGAAAAGGGCTCTAGAGTTCTCACAGTAACTGTGATTCTGAGCAGCATATTTCCCTCGTTTTACCTCTTTTCACATTTTGGTGTATCTTCTTATAGACAACATACAATATTAAAGGAAATGGTGTACCACACATTTACACAGGAGCAGCATGATATTTTCTTTTTTCCTTTTTTAATAACTTCTCATATTCTATTTGCCATTTTGACTGCCATGCAGCACTGAGCAGATGTTCTTAGAGATCTGACAACCACATAATAACTGAGAACATATCACTGTATAGATATACTTAGAATACAGTTATTCAGGTACACTTTTTAACACTGAATTTTGTCTGCTCATTTTGCCACTCAATATCATGAGATTCTTCTGAAAATCTTCAGTTCACTTTAGATATGACTATTCTGAATAACATTGCAACCTTTGTAAAATATGTGATCTTTCTATCCACTCCTTCTTTCAGGTCATTTTTCAACACATTGAACTGTGCAGGCTCTTGTGCAGATTTCCTAAACCCTCATAGCTAGTAGCTAGCACAGTGCTGCATTCTCTTTGTTTCCCTTATAACAAGGGAGCTACATCTGGTGATCAAAATCTGTGATAGAAAAGCTTGCTTATTATTTACAGAAAGCCTCCTCATTTACTGCTGTAAATAAAATCCTCTAAAGTATCCAGATACCATGTTAGTAACCTGGATCTTTACAGTTTCTCAAAGTGTCCAGGGAAACAAGATTATTGACACTCCACTCCATTGAAATAAATATATTTCAATATTATATGTTATGAATGTCATGCATACCATGAGATCATTGTATATTGGAAAACTGGTTCTCCAAGCCTACATTGAGACTTCTGCTGCTTTAATAATTTTAATTTCAGTTACTTGATTTAGATTCAGTCATTTCCAGGTCAGGCTTCTGAACATAAGACCAAAAGCAGTCATTTTGTTGCTGTAACTAGCTATATAATAGTTCATGTATAAATGGTGCCCTCAAAACATGGTGACAGAGATGGACAATCTATTCATCATTATTTATGCAATTTCATCTTCCTTCCAGAGCTTCTCAGTAAGATTCTCATATACATATTTTTTCTTTGTTAAGTCAGTAGCAGTATTATAACAATCCAGAAGAACTGCTTCAGCCAACCAAAGTGACATTATATTCAAAAACAACTGTTTTGCTTCGGAACATTTAGTAAATGCAAAGGTCTGTCTTTTTGATATGGTCTCAGTAACAAGTGAGTGGAGCTTATATCAGTTGCTACTCTATTTTGTGAAAGATGTCAGCATCCTCAGGGTATTCAGGAGATAGGTCTAAATATCTCACTTCTACGAAAAATTTTATTAAACCATGTCAGCTTCTCTGAAGTTTGTCTTCTTTTTACTTCTTTTTACCTTCTTTTATTTTTTGAAACAAGTGATTACATTCAACCAATATTCATAAATGTCTGAATTTAAACCCACTTTTTTAGGTTATAAGTTGTTTAATTACGTAAATTGGTCCAACACTTCTTTCAGAGTCGGGATACTCAGTGGAGAAATGTACTTCCTTGATAATTAGTGTATAAAAGTGTTCTGTTCAAATTACAAAATTGTACAGAATGACAGTTACGCATATTTCCTTCATTTCATCTATCAAACTGGTGAAAACCATGACCTACTTCACTGGAACCAGTGGAGCTAGATGAGATTACTATGATAATTTATTAAATGAAAAAAAGAGTGAAATCTTCCTTTTCATACTGCCTCAAATTTAGGTTTAGGTTAAAGTATTGCAACCCCATTAGTCATAATGGGATTGTACAAGGGCTATTCATAGGAGAAATTTATCCAGCATATCACTGCATCCAGTTCTGGGCTCCCCGGTTCAAGAGAGACAGGGAACTACTGGAGAGAGTCCAACGTAGGGCAACCAAGATGATTAAGGGATTAGAGCACCTCC
>JAOXJK010000001.1:137304402-137317310 GCA_025774025.1 Xenus cinereus
AGTTTCAGAACTATGTTCGGAAAAATGTTTACGCAAATATTTAAATAAACACATGGATATGTCCACTAATTTTGAATTTACTGAAATGATAAATTATTCCAGTGTTAATCTTGGAAAACCATAAGTAATTAAATCCTTTGGTGTTTTTAGTGTTTTAAGTGCAACAAACTGCCTCGATTATCACATTTTATCCATATCAGGATTATATTCTGAAGTGGATTGAAAACTGACTGAATGGCCAGGCCCAGAGTGTGGTGATCAGTGGGACAAAGTCTAGTTGGAGGCTAATAACTAGTGGTGTACCCCATGGGTCAATGATGGGGCAGCGTACCTGCAGCAAATTTGCTGATGACACCAAACTGGGAGTAGTGGCTTGCATGCCAAAGGGTTGTGCTTCCATCCAGAGGGACCTGGACAGGCTGGAGAAAGGGGCTGACAGGAATCTCATGAAGTTCAACAAGGAGAATTGCAGAGTCCCGCACCTGGGGAAGGAAAACCCCATGCACCAATGTATATTGGGAAGCAGCTTGGTAAAATAGGCCCTCGGTGTCCTGGGGACACCAAGCTGAACATGAGCCAGCAATGTTCCCTTCCTGCAAAGAATACTATACTGGACTGCGTCAGACAAAGTACTACCAGCAGGTCAATGGACATGATCCTTCCACTGTCTAACTGTGAATTCCTATCAAATCTAATTGGGAATGATAATGGTAGAGAACTTTAGTGCTATGTTTTTCACCCTAAGACATATGTACCAGTTTTCTGATTGAAGAAGACTCAGACTAGACAGAAAGGCTTAAATGAGCTGTTATTTCCTTGCTTACCAGATTCACAAGGCCCTGTTCTTGCTGAAAATATTATATATCATATTAATATTTCATATCTATTGCAGCTTACTGCATTCAAATTTGTTCAAGACTGAGGCTATATTTCCCAGTACATACTTGCATTTTACAAGCAGACACTAATAAAGGAAAAATATACACATAATTCTCAAATGTTCTTATATTGCTTACCATTTGGTTCGTTAAAATGTTAAATGTGGATGCAGTAAGGAAATAATTTTTTTTTTTTTATTGAAATAATAACTACTGAAAGGAAGCTATTGTAGTTGAAAAAGGAACATAGGATTTGAGAACTGATTCATAAGCCTCATGCTGTTTTCCCCCAATATGCTTTCTGTCTAACAATCATTTAACTCACAGAGTTCTGCATTTGGACTTTGGAAGTCTGGCAAAATCATAAGTCTTTTGAAATCAGAAGAATTTTCTCTAAAGGGTGTATGAAGTTTGTGTTTTCTCTGAAGCCTATATGCCTCTGGTGTGCTACACAGCCTGAGGAAAGCTGAGGTTGATCAGATATTGTTGAAAACAAATATGCACACACATTTTCAAGAATACATTGGATCTGTTTGTAGCCGACAGTTTTAATCCAACTTTTATTACCAAGAGTTTTATCATTTTGGAGAGACACACCTGAAGTATAAATAGTTGCTCATCTTGTTTGATATAAGTAACTCTTCTTATACTGCATCTTATAAAATGGGTTTTATACTTTTAAGGAGATAAATGGTAATATCTTACTGTGCCATTTTATAAATGAAAGCTGCTTCTGCAGATTGTTGCATGCATACACACCCCAGATAAATGTGGTAGCATGGTGCACCATAGAAATTATTTTATACTACTTTTCAGCCTGATAGAAAGAGATTCTGCCAAGGATAATCAGTTTTATTAAATAAACTGTCTCATAAATGTCAACATGTGTACTCTGTGTGTGCTTCACGGAGGCAGGGTCAGAGCCACCACCCAGCCACCATTTGAATGTCTCAGGAATCTCTGTATTCTTCTTACTTTTTAGCAATTCACAGAGCTAGTCTGCTTTAAGCCTGTATGAAAACAGAGCTCTCATCACTTTATTTTGTTTGTAACAGGACAGTGAATCAAAGTAGCCTGCTTTGTGCATCTGCAACGCCTCGGCGTCCCAGCACCACTGCCTGGCACGCATAATCCTTGAGTAATTCCGTGAAATAGAGAATGGACACACAAATGCAGAGAACATGATTCTTGAAAAATCCCTGTGATGGAGCATAGATGGGTGTTACATATTGTTACCTGTATCACCATCCCTCTCTCACCTTTAGAAGTTGATAGACAGTGGCTCAACTATAATTATCAAGTAACCTTGCCACTTGTGCTTTTACTTCCCTCACGGAGGAAAAGCTATGATTTGTGCCCTTCATCTGTTCCATGTACATTTTTAATGGAGAAATTACAGTAAGCTATTAAGCAGAATATTGTCCAGTGCCCAACTCTCCCATAAGTACTCTCCCTCACTAACACAGCCAGTCTTTGTGTGGCAGAGATCAGTCAACAGTAATTAAATGTGTTCCACCCCTGTGGAATGAGTAGGGAGCATTTGTTTATATGTGATGAAGCTGTTATTTTTACTCTGTGGTTGCATGACATTAAAGATCAATGGAATATAGTGGAGTACCATACAAAGTGAATGAAGAAATTGAAGACTAAGAGGAATAAGCTTACTTTCATTATACATGGATGTATAAATCAATAAAAGGACTCCAAGATATAGTAACATCTTTTTCACTCAGCCTATTTCCAAACCATTTTGTGATCTTGCAAAAAATAATTAAGAAAAAACCCAAACATTTTCTACACAAAATAGAAAGGAAATGATACTAATTTCAGTGGTATTCCAGAAAAGCTCCTTAGAAAGATTAAGAAGATAGCACTTAAAATATCACCTATAACATTAGAATTGCTGAGGAGAATTACTTTATACTAATTTGAAAAATATATTTCTTTATTTCTATGCTACTTTTCCAGCTGCTTTAAACAATTTTGCAATAATGGTTTATTAAGTACACTGTTCTTGCATGTCAATTGACATGAAGGAAATGTTTAAATTTGTAGATAATTTGTGTATAAAAGTGGCTATGCAAAACTCAGTTCTTTAGAACTGGAAATCCCAGTCATCTAATGCACATAAAAAAAAAGAGAATTACACATAAGTAGATCTTCAATGAGATGTAGACTACAGTTCACCTTTGGTATTATTATAAATCAACAACCTCTTCTCACATTGGAGGAGTTTTTACCACTATGTTAGCTTTAAGTATTTCCTTTGCCCAGGAGGCTGCTCCATTAACCTATCATTTTGAATTTGGAGCAAACTAAACCACAAAAGAAACGAGACGCTATTTCATGTTCTCACAGGGCACCGATTACTTCTGTTATAATCTACCATCTGTTTCAAAAGTCCTAACCTAATAAAATAAAATAAAAATATTCAAAGATGTTGAGTCTGCCCATGTATTCTGTACTTTGCACTCAAAAGACACTAATTTGTTATTATGAAAAGTTTTTTGGAGTGGCAGGGAGGAGAAAGAACAGCTTGAGTCAGGGATAAAAGGCAGAATATTTTATTATGAGTGGCAAGCTTTGCCAAAAATATAAACCATTGATAGCTACGATATGAGAGATTTTAATGAGAAGCATTAAATGACCTTAATATAAATGTCACTATCACTTAGTTTCTAGAAGAAGAGCTGAAACAATAGTGAATTGTCAGAATTCATTTTAGTCTGAAAACTAATTTCAACTAAAACTTGAGATTCTTTTGAGATGACTTTCCATGAACAGTTAATCTTAGTCAAAATACATTAATGTAGGACCTAATTCTCCTCTCATTTACTTCAGTTTTTATCCTTGTGATTTAACTAGCTTCACACAAAATCCTCCTAGTTTAACACAGAAGAAACAGAAAGGAAAATCAAACTCCAAACTGAAACCATGTGTATGCATGTTAAGCATTTACTTATACCATTTGTGAATGATTTTTTTTCAATATTATGTTAACTCACATTATTAGGATATTTTCAAAGAATTCTCCTGAAAATATGAATGAGAATATTTCTTCTTATTATTAGTTATTAAAATTTTGCAGGTGGTAGAAGAGCAGAAGTTCAAATAAATGATTTAGCATGACTCAGTCATTTTAACAGATTATCTACTTTTTATGTTCCCCAAGTATTTCATGTACAAGGGTCATCTGACTCTTACCACTGTTCAGCTCTGTGGTCTCCCCCACTGCTGCTGCTGTGAGCAAAGTTTGACTTCCTTACTTCTCCACTGTCTTTCCTTAGATGTAAATTTTATTTCAGTGCAAGTGGTAAGTGGATGAGAAGATATGTTCTATCTTATCAGACCTGTTTCACATTGCCTAACCTAAAATGTAAGACAGAAGAGGAAAAAAATGATCTGTACTTGAAAAGCCTGTAGGTTGAAGGAATCATCATGTCTTTCAGGTATGCAAAAAATAAAACCTAAACTCCAAGAAATTATATAATGTTATCATCACTAAATATGATAGATCTTTAATTCCCTCTGAAATGTCATTTATGAGAGAAGTGTTTTTCATCATTTCATTAGGAAGAAATCCATAGAAAATATTGGCACAGCCCTCCACAATGTTGCAAAACTCTATAGCTTCAGAAATAGGTTTAATGTTACACGATTATTATGGCACTCAGACTGAAGCTCAACAGTGATTTGGTACTCAAGAAAGCAACAGGTAGATAAGCCAAGAATATCAAGGAAAGTACTATAAGCTGTGCTGCAGCTCCCACAATCAGCAGTCATGGTGCAATACTGCCTTTAAGAAGAGAACAGCCATTTTTTCACAAGAACTTCATAAGCCATCTGAGAAGAATAATAATGGTAATGATGAGTTCAAAGCAGAGCCAGTGTATGAACTGTATTGCAACAACAGTAGGCAAGGGGGCCTAAAGGAGAGATAGGGAGGGACCCTTTATCAGGGAGTGTAGCGATTGGATGAGGGGTAGTGGTTTTAAGCTGAAAGAGGGGAGATTTAGATTAGATATTAGGAAGAAATTCTTTACTTTCAGGGTAGTGAGGCACTGGAACAGCTTGCCCAGAGAAGCTGTGGATGCTCCATCCCTGGCGGTGTTCGAGTCCAGGCTGGATGGAGCTTTGAGCAACCTGGTCTAGTGGGAGGTGTCCCTGCCCATGGCAGGGGGTTGGAACTCAATGATCTCTAAGGTTCCTTCCAACCCAAACGATTCTATGATTCTATGTGTAACAGATAGCATAAGTATGGCATTTATGCAGAAAATCCATCCAGGGTGCAAATGTTGCACCAAAAACCTAGGTGAGGTCATAACAATGAGAAAACTTCTCAACAGTAAGGTTTCAGCTGTCATAGGTAAGCAGAGCCTTTGGAATGCAGAAATTATGCTCTAAAACACTCCAAGGTGCACCAACACTGTGTTGTTGCATATTGTCTCATCTCAGCTTTGTTAGTGTTAGACAATCACTCCATGCCAGAGCAATCTCATGCCAGCAACACCTCATGCCATCAGCTTTCTTTTAATGCTGTCAAGGTACAAAAATTACAACTTTCTGATTACTGTTTGTATTTTCAGAGAAGTTCAAGCTTCAAGATCTTTTTGAGAGCATTGCTGTGGATCATGGGGAGCTGATCTCCTCAAAACATGGTACTCCAGAAGAGATTATACTGATAACCAGCCACATCCTGACCTGTTCAAAAAGTTTTAGTTTACTGTGTTTGCATTTTACTGTTGCTTTATCTCTGTCACTTCAAGACATTCCAGATGGCTGCAGGTTCATAGAGATGAGAATAAGTAAGACATTTAAAGAGTGACAATAACAAGTATAAATTGTTTCTGATTTATTATGCTGCAGTTCTTTTAAATGGTGTCTGTCCAACTGATTTGTTTACTAGCAAGCATCTCCATACTTTGGTTCAGGGAAGCCCATTAGATATAGTACAGTACATCTAGTACAGTACATCCTTGAAAGCTTCACTCTTCAGGAAAAGAAGAGTGATTATTTGGAATAGTGAAAGAAAAATGATGACAGATATCCTGAGGCAGAGATGTCTTCTGAGCTTTAAGTATGGCTCACCAATGTACATGCTCATGCCTAGTCATGAGGAGCGCCTTCCTTCCCTGAGATAATATGTTATAAATTATTCAGTGGGAATCCAATGGAATTGAATGACTACTCAGCCAGTGCCTTCTGGCCCTGCATTTGCACTGACTGCTCTACTTCATTCAATCACAAGTGGTCATGAGGTGAAACTGCTCCCAGCACTAACTTCTAAACCCATTTATGTCTTGATCTTATTTTTTTCCTCTAAATCTCAATCCAGCTTTTCAAAACTAGGACACGTATTAATATGATCTAGAGCAAAAGCTTCTAATTTAGGCATTTTAGGGTTTTGTCTTGCCCTGTTCCAGAAAATCTTTCACCAGACCTGCAAATGGTATTTTACATAAACACTAAAAATGTTACTTCCACCTCTGTATCTGTTCTTTCACTTCTAAATTTTGGGACTCATGACAAAGCCGGCCAAGCAGCTGTCTCCAGCACTGAGAAGCAGTTTAGTACCTGAATCAATATTTTAAAAGTGGATGGGAAAGACAGAGAAAGTTGCCTTTGGAAAAGGCACACAAAAAAAAAAAAAATACAATATCAGGAACAGCTGGCCAAAACAGAAAATGGCTTATTACTGACTGTTATGTTTTAGCTTGTAAAATAGTCCTTACACAAAACCATATCCAGTGGCAAAGGCAGGGTTCCAGTTCCAAATATTTCTGTAAATTGAGTAAATCTCATGAATTGCTGGAATGTAAATGGGGAAGCTGACATGAATTACTGTCTAACAGGGATATTGAATCCTTAAATGAACTGTACACTCACATTTTTAATGGCAGAAAGCTGAAGCCAGGCATAATAAAAATAATTGAAATGAGGTTTTGAATATATTAATCTGGATGAGAAGTGCTTTAAAGAACAAATGAAACAGGAAAATAGCCAGAATGTATATGGCATTTACTTGTAGATATCACTTCTGATATTATCAGTTACCAGTAGTAAAATGTGAAAAAGTATAAGAAAGAAAACTTGTAAAATACTTTTTATTAAATGGAATTAAGGAAAAAAAGCATGGAAATACTGCTTTGTATCAGTGAGTGGTGATAATTGTCTTTGGTCACAGGCCAAGTCATTCCTTAGAGAAAGAGGTGAGTGGAAAAAATAAAAGGACCAAGTGACAAAGGAGACAGCAGCAAACCACTAGGCTTTCTGGACTATAACTACCTACAGGGGACTACAAGGAAAATGTAAAAGACTGGTCTGATCTTCTGCTCACAGAAAAGGATTAGGGAGGACTTTCTTAGTTCAGAAGCTCTAGCATTAACAGAGATCCTTTCTGGACCACTACTGTCTTCAGTGGTAAAACCAATTATGGCATACAGAAAACAGAGAACTGATGATACAATTCAAGACCAGAAAGATCATCTAATGAGCCAAAAATCATTGCTGAATATTGTCAGGGTGGTTGGATTTCAGGTTTCGACTTAAGTACTTACATTCAAAAAATTGTCTTTTTAGATATTCAGACGTCCTTTAGATTCAGTCCTACTTCTTTTCTGTAGTCTGAGACGGTATTTTACTTTCAAAGCAGTTCAGTTCTTTGCAGGCATAGTGAGGAAGCTGTTGAGTAGCCATATTAGAGCTAAAAGACTCATTATATAGAGCTCAGAAGAGGCCGGTGTGTGTATATGTATATGCATGTTTCTGTTTCTTAAATTTGTCCTGCCCAGAAGACACTGTCAAGGGCAAGATTTCCCTTTTAAATTCATACACTTCAGCTTTCATTTTGGCTCTATGAATAGCTTAACCCTCAGCTGCTCCTAGATTCTGATCTTAGAATAGCTAGTAGCTACATTATGAGAAAATCAGAATGTCAATATATGTATTTCTTAGGAGCATTCAAGCCAGACACGTGATTTCTAATTTAAGACCAGCATGCTCTTAAAATAGAAACCTCCTCAAGCTCTGCCAAATCTGAATAAGTGAATTGTTCAATTCACTTATTTCTAGGCTGACCTGAGCAATCAGATATTTTAAGAATGGCAAGAAGGAAACAAAAACTATAAAACTCCTCTAAACTTCCCTATGATTCTACAGCACTGTATTTCGGGTTTTGAAACTTAAAATTACAGCTTTATTGAATGTGCATTAAATCTATAATAATTTGTAATGCTTACAAACAAATGTCTGTCTGCACATAATGATATGAACAGAAGTTAGCCTCAGAGTACAAAATATGAAGCAAGTTTATAAATGAGAGCAGAAGTCAGGACATCTGCTGTCATCCGGATAATGTGGGGGAAAAATCTGGGAACTGAAGGGAAATGAAGTCAGAGAAACTAAAGGTTCACTAGTCTGAAGCATTAATAAGATGGGAAACAAGTAGGGTAGTTGCTCCTCCTAGAAGCGAATAAAATGACGCCAGTGATCTCTGTACATTATAGGAGTAAAATAGAACTTAAAAAAAATCAATCTTTTT
Source organism: Xenus cinereus (assembly GCA_025774025.1). Taxonomy (NCBI): domain Eukaryota; kingdom Metazoa; phylum Chordata; class Aves; order Charadriiformes; family Scolopacidae; genus Xenus; species Xenus cinereus. The sequence continues at coordinate 137,312,821 of JAOXJK010000001.1, forward strand.
TTATATGTTGCTACAACACATCTGTATATTATTTTAGAAGTAGTGGTGTTAAACCATTATAGCAAAAAAGCATAAGAGGCAAAGTTTAAGGGGAAACGTAATTTCTCCTACTGAACCAACTGGAAAGGGAGTAGATGAAGGATTTGATTCACAGGGGCTTTTGTAAAAGGTCTGCAAGTCTAAAAGCTATCTGCTTTTCCCTGCTATATCAGCTGTTTTCGTAAAAGATGCTACTTTTCCCTACAGACTTTATCTTTGTAGTATTCTTGTCTGAACATCCTTGAATACGTATGTTTGAGCATTTTCTTGTAAAACCATCAGTTCTTCACAACACGTCTTAGACAACAATACATCAATGTGTGTGTTATAAAGAATATACCAAAAGATTTTTTTTTATACATAACTGAGTGACAAGTATTAAAAAAAAAAATTTTTTTTTTTGTTCAAGGCCTACCTCGTGTGATTTGTAGTCTATAACTTCGCTCCTAATGTACTTGGGATATTTTTTAAAAATCAAGGAATCTCAGAAATTTTCAGAGAGCGCACATCAAAGTACAGCTCTTAAGCTCAATATTTCATCACTGGCTGTGTATGTTATCATTTGATATCCCAAACTATAACAGGTTCTGAAGCAATGCAGGGCTGAGGGATGAGCTTTTAACTCAGCTTAATAACCACGTTTTCCAGTTTATATGTATGCATCTGACCAACAGTTTTAAAGCAGAGAACCATCCAGTTTCCTTCAAGCATTACCTTAGACAGTATCTACTTGTTTTTCTCAGTTATCAGATGAATTATACAGTAGAAAATGAACATTTTCTACATTTTCTACATTTCTAGTTTTTAAGCTGTATCTCTCCCCAGCTGACCTATACGTTTGTGTGTACATTGAAACATTTAGTTGAAAGATATGATGAAGTGTTCTGAATGTTATTGCAAATTTACTGTTTTGAAAAAGTACTGAAACCCAGAAACGCCAGTGGAAACCTTTTGGTATTTCTACTCTGGCAGTTACTGCTATAAGCAAAGACAGATACATTTGTATCTGCCTTCAGCTGCTGCTTGGAAATCTGTTTCTGTTTTTACTCACGTATTTATAGATCTTTAGCTAAGTAGTTACTCTGAGTTTCCATAGTGATAACTGAAATATGTATTAACACCAAGCCTCAAAGCATATTTACTGTTGGCAATGCTTCATAAATAACTTTTTTCAAGAGCAGCTTCTCAAAACATATTTGCTCAGTTCAGTTCCCCACTTGATTTGTGATAGATACTTTTGATATAGCTGTATTTATCTAGAAGACACATTTTTCCCTCTGCAAGATTCAGTGTGTAGATATTACTCTTTTTATCTATACCATCAAGTGCTCTGAAGAGATGAAGCTTTTGAATTCAGAATGTTACCTTTGAAATAAAACCAGACTTCTAAATTGGTCCTACTTTCAATTAAAATTTCCTTAAATGAAGCACCACTAATATAGTGGTATTATAGCAGTATAAAATAATGCAGATAGCTTGTCTGTATTCATAATCATGAGTTTTTGAACAAGGAACCTGTTTCTCTGGTTACCATCAGATTAAAAAAGAATCACCTATTCATAAGATCTTGCTATTTAATCAGAAAAGACAAACTGAAACTCATCAAATATATCCAAAACATCACTTTTTGAAAAAAAAATCTGGCCCAGAATTTTTACAAACATTCTGTTTATGCTTCCCAATAAACTTACCTAAATATTTCTGGGATGCCTTAATGCCCTGGAAAAAAGAGGCAACACTAAGTCCAAAATATTTTTTTTTTACCTTGCACAAAAATGAAGGTTTTGGGATTTAGGTTTTGTGGGGTTTTTTTTAAATGAATGTTTGAAAGTGAAATACACTGAGACACAGAGAGGAATGTTTTCAGGAAATAACTGAAGAAATGACTAAACAAATTTCCTCTTCTTTCTGGTAATTGCTTTTATAAAAGCAACTGAATTAGAGATCATTGGAAGGAAACCTTTCATTGTTTATGTCAAACATACTGGGAGTTGGATTCTGTTCTGTACTAAAGAGAATTGTCATGCATACAAATACAAGATGGCAAACGATGACCAAGACAAGCCTAGAAAGTAACTTGAGCCTGAATTAATGAAAGTGCCTATGTGGCCCCTATTTTACCTTGTTTTCAAGCAGAAATGTGCTTTAATCTTTAATTTGCCTCCAGGGTCTGCTATTCGCTTAAAGAAGGGAGTGTTTGCATTTTGACAAATTGCATTCTCCATCCAGTTGTTTTGGAAATCTGATGCAGTATAAAGTAGTCTCTCATTAACTGCAGGTGTCTGTTGTGTGCCATAATCCTGTCATCCCATCCTGTCCTCTACAGTCATCACCCATATGCTCACATGGCAACAACTACAAGCACAAAATATCACTCTCCAACTAGTATCTCATCAGACCTGTCTCCAGGTTCCATCTGCTGAGCATTATTTTTCATTATCCTTACCTTAAATAACATTTTGTGTTAGCTTAGCCTTTCAGGGCTCTTAGTAGTTCCAATGTTTGGGTTCTAAATTGTGTTTTAATCTCCAGCACTTCTTCATAGTAGAGACTCCTGTGCAAAGAGGGTGTCCTCTGCAGTCATGTCTTATATCTTGTGCAGCTCTGGTCTTCAGTCATCCCAACTAAGACCGAGGGAGAAAATGTATGACTCCCTCTCTTGTTCCCTGCCATCATGCTAGCTGTGAGGGCCCTGAAGCTCAGAGGCTTTGAATCCAGAGCTGCGGTTAAACTCAGGCCATTACTTTTGATCCTTGGCTGTACCATGCTGTAGGCATGCCTCTGGCCATGTACTGTGCTGATCCTGACCCTGACCCAGTGTGAACAGGATGAAGACAAGCCCCAGAATCTGCAAAGTGCAGCCAGAAGAAACTGAGCAAACCTGTTGCTAGTAGTCTCTTGTGATTGTGCAAGGCAGTGACCTCTGTGTCCCAGTCAGTCAGTAGGAGGCAGGAGCATGGATTAGCTGCTGCTCTTCCCAGATTGCAGAAGCTGTCCTGGTCCCTGGTGATGTCGTCATGTCCTGTGCCTGGCATGTACCCTGGGAATCATTCACCTGCCTCAAGCATGCAAAAGCAAGCACATTGAACTCTCACAGTCACCTTTGAGTTGTGTGCCAAAGCAAAAGGCTAAATGTTTGTTGTCTAACAAATATCAGCGCTTTCTCAGTGCTTTTCAACCTTAGTTGTTCATAGTTTTAAAAAGTAAGGTATAAATGGGATTACTGTGTGAAGCACGTTGCATAAGCTCACATTTAATCATGGCTTACTCCAGTCCAACCCACTCTCTGTGACACCATGGAGATTAATTTTTAGTACTGAAAATACAGATGCAAATGTACTCACAGACAAGCAACTGCTAAGGGACGATATGTTCCTGTACATTACCTATTCTCTGGAAACTGCCTGTTTGTAAACTTTTGCTTTCATTGAAAATATGTGGTAGCTTGTTATTTCCTCATTAAGGGGTAAGCTACTTCAGCTAATTTTCTGATTGCCATAGGATTGCACGTTTATTGCTACCAGACTGCAGCAACATGTTCCTACTGTGTCTTCAGTCTTCATAAATATTTTGATCCTCAGAACACCTGCTCTGCTATAATCTAATAGTATGGGGACCTCTTTCTTGAATGAAAGGTGGATTATCTCATTTTTTATCCTTCGTAAAAATAAAGCTCTCTAGAGTTCTTTCTCTGTGCTTACTCAGAAACAGCAGGCATAAGATCTACAGGCATCCTAGAAGTCTGAGTTCTCTTTATGGATTGATGCAGACAGGGTACTATAATAGCATAATAGAATATGCTGTGTAAAAAATCTGAGGTGTACTGGATCTGGCTTGGATGAAGTTAACTTTCTTCATAACAGCCCATATAGTGCTGTGTTCTGAATTTGTGGCTAAAACAGTGTTTTAGCTTTTATTAAGTAGCCATTGCACAGTGTCAAGACTTTCTCTGGTTCTCATTCTGCCATGCCACCAAGTAGGCTGGGGGTGTTCAAGAAAAAGAGAGGGACACAGCCAGGCCAGAAAACCCAAATTGACCAAAGGTTGCCCAGAGAGGTGGTAGATATACCATCCCTGGAAACATTCATGGCCAGGTTGGACAGGGCTCTGAGCAACCTGATCTAGTTGAAGGTGTCCCTGCACATTGCAGGGGAGGTTGGACTGGATGACCTTTAAACCCTTCCAACCCAAACTATTCTATGATATTCCACACCATATAACATCATATACAACCATAGAAAAATAGTGTTTTAGTCTTTTTAAAGTAACCATTTCTCCAAGACCAGTTGTGCATTGATCTGCTTGTGGGAGGTAAGTTATTGCCTTTGCATCACTTGTTTTGGGTTTTCTTTGTTTGTTGGTGGGGTTTTGGGGTTTTCTTTCTTTCTTTCTTTCTTTCTTTCTTTCTTTCTTTCTTTCTTTCTTTCTTTCTTTCTTTCTTTCTTTCTTTC
>JAOXJK010000001.1:137319396-137343666 GCA_025774025.1 Xenus cinereus
GCTTTGAGCAACCTGCTCTAGTGGGAGGTGTCCCTGCCCATGGCAGGGGGGTTGGAACTAGATGATCTTTAAGGTCCATTCCAACCCAAACCATTCTATGATGCTATGATGCTGTGACATCAAAAATTATTTTATCTCAGATGTGAAGACTAATAAATCATAAGTAAATAATTGTCCTTTATATGAGCAAGTTTTCAGGACCATATATCTATGTTTTTTCATTTACAGTACCCTTATAGTGTGTGTACGTGTGTATATGAGACAAGGTGGGGGAGTTAACGTTGAACAAGAAGGGATTTTTATAACTTATGTTTATGTGGGTGTCAGTTATTTAAGGAACAGAACAGCTTGTTTATTTAAATCCAAAGTAAGCAGCAAGTTAATTTCCAGATATGGTTCAGAACAAAGATGCTGCAGAGCTATGAACAGTTGCTCCTATGTGCCTGCCTCACCTCTGGATAAAATTTTCTATTACTATCTTTTAAAATTGTTCAAGGAATAGTAATAGCCATTATCTATTATTAAAATAATATTCACCAAGCCATAACCAGAGGCATAATCTACATTATTTTTTGACGAACAAGTTGGAACTATATGTCCAATTGATGACAGAAGTCCCAGCAACGATTTCTTCTCATGATATTTTAATACAGCAACCTGGGATGATGGAGAGTTTTATAATTAACAGAAGTTATGCTGAACATACTCTGATAAGAAATGATGGGCTTGCCATTTACAAACATCAAATTTTATGAGCTGGAAATGAAATGCAGTCATAATAGGCCAACAGACCAGGAAGTGATATAAACTGTAATTTCATTATAGTGTATCTTCTGCTGGCAAAACAAAAATAGTTCCCACAGGAGTTGAATAATACTATGGGATTGGCCAGGAAATGGCAAAAGCACTGCAGCAATTGTCAGTTGGTTTAGGCTTGTGCATTCCTTATTTGGAATACAAAAAATAAAGTTGGGCTTCCATCTTTCTGTTGTAGCTGGAGGATATATCCACCAAATTTCCCCAACAGAAAGTATCACAGAATTTCTGCAGAAAAAGACTGTAAAAGGCATCAGCAGAGGCCACTGTAGCAAGCTCTTGACAGTGAACAGAAGTAATGGCAAAGACATTTAGATATTTTCTGCATTAAGTTTTCAGATACATTTATATCTACTGTAAAGCAGCAGCTTTTATGTTTCCACGTTTTCCATTGTAACCAAGAAAGAATAGTTTCTTCTAATCAGGAAGAAAAAAGACAACGCAATATGATATTCCACATCCAATGAGTTTCATGGGAATAAAACATAAAAGAAAAAATCAGGAATATTATTTATCCTTATGACATGTTACAAGGAACAATGAGGTGATGCATACAGGTACAAATTTGTTCTTCAGTGTTTGCAAACTAAATGTTATGAAATGTACTATTTTCATTTCAACTGCAGTACAACATTAAAAATGTCTTTCTCCAAGGTCAATACATTTTGAATCTGTCATCAGAGTTGTTATGAAGAGAAATGTTTTCACCTTGCAAAAAATTCACAATGATAGAAATAACACCAGAAAAAAGGTGGGCTCAAAAAAAGCTACATCTAAGTGCTCTTTTTGGCACTATTGTTCTGCTGCTTTTTGAGTGCTGTTTGTAATTTTGAATTCAGAGGCTTCTAGAAAGGTGTTAAAGCCATCCTGGTTGCTTTAAAATCAGTTATTTGTTCCCATGTCACTGCAGAAAAGTAACATGATTTCTGAACACATAGGTTTTGCCATATGCCTTCATTTTTTCCTCCTTTTTTTTAATAAATTCAGTGCTGATGATAATACTAGAGAATTGAAAAGTTAAAGTTGACAAGCCTAAAGTGAATTTAAAAGTAGGTTTTCTAAATGTACTTATATTTTCAGCTGGGAATACTTGCCTTACTCCTAACAATCTGTTATAATGAATTTCTTCATATCTGTATTTTGAAGCCAAAACATTACACATCTTAAATTCTCTCACTTAAAGAGAGCACATTTTAGGCAGAGTACATATCTTGGGCATAAACAGTACATATTTGATGTACCTTTATAAATTATGGCACTACAAACCCGAATCTTTAAAGGAAATTATAAGTAATAAAAAATAAAATAAAAATTCTTCCACTTGAAAAGAACTATTTTCCGACAAGCGTAAGATCATTTAGATACTCTGTAGGCAGTAGAGTTGGAGCTGGGAATTCTCAAGTCTTTTTTGCTATACTGAAAGACTTTGCTCTGAAACAGAGGTTATCAGTACATACCAGGAAATATATGTGTCATGTTCTGATAACTTACTGAGTCATATCCTAGCATAACAATGAAGAGTGGGAAAATTATATACTGCAAAAATTTGTATTATAAATCTGGATTTCCATTCTATTCATGAAATATGTGGACAGAAGCTAAATGCTATCATTTTTGCATTTTGTTCAAAATTATTTCAGCAAAAAAACCAAATAAAGTTTACTGAGCGTGTCCTAAACTTCTGTAAGTTTTTGCTACAGGGAGCTGTGGAGGCAGACATTTCAGTATTTTCAAAAAAATATTAGGCAAATTCATGGGCAACAGGTCCTTAAATGGACAGTAAAAGGCTACAGGAGCACATATCCCTAATACAACAGGTTTAGAAAATAAAAGGGGAATAAAGCGGATCTCTTTATGACTTGTAGAGCCATTATCAGAAACAAAATACTGAACCATTGATCTGACCCAATAGAGCATTTCTTATGTTTTTGTGTTCACCAAAATGTGTACATGCTGCTTGCGAACTTTGTTGTACAGCAGATCAGTTTAGGCAAGTAATGGTTCTGGATTAATATGACTCCTAAAAGCACAACTAGAGTTTAATATAGTGAAACAACCATTTCAAATATAATTCTGTTGTACTCATGACCCAAAATAAATCTAGTCAAATGTGCCTACTAGGCTGTTTATAGAAAGCTAAACAAAAAAATTACAAAAAAAAAAAAATGTTCACTGATGTGAACTTTTGATAGTGCTTTTTGTTGCATTCAGCCACTTCCAGTGCAGACATGTAAATTCATCTGAATCAGTCTCACACAAAAAAGCTGCATATTAGCTTGTCAAGTGTGCTCAGTGCTTAACACACCACCACTATATCCAATAATGTTCCAAAATTTAAGCATAGTCTTAGGCCTGCAGTACTGGAAAAAAACAGTTATCTGAGGCATGAATGGATATATTCATTTTATTAGGCAGTACTTTAATGCAACAGAGAGCTCAAATGCTTCCCTTCACTCCTTTAGTACTGACAGGTGGAAAGTGTACCATTGCAGACTGTATCACAGACTACAATCATGTGGTGATTCAGTCTCCATCTAAATAACATGAAGAGGCAGTGTAAATAAGGTATGGAAATACTCTGATAATATTATTTTTGCTTTTTCCTTCTTTTTTTTTTTTGAATATCAATGAATTATTTTTTGAGAAAACATAGAAAACAAAAGAAATTAGAGTCCCAGTTCATTCTCTTTCCTCAAAGATAGGATTAGCTATACTATCTATACTCTCCATAATTATTTGCAAAACATTCAACAGTGGAGATCAAGAACAAGTCAGATAGTAATTTTCTGTAGCCTGATTCTTTTTGAGTAAACTTTTAAATACTTGAATTTTTTCGTTGTTGTTAAAAAACCCCTTCTTTTTTTCTAAGCAAATAATAAAAAAAAAACCCAAACAAACCATGAGGGATTACAAAAACGAGGAAAGAAATTACATTACTTGTTTAGCAGGACTATCTTCTGCAAAAACAACCGATAGTATGCATCACTGACTAATAATATACAGAAAACCTTCTCTGATGGTTTTCATGGCCTACTATAATAAATGCCAAACACAATTTTCTTATATTCAACATAATATAACAATGAAACAACTGACAGCTCTCACATAAATTAATGAATGTGGTGTATTCACCTTGACAAATAGCCGAAAGCCCACCCAGCTGCTCAATATACTAGGAAGTTGAGTGAATATTCCTCAAAAATCTGACAGTATAATGTAGCTGCATTGACTGAACAGTAGGAATTTCCAGGCACTGTGCACTGCAAGTGACAGAATTCCTGCTTTGCTTGGACTCTTTCAGGCCCATTTTCCTTCTAAGCTAAGATATATTATATTGTCCCGTCTTCTGACATTTAGATTGCTGCCCACCTTAACAGCCCAAACTGCAATGTCATCTTCTATGATGTATAATTTCACTTTGATAAGACAAGTATATTTCCACTATACCACAAGTAAACAGAACTTCTATTCCTAAGATCATATTTGCCTACCTTATTTACTGGACATTTCATCATGGTGGGATTTTCTTTGTTTCAGCCAAATCTTTTTGATCATTACTGGCCTTTCGTAGTTAGACTTCAATTTGTGAAATTTTCTTCATGATCATGCATGACTTTGTAAATAACTGCAATACAATTGAATTACTCATAACACAATACAGAATTAAGATATAATAGGATTTATGGACATAGAAGTACTCAGTATGGAAGAGTTAAACACAGAAAGTTCTCTTAAGAGTGCAGGTGACAACCACCACGTCTAGGTCACCCTTTATTAGTGTCTTACACTTTTCCTGCTGTCCTAGGTGGAAAAAAAGTGAATTGTCTACATAAACATATTCTGAATCAAAGTGTCATGCTAAATGGTTATTCTTAGGCTGTAGCATTCACCTCATCTAGCTTTTCTTTGATTTAGATGTTTAGGTTATAGATATTTCATCACCTAAAGCTTCCTTTACAGCTGCGTTCATCAGACCAGATATGGCTGTGTACATCAACAAAATTATTTAGCCCTCTCCTACAGTAGTCAGAGGAGACAAACAGACACTTAGAGATTCATTCATTCCATCATTACTTCCTGGGGGAAGCAGGTGAAATGAATCCCAGCCTTAATTTTAGCCTTTCACATCTGACTTAATTTCCCTAGTCCGAGTGTAACATCAAAGTTAGGGCAATTAAGTCTTGCCCTGGGTTTATATCCAAACAGGGAATTTGTTGTTTCTTTGAATTTTAATTGAATCATAAAATCATGTCTGGAGGGGGTGATCTAGAGCCTCTACTTGCCCTGCAACTGACATTTCCTCCCATATAGATTAACATATAGGAAATTTGCTCTCAACCACTGCAAGAAACTTTGAAACAGACAATGGAGTTCCCTTGAAGCAGTTTTTTACACAAAAGTGGAACACAGCTGAGTAGCTGATATTTTTGCACTTTCATAACTACTGCTGCAACATATTTCTGTTCTATTATGTATTCTGAAATGCTGCCATAGTGGAAAAATGGATAATTCAGAAGCACGCTAAAGGTATACTATTGAGCATAGTAGTGTGCTTAAAAATTGACATGAGCATACAACATGAAAAACACAAATTCAGCGAAGACCATACTTCTCCTGGGACTTGTTTCCCCATGAAATATTCAAGAAAAGGTACTTGGAAACCATGAAGCAGTGCTAAGATCCTGAGTGTTTGATTTGGGATCATTACTATCAACTAAGGAAGACTAAACAAGAAAAGGGTAGTTTCATGTAGCCCAGTAAATATGGTATTGCCTTTGCTAATAATAGACTAAAGGCATTTTACTGCATGTTTGAGGCCCCAGGACTGGGTCTTGTCTGGCTTGCTCAGCCTGGGATTATCCTAGGCTTGCTTGGAGCTTTCTTGTTTTATCTGTAACACCAATTCTCTAATGATAAGGTGACTGTCATGCAACTACTTTTAGTCTTGCTTGGCTTTGTACAATTGTAATATAAGATGCCTATTGTTACAATATTTTTGATATATTTCTGAAAGTAATAGATGGTGATAAGATGTAGTCAGTCCATATAGAATGAACTGCTGATGACCCTGGAATAAGGATGTGGCATAGAGAAGTACAAGCAAGTAAGGCGAGCAAAGGCCTTGAAAGTGTGAACACATTATAATGAGGCACAACAGATGTAGCCAAATCACCAGTAGTAAAAACCTGTTTTAGGGGTAACAAAGAAAACAAATAACAAGTCTCCATTATATGTAACAGACACAATATATAGTAAATTTGGATATAACCTGGAATTGGAGAGCAATTAAGAAAAAAACAAGGTATAAACTGTGCTAGAGCATGTGTTAAAAATAGTCATGAGTGGATACCAATGTGAAGAGGAAGTAGCTATCAACATCATATTCCTCTCAGAAAAGAGGAGGAAGAAGTTCCTCACTTTTAAAATCATACTTCTCCGGGTGAGGGATTTGAGACACTGGTGACTTTCTGTATCCTCCTCATCCAGACCAAAGCCATCAACCCTAAGCATTAGAGAAAGGGTGAGAATATCAGAGAAAATGTTGACAGATATTGTATTGTCTTACTAGACTTTTCTGCATTTGGTGGATAATTTGAATGTGATTTTTAGTATCAATGTCACTAAACTAATAATAACTGCTTGTTGTACATTTATTATATTCTAAAAAATTTCAATTAGACAAATACTGAATTCTCTGTTTCACGTCTGAAATGCATTTCTTTAGCCCACATAAACTGCACAAGATGTAGTTGCAGCTCCATCATGTTATTCCTTTCAAAAGTGTTGGTAGATGGTGGGGCTTTGCTCTGGGTGAATCTTCCTGTTGAAATTGAAACGGGTTCATAGACTCAGTATTTCATAGGGCAATCTATGGTATTAAACTGTGCATTGGATAGACAAGCTCTAAATGGTCAACACAGCAGAAACAAACTCAGGCAATTCAGTTTCCTGACACCTGAGTTCAGCAGCATTTTGTCTTGCTCTGCTGCTGACCTTTTGTCATAATCTGGTGTTTACTAGGGCTTCCTGGGTGAAATCTAGTCAGGACTGGATCACTGTGACCGTGACTATCAACTTGAATGACGTCTTATTATTTATTTCCTTAGCTAGTTTTTTTTTCACCACCAATTGATTCCAGAAGGAAGGTATTTTGAACTACAGAGAAGACATAAAGCCTTATCAAATAGCCACTTCAGTATGTTTTCCAATGTCTCTTAGCACTTAAAATGATAAATAATTATGTGTATAAACAGGGGATGAAATAATAGTAAAGATGCAGCATTTTCACAGTATGCTACATCACCATTGTCGTTACTAATCTACAGTGGCCTACTCTGGAGTAATACTTCAGATGAAAGCAATTTGTTAGCCATTATTTTGAAGAACAAGCAGTCTTTTGGTCTAGTAAAGGCTTCTTTCCATACCACATATTTATCTCTGTTTATTTCCTTTTTGTAAGTCACTTTCTACTAAGGTAGTTGTTATGCTGATCTTCCTTTTTTCATGTATTTAATGATAGTGTTTTGTAATAATCTAATTTAGTGGTAAATATTTGGTTGGGAAACAATATTATAGTTCTCTAGCATTGGATAACTAGAGAGAGTTTCAGGGAAAAGGTTATGCATTGCAACTTGAATTTAAAGGAACAGAAGAATTGTTTGCAATGGATAATCACTGAGAAAGTAAAATTATACAAAAATAGGCTTCAAACTTTTCTATGCAATTGAACTGAAGCATTTAAAAGCGCCTCACCAGAAATGTGGTTTATTATGAGAGGCACTATCAAAGAAAATAAAGGTGAAAATAAAGGTATTTAAAGGGTCTTCTTTTTTTTCTTTTCTTTTTTCTTTTTTCTTTTTTCTTCGTTCTTTTTTCTTTTTTCTTGTTTTTAATACAAACACTGTAGTGCTGCGCCTGCATTGTGCTTGGCTGCAGATGATGCTGGTTGAAATTACATTTTGTGGAGTTGAAACTGGCATTGATACTGAAAATGTATCAATAAAGTGGTTGTAAGTAGCATATCCTAAAATCCAAAGAAATGAACTCCTGAAGGAAAGGAACAACCTTTCCTGGCCTTGAAAAGAAATACATTAGCATGATTAAATTTTTGTGAGGTTGAATAATAGAGTAATTTCTTCTACCAGGACAGCCTACCAATGAGACTGATGTCTGCCTTTTACAGAGCCACATGGACAGTTACCTTCACATAGCCAAGGAAGCTTTTGGAGGTTTAGAAGCCAAACAGACAGATGTAAACTGACAGCAAGGATAGTTATTTTTTTACAGAGGTCCTGTAGTCAGGATCAGGAATCTCAAAATGCCACTTCAGAATCAGACCCTTAGTCAAGGGTATGAACCAGTTGGCAAAAACAATCTAATAAGTTCCTGCTTTCAGGGAAAACTTTACTGGAGAATAAAGGTCTGCTTTTTTTCTTTAGCATGACCTCAGTTGGTCTGTGATTTCCCTTTATTAATTTTCCCTCAGAGTCTGACATGTTTCACAAATACATTTCATGGCCTGAGCGCATAGCAGCTCATTAACCCTGGATCACTCACTCTTCCCCATTCCATTTTTGCCTTTCCCAATCCCTGTGATATCCACAGGCAAATAGTTAGTTAATTTTTCCAGCATTAGACTATATTTGGAGAATAAAGTCAAAAACCCAGCCTGTAACTGGATTCAGCATAGGTAGTATTTAGGGCACAATACATTTCCTTGAAAAATCACAGAATCACAGAATGATATGGGGTTGGAAGGGACCTCTGGAGATCATCTAGTCCAACCCCCCTGCCAAAGAAGGTCCACCTAGAGCAGGTTGCACATTCTTTCCAATGAGAAACAGAGGAGACCATCAAGGGAACAATAAGTTTGCCAAGCTTTCACATAAAACAAATTGGCATGCAGAACACAAGATACAGCATCTTACTGCTAGGCAATTTTTACTTCAGTAAGAGCAGCTTGAACAGGACAGGGTTATTCAGTGACAGTATAGTCCACAGAGCTGCATGTCACTAACTTTGGTACTCTTGACATAATGAATGTCTTGCCAGTAGCATAGATATAGGTCTGTTGTCATCTCTTAATTTCTGCTTTCAGGTGGTGATCCTTCCCTGAAGAAAGATATATTTTTTTTTTTTGGTCTAAATATCTAAATTTACTTGATATACTCCTCATTTACCTTCAAAAAAGCTTAACTCATTTCCCTCAGAGGGGTGACAGAAAGAACTGCACATGCTCCATCCTTACCTTATTATGTGGGGCAGTTCAAGATCCACACAAGTCCAAGAACGATTACCCAGTGACTTTGCTTTACACACTGGAGTCAAATTTTCATCTTAACTCCAGTCAAGATGAAGCCTCATGTCATACCTACTCCTAATTCTGCTCCTCTACTCTGCTCTGGTGAGATCCCACCTGGAGTACTGCATCCATCTCCGATTACTTCAGCATAAGACAGCCATGGACCTATTGCAGCAGGTCTAGAGGAAGGCCACAGAAATGATCTGAGGGATGGAGCACCTCTTCTATAAGGACAGGCTGAGAGAGTTGAGGTTATTCAGCCTGCAGAAGAGAAGACTCTGGAGGACTTTATTGGGGCCTTTCAGTACTTAAAGGGGGCCTACGAAAGACAGGGACAAACTTTAGCAGAGTCTGTTGTGATAGAGGACAAGGGATAATGGTTTTAAACTAAAAGAGGGAAGAGTTAAACTAGATATAAGGAAGAAATTTCTTACGCTGAGGGTGGTAAAACACTGGCACGATTTGCCCAGAGAAGTGGTAAATGCCCTGGAAACATCCCTGGAACATTCCAGCCCCTGCATGGGTCTCTGGGCAGGGGGACTGGACTAGATGACATTTAAAGAACCCTTCCAACCCAAACTATTCTATGATTCTACACAAGGAAATGATTTTTTTTCTAGAAGTACTGCAGCTATGCTTCCTATCCTTTTCTCCCTACAACCTCAAGTGTGGATCTCAACCGGACTCCCCAGTCCATAGAAGCAGTACATAGAAGTCATGTAAAACAAGCTATTATAAAGGATGAAAGACAGAGAACATACAAGAGCAGGACTTATAAGGTACACCAACCAAATCATATCCTACAAACAGGAGAGCTGGACAGAGATACATAATGGGGTAATACAGCATTATTTGAGAAAAATCACGTACAATTGCTTAGGAAAAGATGAGATAACCTATTTCAGGAAGGATGTTGGTGTATCACTGTAAAAGAAGATCCCCTGTAGACAGGATAAAGAAGACACGTCTAGACACTACCTACCTCTTCTTCTGCTGCTTAGCAGCAAGCCAGGACAACAGCTATGGAATTTAGAGATATCCATATTTGTGATCGCTATTTCATAATTATAAGGTATCTCAGATGGTTTGTATTCAGCAATATATATCTAAGAGCTCTAGCTCTACTAAAGAATTGATCTCCATTTATCTAGTCAATGTTATTTATGGAGACCTGAAAATAGCATATCTTATCTGATTATACCTGTCCAACAAAATTGTCCTAAATGCACTTTAGCAACACAGTGATTATAAAATAAATCCATGTTTGACCTGCATTCAGCCTTGTGTAACACGTAGTTTTCTGACATATGCTCAAAGCTGTTAGACAGTAATAATTTGCATGTTCCAGACAGAACTGTCTAAAAATGATCATGTCCACAACTCTGTAAGAAAAGTGTGACTAGATCAGTCAAAAGGGAAAGACTACGCACACCATGTAACATTCATTCTTACGTTTTGAAATTCAGCATCTCGGGCTGTCTTCTTCATCTGATAGAGTGGTATGAAGGAAGACAAGAGGAAAAGGCTGCTTCAGTCTCTCCAAGTCGTCCTATTCCCAAACCAATTCACCCCATTAGTCCAAATATATATTTAAAGCACACATTTGGTTGGGAGGGTTTTGTGCTTTTTTTATTATCAGTTCGCAAAAGGTAATCCAAAAGGGAACAAGCAAAAAAGATGAAGGTAGGATTCTTACTTCGGAGAATCACTGTTGACTGCAGCTCCAGACATAATTTGTTTCTAGAAGTGCTGAACTAAGTGAGCTCAATTTCAGTGAGTCTTTGCCTAGAGGTGAGGATAGAGCTGCTTCCCCAGACCATCGTCAATGAGGCTGAGGGTTTTCCATTCTATTTCCTCTATCCTTGTCTAATACTTCTGACAGAAGTGTCAGGATAGGACTAATTAAGTCAGCAAGACTGCATTAATCTCATGTTTCCTAATTTCCATTTGAACAACCCATGCTTGGCAATTGAATCTCTAGCCAAGGTGTAAGAAATAAAGGAAATTAAATAAAAGACATTTCTTCTACATACATAATGATATTAACACATGTATCTCAGGCATTGTATTAAATATCAGAACACAAACATGGTAAGGACCAGCAGAGGCCCTTAGGTCAAATAAGATGCAGAGATTCCACTTCATTATCAATATTTTAAAATTAAATTCCCCATAGGCTTAGGTATCCTTCCAGAGGGTTCACCATTTGGATACAAACCCTCCAATATTTTAATGCTATTGAATACACAAAAATAAACTTATCTATCATTATAGTTTTGCATTATGTCATTTGTTTCCTGAGTTGTGGAAGAATTCATATTCTGCAAATGAGTAGTAAAGAATGCCATCGTGTTTCAATAAAGCTAGTAACCAAAATATAGTGATTCAAGTTCAAATTAAATTAAAAATAATTTAAATACAAATATTTAAATGCAAGAAAAACTTAAGTCCACTGCATAGAAATTCTGATTCCAGCAAGCTACAAAATCCCCATTAAATCAAAAATTTCAGACAATGTACTATCTTTGTCAGAGCTACTGATATGGGCCACTCCTTTGAATACCAAAAAGGCATATTTAAACATTCTAGTTTTGAGAATTTTTAATTTGGTTTGAATGAGTTTCTTTCATGTATTCAGCAGTATGGTAAATACAGCTACAGATACATTTTTACAAAGAGAATGTAAAATTAAGTAATCTCCTTACCGTGTGCAGGAAGATTAAAACTGTGAGAGAATTCAAAATTCAATGATTTACAGATCAAGGGAGACTGTGTTCTTCTTCCAAATGGTGTTATTTTAGTGGTTTTACTTCTGCTTTTATTTTCCCTAAAAAAAAAGAAGAAAATTTTAAAAAAATAATTGAGACCAATTTTAATCTGAAATTCATGTTGAAAGCCTACATAACATAGAAGCACACCCAGAATGGAGCGAATGGAATAGTCAGTCACTGTGACAGAGGGATGGAAACACTGTTCTCCATCTTATTTTCTGTCCGTAAAGGGTCTGTGTGTAGGCCTTCAAGCTGCAGTCTTGACTGAACAAAACCTAGCAGATGTCCTTCCTTGATTTTCCAGGAAATAAAATCCTGAACCACAAAAAATGAGTGCAGGTCCCTACTAAATTACTAGTTTTAAGGAAGGAAAAACCAAAACCACAAAAGATGAAACATAAAAGTGACTTCCTTTACTGTTTTCTGCTGAGACCCAACTTCACAGAATCCTGTACTAAAATTGTCTTGTTTACTACTCTGAAACCTAACTATGCAGTTTGCTAAGGATCTTGTTTCTTAATTGTTCACTCAATCCCTTTTGCATTACTAAACTACCAGATTTGGAAAACTGTCATAAATTATCAAGTCCAGCCCAAAATAGTCCCATTCCTATGGTGTGAATTCTTCATGTGGATGAAGGGAGCAAAAAAAAGGGATTTTCTTGCAAGAGATGAAGCCCAAAGCTTTGCATTCACATGCACAAAAAGGAAAGGAGCAAACAGTTTCATGGTGGTTTAGTAAATGATAATAAAGCCCAGTTCCTCCAGAAAGTGGGAACCATTCTTTCCTTGTCAGTGGGTGAGTCCTCTGAAATCACATCCACTGCCCAGAGTAGTATGGCATACAGAAAGAACAGGACACAGAAAATATAGGTTCAATAAATGTCTGCCAGGTAACACCATTCTTCTTCTGAATGTTGATTGCCCAGGGGGAGTTCCCCAAAGGAGACCATCTTCCTCAGCCTTTCCCTCTCCAACTTCTCCCCAGCACAGAGAACAGCACAAGCTTTATTCTTAGAAGTAATAAATGAACCTGAAAGATGCTCTGCCGAGCCATGCAAAATTAATTAGGTCGAGGACTCGGGTGGCTGCAGGGTGACTGTTATACTGACATTTTTAAGCAGACTGTCTGTAGCACAGCAGCCCTGCTGTGCCATCCCAAAGATCAGCATTATGGGACGTGTTCATCAAATCACTGAGCATAATCGTATTTCCTTTTATAACTGTCATGGCTTCTTTCCTAGATGCTCACTCCCCTCTCTTTTTCTTCTGCATTATATTTATTATTATTATTTTCCCTACAAGAAAGGAAAGGTTTCTGAGCTACTGCTGCTTTTCTTTTGTACAACAGCTCCCTCTAACGTTCTCTCTCTTTTTTCCCACCATTTCCTGATGGAGGAAAATATTTTTTCAAGTTATACGATTTGATGAAAGGGGTTTCTTTGGCCATTCTTCTGTGTTCTTAATACACTAATACCAAAGCTCAACCAGATAAGAACTGTGTCCAGAGACTATATTCGTGCAATGAATATGTTTTATCAACAGTACCAAACAATTATGATATGATTAAAAAGACCATAAATATTACTGAAACTGTCTTCCTTTGGGGCTTTTCTATTTTTCAAAGATTTATATGTGATTTTATGGTAGTGACTGACTTTCTGGTAATTTATTTATTTGTGTTGCTCCAATAACAGCCATCCCTGAGTATGTATGTAAATATCTGAACTGACTAGATGTTGCTTGACCAGATTGGTTCATGAGTATGCAGCTGGGCTGTTCTGACCTCTCTCTGAAGAACCTATGAATAGTAAAGTGTTGGATTAAAACAACCAAACAAACTGGTGTACAAAACCACACAAAAAAAACCCCAAACCCAAGCACAAACATACCAATTGCTGGGGTCATTGAGTAATGGCAACCAAACTGCAGAGTACCAGTAACAAGACAGGCTATACAAGTATGTGAAAATGAATTTCAGAAGAATTGTAAAAGAGAGGAAGTAGACAAAACAGTTGGTATGAAAAACAAAGCATTAGGGAATGAATGATCAATTGGATCTATAAGCTTTAAAAGCAAGGAGGTCACTCCCGTTATCCATATCAGTCTCCTGCACAGTGTATGCCCTAGATCTGAAGAACGTGCATTTGTTCTCCCCAGACACAGAGTTCCCAAATACTGTCATTGTTGTTGTTTTCAAAGAAACACTGCTGTTCGAAAACCTGTGTTTGTGCACACCCAATGTAATAACATCCAATCTCCCATTTTAGAGTGCGAAGGCTTTTCAGCCCCAGGAGTGTCACAAAATCCAGTTAATACTTGGCCATTCAGTGTGAAGGCTGTTTCAAGGACCACTCAACATGAGCAAGTAGTTATAGCAGACTAATGGTCAAAGTTCAAAATAACTACAGCATTTAGCAATTAATTTCCATTCTTGCTAAAAACTTGGTACAGATCTCTAAAGTTTGTTGGATCTAAAGGACCAAGTTTCACGTTAATTTGTTTCAATTAAGACTTCATCTTTTTTTTACATTTACTTTTCAAGTGTGTTATGAGAAAAAAATAGTCTTAGGAAGAGTTTCTGACATTTAAAATAATCGTTAAAGATGTAAAAAGCACATTATGTTCATCGGAAGTCAGTGTTCATAAATTATGGCCAAAATGTCTTACTTTTATTTTTTTTTGGCTGCTTTTAGGAATCTCGGTTTGAAATGTTGGGGATATTTTAACTAGTAGGTAGAAAGAAGCCTAATGACTAGTATATTTTAATAAAGTAACTTGGTTTAACTGTGGAAAATAAAAGTTTGATATTAACCCAAGAGCTACAGAAGTTCCTCAGTTGTGACTCAAAGCAACTACTTATTTTTACTCAATATTGTCAGATCTTTTGATGTCAGTATGACATTTTAATGTTAACCGGAACAAAAATCCATGTGAGTGTTCAGAGACAGCTACATGAGACTCTTTGAAATGAAATTGCTGGTCATCACGCATCTGTAAACATAACTAGCTCTCAAAGATGCAAAGTCTCCAAAAACTAGAACTTTTATATATATATAAAAATAAATACATATAATATTAAAAAATATACAGACGCATCTCAGGATAGTCTTTTTAGGGTAAGTACAACTGTAAACTAAAAAGGAAAAACAAGAAAGCCGCCTTGAAACACAAGGAGTTTGTGTTTAGAGGACATGAAGATAAAGATAAAAGTTCCTCATGGTGGACACAACTAGGTTTTCAGCATTTAGTAGCACCCTGTCTTCTGGAGTACCCTGCTGGAACACGAAGTCTTTGGTGAGCGACTTGTTGGTCCTTCTGTGCTTTGAAACAGCAGAAAAGGGAAGGCGACTACATTCGAAGGCACATCTGCTCTAACGCAGAGGAAGGAAATTCAACCCATTGTGAGAAGGAATATGACTGTAACGGGGCACATCTGGGGTTTTTCAGTCTCCCTCAGAGCCTCCTGGCCTGTGGACAATGTGATACTGAGACACCGTGCAGTGTTGCAGGGTGAGTGGGCGACTGCCTGCACCTGGGACAAGCCTTAGCAATGAATTGGATTGCCGTTTCCACCTCTCCAAGCTCCAAGTAAGGAATATATCCCAGAGTGGGAGTTTATGTTGACTAAAAGCTTAAATTTACAGCTCAGTTCAAAGCCATAGAAAAGATACAGATATTTATATCCATATTAGAGTGGTAAATATAAACCTATGGGGAAAAAAAGATAAATGCTGTTAGCTGTATTTTAGCGGCGAACAGAAAAAAAATAACCTCTATATATTCTGTGCTATGCAGGTCTTCTCAGGTGATATTTCTGTGTCCGGCAGGTCTCAGCTCTCACCGGGGACAAGCACACTTCTCAGTTCCTGTTTACGTCTTCGGGTTTCTCACCTGTTTAGCTGCATATTGCAAATATAACTTCGGCTCACACATCTTAATTGCACAGGAAGCCAGTTCTCTCAGCAGCTCACATTGAATCTGTCAGCTAGCGCGATAAAAAGCTGGTCCCTGCACAGGGTGACCAGGGGAGACACAGGGGTGGGGGGAGACCCTCAGTGCCACAGGACTCTATGTGGCAAGCTGTATATATATATCTTTTTATATATGTGTATGTATATGAATTGTGTGTGTGCATGCGCCTGCTGGGAGTACAGGCTCAGTGCTGGTTGGACCTGGGGGGATGAGGCTGCAGCCACCTCACCTGTGCCGGACTGCTGGCTTCAGCAGCTCCACATCAGTATTTCATATTTTGCATCCTCAAAGCATTAACCGAGGAACCACATTCATATTTAGGGAGGGCTTGTTATGTTATGGAGTGAGTCTTTGAAGATCCACCAGCTCTCCTTTCCTGAGAAGATTTTCTTTGTATTCTTTTTCACAGAGCTGCCTCAGCCTTTTCAATATGCGCTGTAACACTAAGCTTAGCTGTATGAGTGAAATAAAAATTACTACCTTTGAACTTACTTTGTGGAGAGTTATATCTTTTCTTTTCTCTCATATTGGTATTAAGAAAAAGCATTTTACATCATATGTGAAAATAAGACATCGGCAGAATAAGATGTAAGATGTCTAAGCATGTTAACAGATAAGTCTGTTCATTTCTTTATTCAGTGCTTAATCTATTAGACAGCAATAATCCTGCAGTAAAGTTATCTATGTTCAACTAGAAACAGATTTTTCTTGGGTTTTGGTTTGGTTTTTTTTAATGAATTACACTTTTTCCTTGACTTGCAGTGAACTTCTGCACAATCTATTTATGAATCAGCATTTTCTGCAATGGAAAAAAAAATTTGACTATTGACTTTAAAACCAGCTGCAGCCAGCATAAATGTTAATGCCAGCACCTGATGTATGTCTCAGACACATAAGCAAACCAACACAACACGATTGCTTACAACTCCACATATGGCTATAGGTAAGGTTGTGAAAAGTACTGAAAGAAGGATTTGTTGTAAAGTTTGTGGACAACACCAAGATCCAAGAGAGCCTGACAATTGTAAAGAGTTTTCTGGTGCTTCAGAGAAATAGTTTAAGCATAAATTGATAAATACCTTTCCCCACAAACAGCCTCTCACAAAACCAGTAATCATGTAGCTCTCATTTGAAATCTGTTTTCAAGATGATTTTGGACCTCTCTAAACTGAGTCTCTGCCACATGGGTTTGGTTCTGGCAATACTGCAGGTTTCTGTCCCGCCATGAGTGAATGTTCGTGGAGTATTTACAGTGACTAACGTTAGGAAGCTCTCTTAGGCTGTGTCTGCAACAGCAGGCAGAACAGCATAGCAGCAACTGATCTGGAGGGTAAAAGAGTTGCCTCCCAGCATCCACACCACCTGCAGTTTGAAGGTTTTACTTCAGATAATTTCTAGTGTGCTTCTGTAGACTGAATACCTCCTGGCAGCTAGAACACTCCTGGACCCCATCTTTGGGGATAGTCTCAATTGAAACCCCAAGCTCTCTCCTTTCTGCAAAAGCAAGGCAAGGAGGAAAGACAAGGAAATTTATTTCAAAAGCATTCTTCTGACCCAAACTACAATGCTAATGGAGACACCAGATTAAATGACCAGATGAGGGACTGATGAAGAAAGAAAAAACACATTACTCTGGATCCTTGTCCCACTGGAGAAAACTATACAATGACTCTTTTAATTTAGCAGCTTAAACCAGGTGCCTAAAGGTGATGCTGTAAGTATCCTTCCTGAGTGCTCTGAGGGTTCTACTGTTCAATCCAAGAATCAGCATAAAGCTATTATAAACCTTTGAAACAGATGTAAATTTCTAGTACATCTTCAAATCTTGTCTATAATGTAACCACTTGTCTACACTGTAACACAACAGTTTCTCTATGAGAAGGCTGTGGGGAACCATGTGGAAGCCCTGGAGAAATCTAGGTAGGCTTGCCCCACATCAACTGAGCAGGTTACTTTGTCTTAGGTGGTGATCAGGTTTGTCAAGCATGATTTGCACTTGGTGAATCCATGCTGGCTTTTCCCAATCATGTGCTTCATTTGACTTGTGATAGCCCCCAGGAGGATTCATTCCATGACTTTCTCAGGGACTGAAGTAAGACTGATGGGCCTATAATTTCCTGTATCCTCCTTTAAGCCCTTGTAGATGGGGGTGACATTAGCTTTCTTCCAGTCTTCTGGGATGTCCCCCCATTTCCATGACTTCTCAAAGATTATGGAGAGTGGCCTTGCAACAACATCAACCAGCTCTCTTAACACCCTTGGGTGGATAGCATCACAGCTTTGTAGGGGTAAAGCTCCTGTAATAGTTCACTGATGGTGTGTCTGTGTTTGCATCAACTTGGATTGTTGTGCCCAAGGCCTGGAGTCAAACAGTGCTGGTGAAAAAAGTGCTGACAGCCTCTGCCTTTTCAGTGTTGTTGGTGACTAATTCACCTCTTCTGTTTAACAGTGGGACAATATTTTCCTTCTATTTCTGCTTGTTTTCTATGTACTTGAAGAACCTTTTCTTGTAGTTTTTGACATCTCTGGCCAATTTCAATTCGAGCTGAACTTTTGCTTTTCTAACTGCATCTCTTTGCAATTCTCAATGGGTATTCATCTGCTTTGCTGTCCCTGATACACTTCTCTTTTGGTTTTAAGCAGACTCAGAAGCTCACAGTTAAGCCAACAGGGTCTCCTGCTCTGCCTACTTCCCTTACCTTTCAAGGAGATGAAGTTTTTTGTGCTTCCAGGAAAGCATTCTTGAAAAAATCGTGGCACTTGCTAACTCCTTTATCCTCCATGAAAGCTTCTTATGGAATCTCTCCAAGCTGAGCTCTGAGTGAGCTGAAGTTTGCTCTTCTGAAGTCTAAAAGCTTTGTCTTAGTCCTAACCTTTAGTGTGCTCAGCAAGATCCCAAACTCCACAACACTGTGATCACTGAAGCCAACGCTATCACCAACTGAGATATTATAAAGGAGGTTTTCTTGGTTTGTGAGTAGCAAGTCTAACAGTGTCTCATTCCTGGTTGACACATCTAACATTTGTATGAGGAAGCAGTCCTCTATGCATTCCAGGAACTTGATGGATGACATGTGAGCTGCTGTCTTGTTCTTCTAACAAATGTCTGGATAGTTTAAGTCACCCACAGGAAACAGGTTCTGTTGATACAAAGCTTGATTCAGTGACTGTAACATTGCTTTGTTGGCCTTTTTGTCTTGGCTTGGAGGTTGGTAGCAGATGCCTACTCTAATATCCCCCTTGGAGATGACCTCTGTGATCTTGACCCAGACGCATTTGATAGGACTTCCACAATCGCCATAGTTACTTCTATACATTCCAGGTTCTCCTTAACATAGAGTATGAGTCCTCCTTGTCTTCTTCTCTGCCTGTCTTTACAAAACAGCCTATAGCCATCCATCGCAATCCTCCAGTCACGTGAGTTGTTCCACCATGTTTCAGTTACTCCTATGATATCCTTCTGGCTGGGCGCACAGCTCCAGGTCCTCCTGTTTGTTCCCCAGGCTCTGTGCATTGGAATACAAGTTCTTGTTCTTTTACTCTTCTGATTCTCTCCCTCATTCCATGGTGAGGAAGTGAGCAAGCAGCTGGGTGGTGCTTAGATGTCCACTGGAGTTAAACCACAGCAGAGGCAAATTCTTAAAATGGGTCTGACTGGCTTGCACTGGCAGCACTTCAAATACTGTTTTCCATGTATGTCTGTCTAGCAATGCAGACCAGGACCACAACAGGACCCAGTGTGTTCTTGGGAGTTTCAGCTTCCTCTCACGTGGGATTTTCTCTCAAGTGAACAGGTGATGGGGTCTAACACAAGTATTACTATTTTTAATGCAGTGTTTATTCTAATAAAGTGGATGCAGTATCCCTACTCAAGCAATGCATGAAAACGGAGCAAGACTTTGGGATGTGGACTATGCTAGGGCATACATACAATAATGTGCCTGTTTTTTACTGCCCTGCATGTCAGTTTCATAGGCAGAACAGTTTGGTGTGTATTGTCTGCTGACATTTTTATGGGGAGTTATATTGGATGACTGTGGGAACTGTTATGACATTGTATTACCTTCTGAAAGCGGTACTATTACTTATGTCAGAGTAGCTTACTTTGTAGTCTGGACACGTTTCTTAGTGGCTAGAGAGCTAATAATTTAAAGATCATTTTGTGTTTTAAAAGGGACTTGTGTGTATGTCATCAGGAAAGTAGTGGTCTTGTCTGTAGTTTTTTTGCCATCTGGTCTTGTCTCAGGCCTTCACTGAAAGGCCCGAGAGACTAAATCACGTTTATGCCAAAGGAACTGAGTACCTAACCTTACTTTCTTGAGGTCTTATGTGAAAATGATTCGTTTTTATTGATTTGAAAAAGGAGGCATATGAATCTGCAGTTAAAAGGTCCCAGTCTACCTGAATGTTAACTGACTTTGTAACTAGCCAGCCATGAATAGCAGGCTAAACATAAAGTGTTCCAGCTGCTGCTGTTGCTACTTCCGGAGGATGTTCTGTAGTCAGCCTGGAAGTTATTATTAAAAATCATTTAATCTTTGTTTTTTCAGAATAAATGCACGTCCTGGTTCGGGATGGGGCAGAGCCAATTTTCTGTTCACTGAGAGAGGCTCCGGCTTATGCTTGTTGCCGTGGCAACCAGGGGCAGCTGACATGGCTGTTTACCCCATGGAGGGGTTGCACCTGTGGGGAGGGGTGGGCAGGTCAGGTGACCCAAACTGACCAATAGGGTGTTCTGGCCAACTGCCGTGCTCGGTATAAAGCTGAGGGAGGGAAGAAGTCAGGTTGTCTCCTCTTCTTTGACTCTCTCGTGGAGGCTCTTCTTCAGTGAGGAGGATCCTGTGGATTTGTCTACTCCATCAGAGTGTTCTGGAATCCAGTCCTGTTTCTGGATCTTTTCCAGTGTCTGCAGGTGACATCTCCCTGGGAACTTGATGGATTTGTATATGTTTATAGGTACTGTATCTTTATTTTTCTTTTATTATTAGTATTTCATTAAAGTAGTTTAGCTTTTTCCTAAACTCATAAATCTCTTTATCTCTTTTCCTCTCCTTGGAGCAACAGCTGGGGGAGAGCATCTGTTGTGTTGTCATTGGCCAACCCGGCCCAAACCACGGTACTGCACTAAAAGCATACAGCACACGTATTAAGGCCAGCTGATGATTGTTTTTCTTGCATCTGTACTAACCCTTGCTTTCTGACTTTAGTAGCATGAGAGTATTTGATGTGTGTGTGGAAAAAATTCCCACAAAAACCTCATGCTATCATCAGAGTTTTAAATAAGTATGCAAACACCTGCTGGTTGAGTTCATTCCACGGTGCAGAAATAGCTTTTGATGTGTTTGGTAGTACTTGAGGAGGGGAGGAAGTTGACACATCTCACCCACCGAGTATGAACAAGTAAGTGCATGAATATGGCATACACATATGTGCTTGTTCTTCAAATTTATTGCTGCCACGTGGAAAATTGTAAATCTGGTCATAACATTTGCTTGAGGGATGGATCTCAGGTCTGTAGGAAGATTGTGGTGACATTTCTTACAAATCTTTTGGCACAAGACACAGAACTGAGGTCTAGTTAGGAAGAACACGAACAATGTGATCCGTCTCCCAATTGGTAGGTACGGTTGAACAAGATAGTGACATTGCTACTTTCTGTACCGTTCAAAGTCATTTGGCAGCATCTTGGGAGTCCAACTGGCTGTAGAGATGGGCAGAACCCAGGGGAATTATTTGGATACTAGTTTGCCTAATCCTTATCTACTTTGACTGTTTTCTTTCACCTATGCAGTAAGTTTTCCTCTAGACACTTCAAAGGCAGAAATTCCAACTTCTGTAACTTTCTAACTTGTGTAATAAAACTTTGGAAAGCTTAGCTATGAAATGTCACTTTTCTGCTTGAGAAACCATATTTTGGTATCCAGTTCTGGTATGTAGTAGAAGGATTTATGCTTGGTGACAGAGGTAATTACTGAGGCATGGCAAAGCACCTTTACTTAAAAATTCAGCATTTTTTCCAGGTAAAGAAAAGAAATAGTATAAGTAAATGAAGTGAGGAATGTTTATGAATTAGATGTGATATAAAGAAATGAATTTCTGACTCAGCTGCCTGAATTGCTGCAAGTGTTTCTGTATTAGAACTGAATGTCATGGATGCCCTTGTCAATATTAAATCCTAGCTATTAACACTATTCTTATATATATGTTTGGAGCATGGTGGGTTCTTCAAATGAACTGATCTGTAGCAAGCATACTCCTTTAAAGATTCCATATGACAGTGTAGGCTATTCTCCTTAAAGTGAATAAGCAAATAATAGGTGGCTTCTTGTAGAATTTTAAGAATGAACTAGTTATTTGTTGTTAATTTGCTTTCTGCTTCGTGAATACTTACATTGTCTTTGCCACGTCTGAGACATACTAATCCCATTGGTTTTACGGATTGCTTCAACAGGCAAAAGCAGTTGTGTTCTTGGCCAGCCCTCCTAGAGGGGAAAGTACCGGGAAGGTTTTGAACCATGTTTGACTCTTAGTCTATTGTCTAGTTCTAACTGGGGTTTTGGATAGAGCATTATCACTTCTTTAGTGGTTGCATAAACTCTGGGTATTTTGCCATTACGACAGTAATGCCATTTAGTACTTTTCAGGAGTTCTTAATACTGTAACTGGAATCAATAATAGCATTTATTCTTCTGTATTCTTGGAAGAGGTTTGGACAAATTGATTCACAATAAATACTAATGGTGAAGTTTGGCTGGTCATCTAAATCCATTTGCCACTTAAAATTGTGTGGGAAGAAGCAATTTTCACTGGGAGATTTAAAATGAGCACAACTCTTTTTGTTATCTGAAGGAAAAAAAATCCTTTTACTACTTTGATCTATCTTGTATCTAAATGTAAGAAATTGGGTACTTGATCAGTGCTGCCTTTTTTTTTTTTTTTTTTTGTAAAATAATAGGCAATAAAAATGTAATACCACTTAACTGGAGGCTATTTTTTTCCCCCCAACTTGTTTCAGTGCACTCTCAATTTCTAAGTTCTTCTCACTCCCCAAATTCGGTGTTACTGCTCAAATCATTGGTGCTGTTGGATGGAATCAATAACTCATTATTCTTCTGTATTTAGTGCACCTATGTCTTGCTGAGAGATCAATTTTTCAAATATGAAATCCAAGTGGAAATAATGATTGCTGTGTTAAATGTGTCAGTTTGGTGGGGAAGATTTTGATAAGAAAAAATCACTTCCAAATGTGAGGAGGTGCTTGGGCAGAGTCATTCCTGAATGATGTAAGTAGAATGTATGTGCTATTATCTGTGCTATTATGGTCAAGCACAAGAAATCCACTGGTGTCCTATTCCTTTTGTTTTGAAGTGGATCATGTTATATGTTATTTATTCAGGAAAAAACCCCAGCAACTTAGTTTTCTCAGCTCCTGAAGAGAAAGTTATCTCAACTTTCCTTACTTATTGCTACAGTATATTGGTGCTGTCTTCCATTTATGTTAATTTGTTAGCAAATGATATGTGAATACTTAACAGATCAAACTTACAAAAATCTTTATTGAAAGAACAGCTTGATTCAGGAAGGAGAGGTGGAGTTATAAGCTCATCTAAGGTAATTTATTTTTAAGCACCATCTCTGTAGCTAAGATTTTGTAGTATCTGGGGCTGTGGTTTTCAGCTTCTCTTAATTTGTGGACCCTTATGTGCTTTTTCTTTTTTTTTTTTTATGAGGATGATCAACTTCAATTTGATGAGTCCTTTGGCCATGTGTATATTTCTCCTCAAATTCACCCTGAATGACTGAAAATTTGGACTTGTTTCAGGAGGAAGGAGTGTTGTAAAAGCTACCAGCACAGCTTTCCTATTGCAAGTAATAGTTCTCTGTAAGTTTCTGCCCAATGGCCTTATGAAAATGGAAGAGTCGTGTATGGCTGAGCAGTTTTTAAGATAAAGTTAATGAATATATGAAATAAAAATCAGAATAATATCGAGACCTTAAAAAGAATTAATATAAGACCGTTCCAGATTTGAGATGAGGAGGCAATAGTGGTTTACCTGTTGTTCTAGTAGTGATCTTACTACCCTTTTGGGAAGGAGCAAGACTTAGCAATAAGAGTTTGCAGGTGAACAGGAGAGAGAACGCAAACAACTTGTAGATAATTTTTGTGAACTTTACCTCTTCTCAGACTCAGTTATATCCATAAGTATAAATGTTAGAGATGTTTGGTTCAAACTAAAAACTTTCCTTTTTTTTTCTTCTGCTTCCCTACTGTTTTTATGTGCCATTATTTTTTTGAATCTTGTAGGAAGAAAATGCAGGATATAAGTGAGGTGGCTCTATGAAAAGCTTGGGCATATTTCTTGCCTTCTGAATGCAGTATGAAACAGCTGAATAGCATGTCAGTATC
>JAOXJK010000001.1:137348427-137375481 GCA_025774025.1 Xenus cinereus
CTTGCAGAACTTTCTTGTCAGCATAACTCGGCACATCTCTGAGGCCTACTCTGGCTAACTGCAACCATTCCCCAACAAGTATTCAGTTCATTAAGGATCTCATTCTCTTGATGCTTGGGAGGTATTTGCTTTCTTTTCTTTCCTGGATCACTGAAAGCATTTATACATTTTAATTCTCTTGTACCTTGCCTGGCTAGAGAGGAGTACTTTTGTCAACCACTTTCTATTGATTTCCAAGTGCTATAGTAACTGATTAATAAAATATTTTCATTCTTCTCACCAATTTTAACAACAACAACAAAAAAAGTAATTAAGAAATGGTTTGAATTTGTGACTTTCTTTTACTGAAGCCCTGAATTTCTCACTGCATTATGCATTGCATCTTTATCTTATACCCTTAGATATGGCCTATGTAGGTACTACAGAGTCCAATTACTCAAATTTTAAAATGTGCATGATTGAAAGTGACCCATGTAAGTAAAATGTACTAAAACTGCCCTGACGTTGCTATTATAGCCTCTATTCATGAAGAAGGTATAAAAATTATAAGTCATATACATTTGTGTTTGGACACCAGTAAAACCACAAATATTAATCACCTAGATTCTCACTTCTCATTACTGTTTACTGCATTTTATTTTCTCTCATTTAGAAGAAAGACAACCATAAAAGAGAGAAAACTGATACTATTTGACAGGTCTTTTCACAGACCCTGTTTTGTTAGTTTGGAAACAGAAGGTAGCTGTTACAGCTCTATTTCAACAAAGCCCCTTGTGGCTTCCGGCGGTTATCGGTATGATCAGCCTTTCTGTGGGCAAGAAGGGGCTCCCTGGGTTCCCTCCCTGGTGCTAACTGTGCTCTACAGTTAAAGCTGGACGCGCAGCAGTGCACACCTGTGTTTAGCCAACGTGCTCATTGTTAAATCAAGCACATTACGTGCCTCGCAGAAGGAACATTATTTCCTTAAAATAATCTCAACAGACAGCAAGTAAATCCTATATGAATCAAATCTTCTTACATTATCACACACTCAAGAAAAACTGCAGAGACGAAGCTGCAGCTCTCAGTGTGTGGAGCGGAATCATTTGATCACAAGATATAGTAAAGGAAAGGAGCGGCTTTGACAAGCTTAATTCCAGCTTTGAGATATTATCAGCCACTGGTTGGTGTTTGTAACAATAAACTTGCAGAAACTGAGAAAAAAAGAAACTGAAAGATTCTGAGGGTTGCTTTGGTTTGAAGATTTTCTTTTTTTTTTAAAGAAATTTCACAGTATTTAGTGACCTCTAGTGGACAGAGTTACATTTGCATTTCTGCTGAATGAAAATCTGTACCTATTTTCAGGGAAGGCTGCAAAGCCACATCATTGAATTCTGACCATTTGCCTAATTATTTCATAAACTAATCCCCACCTCCCAAATTTGCATGTCCCCTTGTAATTATCAACCTGCTTAAACTGAAAAGTGAGCACAAAAAAATTATTCTTTATAAAAAGTCTGAAAGATAAAAAAAAATAATCCTAAAATGGAATCCTTAGCAAATGTCATTATAAAACAAACATATTAAAAAATGTAAAAACTCAGGCTGCTGGTCCCCACTTTTTCAAAAATGAACTTTAAGACTGCAAAAATCATGTACAAATTTTCAAAAAAATTTTCCTTGCCACGGTAAACTATGGCATTTTCTAAGGAATTTCAGCTTAAAAATCATAGCCATCAAGTACACTGCTATGCACAGTGTGCATTTTTCTCCTGTTTTAGCACCAGCTGTAGTGTAAACAATCATATCAGCGTAGCATGGGACTGAATGATACATTCTCCTTCAAATTCTTTGAGTAGAAATTACACATCTTTCCTTATGCACTTTATATATGGAGACTCCTTCTCCTCCCTACTCTTTCCTATTTCTTTTTGGGTCTCTCTCTAACTCTTCCCAGGAGTAGGAAGTACCTTTCCTTCACCTGCACTCCACTACAGACACGCCCTGGGGAGCTTGGGGTGAAAGATCAGGAAACTATCTTCTCTTACTTCACTATTATAACATAAACATATTTTATTGTTTGATTATTCAGAGTAAAAACAACTACTCAGTTCCCATGGCTGATATCAGAAGGTCACGTTTTCTGATTGGGAGTTTCCTTTATTTCTTAATTATAACAGCCTGTGGTAGCTGGCTGAGGGGGTTGATAATTGTTGGGTTTAAGTTTAAATAGGAGCTGTTACTCTGAGAAAAAAGAATACCATTCACTCTTGGCAATGAAGCTATCAGTGGTAGTAAAATAATTAGTAAACCTAATTCTCTTAAATTATCACTATATTCCCTTAAGAAAGAAAAATGGGTCAGAGCAGAAGAGTAGATAAAAAATGGCCATGCATTCCTCACAGAGGTGATAACATAGTTGTAGAGGCAATGAACAGCATACAGCAAGCAATAAATTGTAAGTACTTCGTAGCCAGTGAAGTCTGACTCATACTGGCTTCCTCATCACGCAATTCATTAGATCAGCACACTACTCAGCAATTCCATCTCATCCAGCTGTGGTTCACTCCTTCTCAGATGTCTCTAGTCATTTGGGTCTTTTTGCTAAATACAAAGATAAATTTAAAAAATCAACCTCTGATCTACCGCTTGACTGCAGCATTTCCTGCCATGCCATGAAGGAGCATTCAGAACATAAACTCCCCTGACAAGCAATAATCCAGGCCACTTCAACAAAGGTAGGAGAGATGCTTTGATTCAGACTTCCAGTGAGCCATTCTGGGATGTCTCATTTTCTTTAATTCCTTCATTAAAACAATAGCACAATGCAGAAAGCAGCACAAATTTAAAAGGAGAACCTTGCGACACACTGAGTCACAGAACTGCTACTTCTGGAATTTTTCAGTGGGGAAAGGAAAGAAGAGTTGTTAACAGCTTCCATCTGCCCCCTGGGTATCTAAGCAGGTGTTTTAGACAGACCAGCTTCTTGTGTCTCTCCCATGCACTTGGTGCTTTGCACTGTCATCGCCTTAGCTTCTGCTAAACTGTGTCAAAGTTGAGATGTTTTTCACTTTGGATGTAACACCTGCCAACACAAGCATTCTCCCAGGACACTAAAGCCTGCAACAATCTCTACCTGTTTTTTTAATGCCAATAAACTCACCATTGATGATGTTATCTTCGTCTACACCCAATTTATCCAAACATTCCTTTAGAGATTATTTAATGTTAGAGAGTTCCTAAAAACAGCATCACACAGGAAGACTAATTTACCCTTGTGACAGTCTCAGGTGGAGATGATGCACAGTAGCACAATACCAAATTTACTTCATTAGCAACAGTGTGAAAATGTTGCAGTCTAACTAATATTCCATCTCTCCATTTAGTTACCTCAATAGGTATGTATAGAAATACTCTTACTACAAAGAACTGATTGGAGGTCTTTTCCTGATGTTTTCCATCTGAGATTCTACCTGAAGTAATAGTTTTAGTAGTCATTCCAAAGTTTCCCATATTTTTAATTAATATAAACATTCATCACTGCCAAGGACATACCTACCCTTCTGTGTGGGTAACTCATCCTATCTTCTGTTGAAGGTAGCTCATTCATTGGCCTATTTTTGAACCCATATTAGTTATCATTTCACATTATTTTGTATTTGATTCCATTTTTGTATTTCATTCTTCCCCTTTACCACGATGAATATTGGCTTTGCTCCTGCTAAGTCATTCTTGCTAGTTAACCTTCTGGTCCTGTATTGTGGAAACTGTATGAACACATGAATTACTTCCGACATTTGCTCCACTCAATATGGTAGAAGCTTTCTTAAGAAAAGACGTGCCCTGGGTGGCCACAGAGCAAATCACTGGGATGGCTACCAGATGATAACTTCATTACCTCACCAGCAGGATAGAACAACAGGTGAGTAGCTCATCTTGCCGGGCTGGTTTGTTAACAAAGACAGTGCTGGTATCTCCTCTTAAAAAGACTTAGGCAAGCTGAGTTTTCGTAATAATGATGCATCTAATGTATGGCCTGCTAGCAGCTGCAGGGTTAGGATAACTGGGGGAAACACACTGGTTTAATGTGAAGAAAATCCAACGGGCAATAATCTATCAACATCGATGTTAAACAGCTACTGGAACAAACATATATGCTAAAAAAAGTTAGGAAACACAAATGAAAGTGAGATAGTTATTTTCAGCACAGTAATTATGCCTCTTAAATGTTTGCATACATTTTATGATCAGACACTCTTAACAGACTTGCAACAACGTATTATACCCTTCTATGGGTTCAGCATTACTTAGGTGATTGTATAGGATACAATGGATTTTAATTTCTGTGGCATTTGTTATGACTGAGCACTAAAATCTTAAAATTGTAATGAAATAACGTGGATAACGTGGAAATAATTTGGCCATGACAACTGATCACACACCTGGAAAGAGTCATTGCTGAATGCAGACGCTTAAGTACAACACATAGATCTTTGGAACAACTGATGCAGTCTGACAAGATGCAAAAATACTTTTGCAATTCCAGTGGAAGACCTCACAAAAGCTAATAAAGTATCAGACAAGGCAGGCTTCTGAAGACATCAAAATAATAAATGTTCCCTGGCTAATCCAATCACAAGAAGCAAGTGCCACAGGAGACTGTCTGCTACTACTGCTATCTCTGAATAGATGGGATTTTGCTTAAAGGAAAGACAGCACTTATTCCAACTGATTCAAGGTGTGACATCATGACCAAATTTTATTCTACCTAACTTCAGATCTCAACATGAGAGAAATACGCATATTAAGGGTGCAATTGACCTGAGCTGTTTTAAATGCATGCCTAAAATGAGATAATACGAGATGAAGAGCACCCGTCGTCACTTCAAAAGTGCATTTTTCCTTGACAGCCATTAAAGGAGTCTTGGGTAAGTTGTTCAGACACATGGATCTATATGGAAGACATCTGATTAGGTAAAACGCACCCCTTGAGATTGAATTTTGAATAAAAAGACTTTTTAAAATCAAGCCAAGAGGGACCAGCCAAGTCCAAAAACACAATTCAAAAGAAATATTAAACTAAACAAAAGGTACAAATGATGTAATGAGATGTAATGGATTCACTGTTCAACCTCCTGAAACTCTGATGTGACAGTTCAACACTGGAAAAGACTTAAGGAGAGAAACTGCGTGATGACAATCAATTAACTCTTCTATTAGGCAGGTTTTCTGCAGGATAGTTAGGTGACAGATGGAAAGAGAAGACAAATTTTGAAAAATATAGCATATTAATACACTCTGCTCAGACAACAGGTCTACTGCAAGCATTGCAAAATAACCAAAATAATTAAATAACATGTTAATGTTACTGCATTATAAATAAGGCATCTTTCTTTTAGTGAGAACCTGCTTTTTCTTCTATTCCAGGAAAACAGGGTTACCTGTATAAACAGACAAAGATGAGTGATAAAATGAGACACTGCATACCTGGTAATGTTTGGTCACTATACTGTATCTTCCTAGAGGCAGCAGTAGCACACCATTAGACTGAATGAAGGGTTGGTGTCTGCTGCCTGTGAAAATCAGACCAGCAGAGCAGTAACAGGTAAGACCAAGAAGCAGTTAAGATAATCAGCTTCCTCTCAGAACCTAAAGAAGAAAAGGAAGTATCAGAAGCTATACACAAATGAGCAAGTGTGGGTCTAAACAGCAAGCTGGTCTATAAATACGAAAGAGCAGAAACACAAAGCTTTTTTCAGATACCTCATATGAGGTAGCTACAGAGTCACAAGAAATAGTGGAAATAAAGCCGAAGACTTGATGCCTGATGTACACAGACTAGCAAAGCTAAAGGTAGAACTGTTGAGATACAGGTGAAACAGTAGGAAATCAGAACTGATATACAAGAACCACAGCAAGGATTGATTCAGAAAGATCCCACTCAATATGAGTGTAAATAGTAAAAGGGCAGACTGAGTCTGCATCTAACATCAACAGTGCAAGCAGAAGAGGGCATACTGGTTAGAAAAAACTGTGCAGCAGATTAACAGCCCCTATATCCCAGCAATTTCTTTCCTCCCAAAAGTAACTATTTGTTTGCAAACGAACTTTACTAAAAACAGTAGCTCTCGATATGAAATAGAGACGTCCTCTTGATGTTCAAAGAGTGAATTCCAGATAGTAAAAAGCAAGCATTTCACAGAGAAATCAAGTAGCCAGTTCTGCAAACATCAGGATATGGCCCAGGGCAGCAGTACTGATCCATGGCATGAGTAATTTTCCTAAAGAAGAAATGGTTTGGTTTTTTCAGCATAGACTTGCCTCTTACCCACAGTGCAGTTTGTGATGCACAGTGTAATAACGAATCCTGCAGATCAAACAGCCATGAATGTTTTCAATGTGTAAACAACAGCCTGCAAAAACGGGGAATTTTAACTTAGGTCTCCTGGATGATCTATTAAACTGAGCTTTTGTTTTAAAGAGGCCTGGAAATCATCATCAGTTCACATAATGCAGGACTGAGGAATGAGAACAGGCCACAACTACTTGCCAAAAGTGTTGAAAACAATCAGAGAATTACTAATTATATTTTATTTCTGGAAGCAGCGCATTTGCTCCAGGGCAGACTGAGTGTTTAAACCTTTGGCCAGTAATTACAGCCTGTTTTTGTTGTCTCTCACTGAACAAGCTATGGTGCTACAAGTCTTTTCTAGAAGTTTGCAACTCCCTGTTAATGTTTCTGCAATCTCCCTTAGGGAAGTCCTGACACTGCTCAAGATAATTAACATTATCTTCTCCCTTCAAGTTACAGCTCTTGGAAAAACATTTTGCTCTAACTGTCTTTTCCTTTTGGAATCTAGCCAAGAAACAGCACAAGTGATATAGGGGAAGAAAGAGGAGGAGTGTCCATCCCACACTAACAGGCTTGGCATAGGCCCAGAATGGCAACAGCTTCAGATTAGAGCTTTTCTTTACAAACAGTAGGGTTTGCCACCCCCACTCACCAGATAAAATAAACAATGATGGTTTGCTAAAGACACATTAACCCTCCTTTCTCAGAGGAGACAGATGTTCAAGCTCTGAATCTCCTAATAACAGGGCCATATAGCTCACTGATGGCCATGACCTTTTTTTAAGTCTTTATGGATTCTGGCCATGCATCTACTGCATACTACATGAACTCCACAGACTTGTTACTAACCTTAACCAGTTTCTCTTTCTTGTTCCTAGCTCATTCCTTTAAATCATAGAATCATAGAATTTTCTAGGTTCGAAGGGACCTTTAAGATCATCTAGTCCAACCATCAACCTAACTCTGATAAAAAACACCACTAAACCATGTCACTAAGCACTATGTCTACCCGTGTTTAAAATATCTCCAGGGATGGTGCCTCAATCACTTCCCTGGGCAGCCCATTCCAATGCTTGATAACACTACATTTTTAGTGTAAAAATTTTTCCCAGTAGCCAATCTGAACCTCCCCTGGCACAACTTGAGGCCATTTCCTCATGTCCTATTGATTGTGACTTGGGAGAAGAGATCGACCCCCACCTCTCTACAACCTCCTTTCAGGTAGTTGCAGAGAGCGATAAGGTCTTCCCTCAGACTCCTTTTCTCCAGGCTGAACAACCCCAGCTCCCCCAGCCTCTCCTCATAAGACTTATTCTCCAGACTCCTCACCAGCTTTGTTGCCCTTCTCTGGACCCACTCCAGCACCTCAATGTCTTTTTTGTGGTAAGGGGCCCAAAACTGACCACAATACTCACGGTGAGGCCTCACCAGTGCCGAGTACAGGGGGACGATCACCTCCTGAGGCCTACTCACCACATTGTTCCTGATACAGGCCAAGATACTGTTGGCCTTCTTGGCCACCTGGGCACACTGCTGGCTCATGTTCAGCCAATAGCTGACCAACACCCCCAGGTCCTTTTCCACCAGGCAGCCCTCCAGCCACTCTTCCCCAAGCCTGTAGCGCATAAAGGAAACACAACGTCTCTCCCATAACTGTTGTCTGAATAATGACATTATAAGCAGTTTTTTCTCATCTTTCCATGAGATGCTTACCTTGAGAAGCTGGTTTGGGCCAGGAGATGGAGTCCCAGACAATGTTACAGGAATTACAACTTTCTTGACTAGCAGGTAAAATTCCCCGATACATAAGAAGTTCCATCTAAACATGAGGAAGAACTTCTTTACTTTGAGGGTGCCAGAGCACTGGAACAGGCTGCCCAGAGAGGTGGTGGAGTCTCCATCTCTGGAGATATTCAAAACCTGCCTGGATGCTTTCCTGTGCAACCTGCTCTAGGTGGACCTGCTTCGGCAGGAGGGTTGGACTAGATGATCTCTACAGGTCCCTTCCAAGCCCATATCATTCTGTGATTCTGTGATTCTATGATTCTGTGATTCAAACTCTTTGGTCCTTTGTATCTTGAGTACAGAACATATGAAGGTTTCCTGGAAGGTTTACTTCAGCCCTCTCTCATGTTCTGTAGGTAAAGAGTCATGCTGCTTTCAGCCAGAAAAAGTTATGACCCTTCATCGTATGAGCGACTGAATTATTTTGTCACTTAACAGCAGTTTTACATTACTATCCAGGCAGAAAAATTGCATGTCCCTGATACTTCTCACAGCAGGAGGCCTTGTGTCTCAATAATATTAGGCTTTCATACCTGATAAGAATCCATGGTGACAAAAATAGATACAATAGTCACAAATGACAAAACCTTTCAAATGCCAATAATGTAAGGGGAGGAACTACTTAAGATGAATCATTTGGCCTTATCGTTGCAACTGCTAGAAGGTACTTAGACACTTTATATTATGGCCAAGGGTCCTCAGAGTACTCAGAAGAACAACACAAATCTGTTTAAAGTGAGATCTCTGTTTTCTTCCAGCTTCTGAGATGACCTGCCCTATGAATTAGGTTACCAGCCCAATAAAGTTGTTCTTCCCAGAATATGCTTACCTTCCATTTACATGAGTCCCATTGACAACAGTGCTGTGAAAGGTAAGCTGGAGAAGTGCTTTAAGAATGGTTTGGGAGTTCATTCCTGAAACACCTGGAGTGCTTCTGTCTTGGGTGACCCAGGCGAACAGAAGTTCTGGTGAATCGCGGCTCTCCCAGCAGCGGGGTCAGTTTGCAGAGTTATGTGGCTGTATACTGTGTCAGGATGCTCTCTTCTGCTCTCATCTGCTGAAAAATACAATGCTCTGTTGGAAGAAGTGGCAAAATTCTCATTGCCAAGTTATTGGACAGAGTGACCTGAAAGCGTCTGAAAATGATGCATACTTCTGAATCTGTGAAGCTCATATTTATTAAAAAGAAAGAGACAAACACAATTTATGCCTCATGATAAATGATCTGCTGCTTAGTGGGGATAAATAACCAGCCACTTATTCTATGAAACATTGTGACATTTGTGTGCTTTTTTATTAAATGAATAATGAAGATGAAAAATCCATCCCCGGTCGAAGTTCTCTCCTTCCCAGCTTTGGAATGTCCTTCCAAAGGTAAATGAAGCATTCCAGCTACAGCTCTCTCAGGTGTTGTGTCATAATTTGTGAGTTATGTGCAGAAAGTTTTTTAATGGGTTTAGAATAAAATAGCTATGCAGAACTGAAAATACATTTTCCTTTCCTTTCAATGGAGTTTTTTCAGAAACTGCATCTAGATAGAATATTCCTAAACAACTCTGATAGCCATGGTACCAGCAGTCCAAAATGTCTTTTTAGAAATCAGACTAGTGCAATTATCAGAAATTGCTTCTCAGAAGAAACTGAAAGCACAAATGTACTCCAAGATAAATTTCAGGAAATGCAAATGCTAAAACCATTTGAAGTAGGTTTTTAAGCCTTGAGATGTTTCCTTTATACATACTTTTATGCAATGACATACACAGGAAGAGGCAGCCTTTGAAGGTCGGAGTTAGAAAGTGGAACTTTTCTTTTTATTGGGGAACATTTGTTCACTGAAACATTGTCTTTGACTTATTGGTTTTTCATCAGTGTGAATAAGTAATTTACAATTTGATCTCATCTGAACGAGCCACATATCTTCCATGAAGTAAAAGCTTTCTGAAATAAAACATTTCAGGAACTTTCACATTATTAGCATACACTGAAGTACATCAGTTGTCTGGTAGTATATCTGTAATTTGCCAAAAACATGGTTCTGCAATTTCTGAAGGTTATTCATTTGAATAGTATTTACAGAACACTGAGCAAAACCACTCTTCAGTAAATAGATGGTAGGCTGTGCATATATTCCTGGCAAATAAGTGCTATTCTGCTTGCAAGCAAGTGCTATTACTACTCAAGTCTTGAAGTTAATTAAAAGACATGCATGCACCATTTGGCACCATTCAAATTACTATTTGAATATTTTATCCAAATATTATAGTATTTTTACCAAACCACTTCCCACTTCATTAAATCAATTAAACATCTTCTCCTTTTCATTCAACTTTTTACTCAACTTTACATTTATTGCTACCTGTTGTTTTTCTTCTTACTTAGATAATTCTGTTCATTTTCTTTCTTCCCCTCTAATTTAGGTTCTGTACACATTTACAATTTTCCATCATTTCTTACTTTTTTTTTTTTTTTTATGGATAGGCTTTAATAATTCCAAATGGGAGTTCTTTTGTAATTTATTGTGATATTTTATGAACCTGATATAATACCTGTTATTATAGTTGCTATTCTTAATACTTATTTCCTTGTCTTCACACAATAGTATGCATCTTTCCAGTATCAAATCAAGTCTGCCCTCTGAAGACTTTATGCAACACTGAGACACTCCTCTTTACACACTTGTCTAACTCCTCCTGTTTATGGCAGATTCACTATTCTGTACACATGGTGGTTTTATTCTGTATTTCCATAATGCTAATAAATTATATTCATGCCTAGTTTGACCTTGAACATGCTTTCTCAGAGTCAGTTTTAAAAAGCCA
Organism: Xenus cinereus; assembly: GCA_025774025.1. NCBI lineage: Eukaryota > Metazoa > Chordata > Aves > Charadriiformes > Scolopacidae > Xenus > Xenus cinereus. Next base: position 137,359,363 of record JAOXJK010000001.1, read on the forward strand.
CATGTATCACTTCCTTGTGAATCTTCAGCTTTACAGAATGTCATTTCCTCTTCTCAAGGCGTTTTGGGGTTAATTAAGAAACATGCTTTTTTGACTGATTTTCAGATACTGAAGACTCAAAAGTCCTACCAAAGCCAATAGAAGCTGTGGGGATTCAGCATTTCTGTCAGTCCTGGAAAAAGGTTTTGGCAACATCTCAGCTCATTACTTATAAGGTCTGGTACTTTGTCACAAATAATGGCTGCTTAAAAGCCATTTTAGGCCACTGATACATCACTTTTCATATAGCAATTTCCCACTTCTGGATACGGGTCTGGCCTCTGGACACCACAGGACAGGTACCTCTGCCAAGACTGAGAGAACCCATCATTAAATCTTTAATCCCGATTCCCTCTTCCCCTCCCCTTTCCTGGATGTCATGGTTGACACTTACTCTTCCCACAAAACAAACTGCACTACCGCAGTAGTAGAAAAATATTCTGAGGTGACACTAGTCTGTGAGTCCCTCTTGGAGCTCTACCCATGAAGACCACAGGGACTGTCTTTCTCTTGAGCTAGGGAAAAAAATATATGCTTACAATACAACTGGGTATTTGATATCCTAGGTCACACCACATTTTACTGTGTTAACCTCTGCAACTTTGCAAACCACTCCCTAGCAATCACTAATTGCTGAACAACATGGCACTTACAAGGCCTTCATGTGTCTTTTCAATTCACTATACTTTTCTAATTAAATAATTTCTTTAGGATTTTTAAAAGCTTTATCTGCTTCAGCTGGATCCATCTGTCTTTTTTTAATCCTTCATGTAAATGCAAAGTGTTTGTTATTATACAGACAAGTAGCCTTTCAGACTCGTTTCTATCCTGCTTGGCTTTCTTTTATGTGGGAAAATATTTTCATATGATCTCCAAAAGATGCTTAGGAAAAGCTAGAAAGACACTGGTTATTTCTTTGATGTTTGCTGTTTCTTTCTCTGAGTCTTCCTAAAAAAGCACTGAAAAGCTTTTGTCTCCTCAGCAGGGATCTAACCCAGAAGAAGCCCTTAAAGCCCAACTATGAAACACACTACTGCTCAGTCTCCTCCTCCAGCTCTATTTTTAGCAATGGAAAAGGTCCCAGGCTTCCTCATTTGTAGAATACACAGACGGGATAACAGAGAAGAGGAATGCATGGAAGGGAAAGTGTCCACCTTTTAAGAAGAAGTTCCCTTCAAAGTTTTTTCTTGCGCTCTACCAGAACCCAGCGTCCGGCCCCAGCAGAGGGCGCTGCTGTTCCTGCAGAGCCGTCGTGGGAGGGGACAAACCAGCGTCTCCCCGGCCAGCCCCGGGCGCTGGCAGCCCTACCGAGCCCACCGCGGGAACCAGGTTTCGAGCGGGACAGAGCCGATTGCTCTAGGCAGAGATACGTGATGGAGGTAACGTCTTTTAGGACAGTGAAAGGACCCTTGCATATTAGGTATAAGACAAAACCCAACCAGATTACAGAAAAGAGGGATACCTGAGTGCCTTTATGGTCCACGTTTCTACAGGTGTGATGCCAGCAATTCAGTGTGGGCACTAAAATAAAGTATTTGTGAATATAAGGTGAGCTTAAAGCCCCAAATAAACTAGAGTTTTCTAGACAAGCATGAATTTTACCAAAATGAGACAAGTTAAGTAGCTTACTGCAAATAGTGCGCACTAACGTAATAACATGAATGAGGGGGGTTTTGCAGGTATTTTTAACAATAGCAGGGTTTGATGGGACAGAAACATTGCAGGATATAATATGACAAGGCTTTAGATCCTGATTATGCAGGATGGATTATGGGGTGAACTATGCAAATGAAAAGTCCTTGTTATGAAACTCCAGGCAATTCAGTTGGTGGGAGTTCCTCTTACAAAACAAGAGGTTATGTTCAGAGTTGTGAAACTTGGGTGGGGCTATAAATGAAATATTTAGGCAGATGATACACTTGGTAGTCAGTGGCTTAAGTTATTCCAAGGAAGTGAGTACATGCCAACTGAAAGAGGAAAAAAAGAATTCAGCCTTGACTCACAACAAATGGGCTATGCTGGCGGGTAAGTACCCTAGTGCAAGCAATGGAAAAGACCTAATGGGCTCATCTTTGCTTTCTGTTATCTTTACAAACTGCTGACTAGCGGTTCTCCAGCTCAGCAGGCTCTACCACAGCTACATGGGAGCAGGACCTCTGCTACTGTACTCAACAGCCAATGCATTGCCATTTACCCATTCCTGTGTAAAGAGTTCCTCAAAATAAGAACCACTCAAAGCTCACACATCAAAACTGATACTCTTTCAGCATGTGCTGTCAGCACAATTTTGGAGCTAGTGACTCACTGCTTTACTTATTGCTCAGTCTCAGGTGCAGGGGGACAATGTGCATGGCCTGAATTCTTACTGATCCCATTACTGGGTTTAGCTTATGCCTACCATCAATGCAGCAAGATCATGAGAAGTTCTTAAATTGCAGTATATCGGGTCTTGGACCAGTAGGATCGTGAAGGGAACAAGAGCTCTCGCCTTCTGCCCAGTGGATAACTCCTACGGAGTCAGGCTATTCTGCTGGTTCACTGCCATCCTCTTTCCACCTGCCATTGCTCTTTCCCTCTTCTCCTCTCTTTTCCACTCATCTACCATTCTTCTTTCTCACTGTGCAATACTGAGCTCGACTGTGCTGCAAAACTGCCAGCTTTTCTTGCATGAATAGTTGAACTCCAGCAAGCTGAGAGAAGGAAACCAGGGGGGATCAGGTGCAGCTGAGAGTTGTGCTCTTCTAATGAACATGGAGAGCGGGACAGGTCTCAGGCTATGTCATATGGGCTTTCCGTGCCGCACATGATTCTCCCAATGCCTAGATGAGTAGAAGTTCCCAGGAAAAGGATTGCAGTTATCTATGCATGAGAGTATTTTTTGCAACTCTATAATTTTGTGACAAACACTGCATTTAGTTCACTAAAAAAAATCAAACAAACAAATTAAAAAAAAAAAAGGATGGACTTGGGCTGGCTGAAATGATTAATCACAGATTTGGGAATACTTCAGCAGAAGTAGGGGGGAGTTGTGAGAATATCGCGGTTTGAGGTAAAACAGAACCAATTTTCTATTCAGTAGTTTCAATTTGCAGCTAAGCCTCTTCTAACTAACTGAACTCTCTGAGATTAACAGCATTTAGACAAGCTGAAATATTTCACTTGTAGTTTCTGGGTTTTATTGTTGGTTTTTGGTTCATTTTAAAAACTTATTTTAAAAGAGTTCAGGGCAAAATAAAATTTGGGCTAACTGAAAACATTTTTTTTTATTTCAGTTTGCTTTTTGAACCAACACTGTTCCCTTGGCTTTGTATATTGTTCGCTTGCCTTCTAGTTGTAAAAGGTGATAGGCTTTTCGACACTATGTTTCTTAGCACCATGTTAACACTCTATCACCAGTACTGCCATTGACTTTCTGTTAGAACCGGCTGCATAATATTAATCAAATTATGCATAAGAAAATTTCTTAAAAAAAAGGCCTATGAATTCTTTTTTCTTTCAGTTTCACTCAACCAGAAATAGAAATGGGGAAACTTTATGAGTATATCTGCAAAACATTTCTATAGCTTTCAATTAAATATTTTGTTTTGTACTTGGACAAACTGCACTAGGATATAATTTTTAAATGTCTTCTGAGATTATAAACCCATTTTTTTTGTTAAAAAAAAAAAGAAAGAAAAAAGTGATTGAATTTTTCCTAAATCTGCCAAAGCCCTGCTAAATGGGTTTTGATTTTGTTTTATTAATCTTTCTTGCCATTATATTTCTATAAAGCATTTGCTTTGCATCTGCTGCCTTTGGAGAATGTCAATTCTATTCACTGTAAAAACTCACTTCCAAAACAATCCTTTTGGCAACAGAGAGGAAAATGCTATCATTGGTAGAGGAGCACTGTATCATGTTACAAATGTTCACTTCTATTAAGCTTTTTACTGTTGAGAGCTAGAAATACTCACAAATTGTCAGGAAAGATATAGAAACACATTTGATATACCTAGCAGAACTAACAAGCTGAGGCTGCTTCATAACCAGCTGATAAAGCATGTGGAAAGCCAATCCAATCTCCCTCCTTTGGGTGAGCCTGTGAGAGCATTTCATTGAAATTACTGGTAAGTCTTTACCTTCATTTATGTTGCCCCAATCAAATTTCTAGCAATTCTCCTGGGAGTCAAAAGACAAAGCTGTGATGTTTAATGAGAACTCTGAGCTGGAAATAGCTATAAGATAACATAACACTACATTAAAATCAAAAGAAAGGGAAAAGAGAGAAGGAAAAAAGGGGAGGGAAGAAGAAAGAGGCAAAAGGAAAAAGAAAATGGGGAAAAGGAAAAGGGAGAACAGAAAAGAAAAAAAATAGAAAAAGGAAAAGGAGAAAGGCAAGCCATTATGTAATAGAAGACAAACAGAAGATAGAATTTTTTTTTCTCCATCCATTTTCGTAATGAATCCCAGAAGGATAGATCGGCGTTCAGCGAAGTCTATGTCTACATTTTTAAGGGTTTACCAAGGTAAGGTCTAATGTTTTGTTTCCAAGGCAGACAGGCAAATAGGGTTGCTTGAAACCAGCAAGAACACAGAAAGGGTAAAAGAGAATGGTGATGGCTGTTACAGGGTAAGTGAAAAAGAGTTGAAGAAGCTGGGGTTTTGCAAAGCCTGGAGAGGACACTAGCTCTAGAGGAAGAGGGGACTCTCCCCAGAACAAGGGACTTTGCTTAGGGAGGAATTGGAAGGAAGGGTCACTGGCAGCAATTTGGAGAAAGTGGCTACATGCGGACAGGGGGATGTAGCGAGAAAAGGGTCTCTGGGTGGAAAGGTAAAGGGGATGGGAAGCAGTTCTGGGGTTGGAGGGCTTGATGTGGAACAGAAACAGCCCATATTAATACTCTCACAGATACACATATACCTGTAAGTGGAAGCCCCATTTTGGGTTTGGAGGTGCACAGAAGGCCAGTATTCCTCTTGTCACCCTTGGTACAAAGGATGCTTTTGTGTGCTCAAAATGAACAGAGCCCAGTGCTCTCACGCAGAGTGTCCCAGGCATCATTGCCTTTTAGCCCACACATCCTAATAGGGCAGTCCCTACAAACATGCTTTATAAAAGGAAAGTATTGGGGGAGTTGAAGACCACAGGTGATCATACATAAGGCATAATGGAAACAAACACTAAATATAAAATTAAAGGAAGTTGGATTTTTTTGATTATTTTAAAATAAAAGATAGCAGAAGAGCATTAATATATATCATTCAAAAGAGATTATTTTTTAGGAAGCGAATTATTTTATTAGACATTGGGTTGCTGTTGCTGGTTTTCCCCTGCCATCTGCCTTGTTATTAATAGAAGTTTAAAAGTTAAAAGCAGAACTTAGATGTGAGAAGTTAGGAACCAAAACTAAAATAACTTTGCTTAAACTCTATTGCCTTAAGCAGAGAGACGAGAAACAAAAAAATTCCCCTACTCATCCCGTCTGTAACTTGAGGCAGGCTCAGGCTAGAAGCAGCACAGTCTTTAGGCAGATGCAGACAGACTAACGGGCAGGGACACAAAACAGCCATGTTTCCTTGGCTGGCTTTTCTTGCACAGGAACACTGGAAAGTGATGCTGGCCACTGTGTTGCTACGAGGACCTGAGGCTGTGACTCCTGCCAGGAGCATTACCCCTGGAGAAGCACTCTTCACTGGCATTTCTCCCTTTACCATGGCCGGAGTCCACCATCCTGGCTCCCCAGAACTTTCCATGTAGTTTCCATCCAGCTTGGCTCTCGCCTGCAGTCATCCTCACCTGGCTCACATCTGGGGTGACACAGGTCTCACAGAGGACAGTTCCTCCTCAGCTTTGGTATTTCCCTTTGCCTAAGAGCAGGAGAAGTGCCAGAGACACATTGAGCAAAAAAGAAACCCTGAACTGTTTGCAGAAATGCTTACTAGACACAGAGGCAAAGCTATAGCAGCTTCACAGTGACTTTTGTCTCTTCTCTACGAAATAGAGGGAGGAAAATTACTGAATGTCTCCTTTTTGTTTTGTTTTGATGTTTTTTTCCCTAGAAAATACACCCTAGGATCTGTACATGTTGTACCTAACACATACAGTTTTGAAATGTGGGATTTGCCACTTTGGAAACAGTGTAATGGGATTGATGGAGCCCCTGGTACAGACTATGAATAAAATCCCATTGCCTGAATCTACTCCAGCCACTCAGAGCACCATAACTGATGTTCATGGCATGACATAGTTGCTACTAATAATTATAAAAGCGCCTTTAATATGTGGCAGCATCGGTTGCCTTAGACTTTCATTTCTAAATAGTCCTTTTAGCTGTGACTCTATATAAGACAAATACGAATATGTCGTGGAAACTATAGAATTCACTATAGACTTGGACAGAAATAGAATGAAGAGATGAGATGAAGCTTTTACTTTTTAGATAGTAATCTTAGGTGTTTCTCAAAATTATTGAGAAATAAGTAGGATTAAATGTAGTTGAATAAAGGTTACATAAAAACACAGATAGAACTGAGATTAAATTGGCAATGTTTTTAAACATATTGAGCATTTTTTTTTCTCTCTCAGCTATGAGAGTTACGAGTCAATGACCCTATCTCTTTTAACACAGTTGTTGCTATTTGCAGTGATTTTTCTTTGGTCTGATCTCCAGCTACTATAAAATCACATAGCAGCTGCAGAAGTCTGTTTTTTTCACCAAAATTTCAGTGAGGTTTAGCCAGTTTCTTTACAACAGAGAATTTCCAGCTGTAATTCCTATACTTTACATTTCTAGATTAAGAATTGTAATTTGTTCTATGGATCCACATTTGGACTGTTGTACTACATTTTATCTCCAACTGATACCTAAAAGTGGTGCAAAATTTAACATCTTGCAATGTATATTTTATTATGAACATTTTATGCTATTATTTCTGACATGGCCTTTGGCTTTTCCTATGACTTTTTGAAAAAATGGTTTTTCAGAGATTTGTTTTGTCTTCTACAAACTGGAACTTCCTAAGAGCGAAATTTACCTGAAACCATCCTGCCAGTTATGATCACAAAGATTTCAGTTAGACACCGTAATCTTTTGTATGGCTTTTCAGCCTTTGCAGATATTTTTTTTCATCAGCCATCTCATCTGTATAATTGACTAAAGTCTTAGCTGAGAAACTCCAAGGACTGCTGAAAGACTAGCTCGGTTTCCGTTAGCAGGCATGGATTATGATATAGATCTTGAATGCTTGTGGTTATCGGTGGTTTCCGTGGAATGAGGTTTATATTTCATGGCTGTTTATTTAGGGATTGCCAAAGAAGAATCTAGAGCAGAGTTAAGAGGTTTCTTTGAGTAGATGGAACCTAAGTAAGTACATAGAAAAGAAAGAAAGATATGTTCAGGGAAGTGTGGTTAGGTTATAAGCTCTAGCACTCAAAAGCTGGAGAATGGCAAAGTAATGTATCCTGTGCAAATCTTGGACTACACCGCAGTTTCTAGTTCCCCAGCCATATATGCTTTTTTTCTCCCTCCAGTAAATGTCTGTCTTTTTCAGTGTGCAGACTGAACTGTTTTACTTCTTGTGGTCCTGCTCTTTCCTCTCCTCTACCTTCCAAGTAGATGAGCCAGGATCCGCTTACCTGCCAAAATCAGGTACAGCCAACGTGATATCTGATGCCACTGTTGATCTTTCCACATCTTGTTTATTATTCATTGTCTAAAATGTGGCCCACACCCTGTATAATGCACGTGACTCAAGGTCTTCCCTAGATACAAAATTATTATTTTCCTCCTGGGCTTTCCTGTAGTCTGCTGTAGTCACCAAGTGGTGCACAAACACCAATTAAGTTATTTTCACAACACACCAGTGAGACAGCAAGGTATTATTATGCCCAATTTAGATGCGGAGAATTAAGGTATGAGAAACTGCGGTTCCACATGTAAGCTCTCAGCATCTTTAACTACACAAGCTTGGACCATTCTTGGAACAGGGCTGACTTATTAACTAAATGAGGTAGAGTTACTGTGGAAAAATAGTATGCGATCATGTAATTAAAGACCAAGTCATACCACAAGTGCCCGATAGGGTCAAAAGAACGTTACTCAATCAGCTGCAATTCTGACATTTCCTAATCTTTCAAGCTTAATTTCTGGTCCTTAGTTACATTATTTTACTACAACTAATATTTGCAAATTGTAGGATTAACCCACCACAAAATCAGAAAAAAGGAAATTTCATTAGATCTCATTATCCTGATTTTCATGTGAGTCATCTGAAGGGTTTGAGCCTGCAGCCTCACCGTATAGTCCTACAACACCTAGGCTGCCACAGGCTGTGCTTCTCTGAAGGTCTAGACCCAGCTGTTGCTGGCTAAAAGGCAATCTGAGAGGAAAACAACTGCACAGTTTCTTTTCTGGTTTATCAGTGAAGGACCAATGAGCACTGACAATAGGTAAATGCTATGAAACTACAGCCTAAAGTAGCAGCAGTCTGTTGGGTTCTTTTTGTGGATAAGCATCACTTCCAGAGATACTGTTTTATCAGCAAGTTTCATGGGATTTTTTTATAGTATCAGAGACTCAGATATGGTCAGTTTTATTCCCAGCTTTGAAGAGAAAGGTATTGATTTTCAGTCTCCCAAACGTGACCCTTGATGTTGCACTTGCAACTTGGGCTCTGTTGATCATATACGTTTTGAACTGCTTCTAATGACTTCTTAATATAATACTGCAGAGTGCTTTCTCTATTCATAATTCATTAAATTGAAAGGTAGAATTCTCAGGTATTGCATATAGGAAGGAGAGCTGAGGTGCTTAGATTTGGATTTAATCTTTTGCCAATTTCACTGAGAAACAATTCATACAGCCTTTTAATCTGAAGACTTGGCCAGGTTCTTCTGCTGGAGTGATTCACCAGGTTTTCAAAGTGTGAAATACTGAAACCCAAAATTAAGATTCGGTGCTTTTATATGAGTGGGATCAACACACAGAAATTGTTTTATTTTAAAATATTTCTCATCCTACTTTGCCTATGTTTATAGTTAAGCTTTCTGAAAACAATACTACATTGCCTGCAGACTCCTAAAATAAAAACCCGTATCTTTCACAGTCAGATCTACTAGGAAATCACTGTGTACACAGTAGTATACTCCAGAACCTGGCCTAAAAATAGAACTGCAGAATCTCATTGTATAAGAGATAAAGCCATCAGCAACAAGAGACTGAAGGAATAAAATACAAAAGTACATTAGGAATTAAATAAAAATGTAGTTATGTGCTACACAGTGTCCCATCAGGCTCACGATTCCCCTAATCTCAGTTTTTTCCCACTCCAATGACCATTTTCCTTGACATTTTCCCCTTCCCAGGCGTTTACCCTGCATATTTTTATCCATCGATTTCCAAGTGCTCACTTCTGTTATCTGGACAGTCACTCACCTGCCTACATTTCTTCAGCTCATTGGATTCCAGTGGCAATCTCACTCCCCGAACATCTAATTCAATTTCAGTTTCACCTACCAAATTCCCATTTTTCCTCTTCTTTTCCTATTGCGACTTCCACCCAGCTTTCAAATTTTTTACCCAGGCTTGATAGTTTTCTTGGGTAATCAGACCCAGTCTTCAACTCAATGCCTACTCTTTTCCTAACCTATCTATTCCCAGGAACTTCTTTCATACCTTTTCCTCAGATTCTTATCAGCTCTGTTGTCCCCAACCTCCTCATCCACACCTTTCCTCACCCACACCTTTCCTTGTTCCACTTCAACACAGCCGCAGACTAAAGAGGATCTGGTTCCCATCCCATCTTCTTCAGATTACGCTGTTTCTTCCTACACAGATCCTGCATCTACCTCAGAACTCAGGGGAAACATATAAAACCCCTTCCCTCATTTCAAGTATCCAGGTCAGGATAGCTACTGGAGAAAACCTTTAGGTGCAGGAAGGTGGGTCCGAGCCCATACATTCACCACATATGGAACATTCAAGGAAGTCCACAGGAAAGGGGAAGAGGTATCCACTCCAAAAACCACTTTTCTTTCTTAAGTTTTGAACATGGCTAAATGTCTAAAATTCTAACCTGGGTTTCAGAAGACATGTTCATGGCAACATTCATACCCGGTTCTCATACTGAGTTCATTCTTCAAGTGCAAGGAAGAAAGGTCAGCAGCAGTTATTGCTATGAAGTAGTAAAATAATAGAATGTACAGCTATAATAACAATCCATTATACATAAGTCTTTTTCAACACAATTATTATTTATAAACAGACCAGGGGCCATATTTTGTTCCTTAGCTTTTGTCTCAATAACAGCCAAACTTTTGTGGCTTCAGTTTAAAATATAATCCCATTCCAGGATCAACCCAGCTTCAGATATATGCACCCAAATGATTAATATTTGGCAAATTTAGAAGAAAATGAAAACAAAAAAATGGAAGACCAAGGCAAGCCCAACAATTCCTAGGATTGCCTTTAATAAACATTTTATTAGTCTAATAATGCTAATAGTCTAATGAATAGTGCTAAGTGACATGGTTTAGTGATGTTTTTTAATCAGAGTTAGGGTGATGGCTGGCTAGATGATCTTAAAGGTCCTTTCCAACCTAGACAATTTTATGATTCTATGGTTCTTGTAGAAACAGAGATTGTTTGCTTAAGTGAGTAGTTTATAGGATTAACCTATTACAGGTAAAACTATTTCATTTAGTAAATAGAACATTGGAGAAAATAAGTTCTTTTTATGTGTTGAATTATGGAAGGCTTTGCTCCACATTGAGACAAATTGCACATTTCTCAAGAACTCAGTACCTGTTGTACATTTGGGAAAGCACGCATGTTACCCACTGCTCTCTTTTCCTAGGACGCAGCATAATATTCCCTGAGGTCTACTGGGAATAATTTTGAATGAACTTCTACTGACAAAAAAATATTTGCTCTTGAGTAAGCAAAATGAAGTCCTCGTCAGTGATCTATTGATGAAAAACAAGTTCAAAAAGCTAGTGTCACATGATCTGCAGTATTATTGTAGCACATATTCTAATAGTAATGCTTAACACAATAGGAATTAATTGCTTTATCTTTTTTTTTAATTTATTACTAGACAATATCAGGCTAAAAAAGCAATGATTTAGAGCCAGTCTAAATTTAGTTGTCACAAATATCTATCTGCATATAAAATTTATATATTTGTTCTGTGTACTGAATTATATTTCATTTGTTTATAGAATCATTGTAGTCTTTTATAAAAAAACAACATCAATCACAAAATAAATAACAAATACATAAGAAAAAATTGTTTCTGATTATTTGCTGATTTATTCCTCAAGGAAGATATTTTATTCCTTGTCACTGCTCTTGTTATCTTTTACAACTTCTATGATGTAATTGTGGTTTTGGTTTATCATTCAGACAGGTGACATGAGTCCAGTCCACCAATATGCAAGAATTTATTTGCATTTTTATTTTGTCAAGAGACAATAAAAGCAATGAGTTCTGTCTAAATTAGAAGCTTTGGTTTACCTTTTAGTTTGAAACCTGTAATCCACTCATTCCTCTTGGTGGCCAGGCACAAAGGCATTAATGACATCTAGATAAGTCATATACATAGCTTGTGCACATCAGCATTGTGACTCAGTGTACAGCCTGTGATTTGTGCCACGCTAGTGATACATCCTGTTGATCCATTGGGTACATCATGCAGGGCTGGCTTTGAAAGAGGAACTGGATGGTTTCTAAACATATGGGAGTATAGAAAAAAATAGGAACATGTATTACTATTATTTATGTGTTGGGTTTTTTTTTCTGTGCGGAAAAGGATGTTTTCTTAGAGTTCTTTCACTTTCATGTTTTCTCCTACTTGCATAGCTGAGAAAATCCAGGAAAATCTGCCAGCAGCTGGAGCTGTGGGTTTGTGCAGTAGCTTACACATTAAAAGCCCTTGAAATAACCTGTTGTCATTAATTTTATTCTAAAATATCTTTCTCAAAAATACAGTCTTAAATATTTAAAAAAAGAAATTGAGTAAAACAGAAGTACCACTAAATCTTAAAAGGATTACTTTAAAAAGATTAGCTCAGAAGGATTTTCCACTTGAATTTGCTTTGTTTGCAGACAGTGATTTTAAGTCTCTTCCATAACAATATTTGTCCTATGCGCATAGAGTCCTCAAGGGTTTATCAATTCTACTCCCTCTTTAGCACTGTTGCTGACGTATACACACTCTGGAGATCAAAGGGAAACACCTCTGATGGCACACCAGAGGCAACAATCTGATTATTTCAAATTCCTCTTCCCAAAGAATGACCACCTCTTTCCAATTCTGAGAAACCACCTCTTGCATAAGCTTTATACGGGTTTGGTATTTTCATGGTACTGTGCGTACCTTTAAAACACTCAGTGCTCTCAAGTCCTGCTGAAGTCAGTGGGAACTGAAGTGCACTTTATTTCTAAGAATGATCAAAGCCTGGCCAAAGAGAGGCCCAAACTGATGGTCAGAGCTGTTATTAAGACTCAGACATTAATAATATCTATTAAAGCTGGAGGTGCAGTCAAAACACAATTTCAGAAACACAATATGAGTATTTTCCTTCATGTGCAGTCTGCCAGTTCTCAGTTATTCAAGGCTGTGCTCAGTTAGGCTCTAGCTCAGCAAAACAACTGAGGCAAGTGCTTAAATTTAGGTGAGTGAATATTCACGCTCAAATCACACTGAAATGTGTGCTATTACTGTCCCTTATTATTAGGTTCATTCTCTCTATCCTTTCTTAGCTAAATTCTCCCTCCCCTCCCCTGAGACTCACAGAACAAGGTTTGAAAGGCCTTGGGAGCTCTCCCAGGCTGGGAATTCTCAGGAATATTTATCTGCATTTTTAGCTTTGTCTCTCCTGTAAACAGTCACTCAGCTGCTTCTTGGGGGAAAAAAAGGGGCCAGTAAAGTAGTAAGACAGTTTCCCACTTTTTCTTTTTTTTTCTTTGTTTTTTCAAATTAATTCTTTTTATTCTATTATTAGAATACTATTGTAACTACTATTCTAACAATTATTCTATTCTATTTTTACTAGAATCTCCCATTAAATTTTATTTAACATATACTGCTTAATTTCAGTTCCAGGCTTCTCAATGCCATTAGGCTATTTAATACTATTTTGATTTAATGTGTCAGTGTAAACCAATATCAAACTGGATCTTAATTGTTACCTTAAGTCTGTTATTTACCATATTTACAGATTATTTTATTTTTTAATGGGTAAAAAATCTTAGCTTTGTATCTAGGAGGATTCTGCAGCTTGTCAATTAATTTACAAGTTACAAAGTTTGACTTCGAGCCCTTGGGGTGCTCTGATCCCACACTGAATGGAGCAGACTTTCCAAAATAAGCTTGCTAACGTCAGAACCCCTTGTTGCTAAGAGAAGAAGTGAGAGTAGCCTGGTAAAAGCACGTTATTTCAACAAATCCGTTTGCACTGGCAGCCAACCTGTCTAAAGACAATGGACGTAGTTTTAAGCAATACATACCAGATTGTTACATCAGCCTGTTTTACTGGAACAAGAAAAAAGTGCAAGGGTATTGAGGAAAATAGCAGGGGAAAAAAAACAACCATGTCCTCTACTTACAGAGATTGCAGAATGTAAATGTGTTCTATTCATCAGAAAACTAATGGAGGTGAGAATGACCTACCCCAGGCTAATAATGTACAGTACATGCAAGTTCTCAAAAGAATTTCCAATTAAGCTTCTTTTTATTACCACACTAACCAAAGGCTCCACTACGGCATGGTACATTACTTTTAAGAATTGAACATTCATTTAGATCAGAGGTAGGTATTCCCAATCCAACTAGGAGGAATGCTACGCAATATTGACCCTCCTCTAGGAACAGCATGTAACTTCATAAAGCAGTACATGCCTCACAATATATACAGTTCACAATCAACTACTGACCACCTGGATGCTGGGTGGATCTCTGTACCATGGCCCTTAATTTCTCTTTGATTTCTAGCCCATTAAAAATAAAACAGCATTCTGACCTTAAAGACACATGCAAACACACATACACTCCTAAGAAGCTGAGAATAGAGTAAAATATAAGAGGATCCACAGTTGCCACAGATTATTAAATGACACACAATGCTGGTTGCATGAATGGGAATGAAAAACTTGTCACTTTTTGGAAGATTCACAAGCTCTACAAATAAATAGTAGCTATCACATGTTTAACTAATGGCAGTGGAATACAACCTGTTAATCCCCACTGGGTCATGGAGGAAAGAAGAACTGTGCATCCACAGAGTGAAAATCTCCAATGAGTTTCAGCATGAGATATCTACCTTAACACGCAAACCACTAGATTTGTACAGATGGTTCATTTATCATCTGTTTTGTAGAAATCACTTACATGTCAGTGGGACTGGTTTTATTTTTCTTTGCAAAATTATTGTATCTTGGAAACAATGAAAGTTCGAAAGCACACGAAGAACTGGTTCTGGTGGTTTGTGTGTCCTACCTTTGCATGGGTTTTTTTTGTTTTAATTATTGCATTTTAATTCCCTTTAAATCACTGCAGGATGAAATGTCATGTTTTAATGACCAATTTTCATAGCCATTGTGGATACACAAGCATTTATACCAAAATTGTTCTGGTTTAAATCCCTAAAGTAAGAAGAAAACATCTGTGCTCAAAAGAGATACAGAATGTTGCTGATTTTGGAAAATAGGTATTGATTCAAAATCTTATGAGTTAGAGTTCTTTTTATTGGCTTAGGAGAGTTGTGAATCAAACCATTGATTAATGTCCCTATCTTTTGGAGCTCATACAACTGACGCTGACTTCAGGGAAATTCTCCAAGTTCACAGAATCACGGAATTGTCAGAGTTGGAAGGGACCTCTAGAGATTATTTAGTCCAACTCCCCTGCTAAAGCAGGATTGACCAGAGAACGTTACTCAAGGCTACATCCAGGTGAGTCTTGAAGATCTCCAGAGAAAGGGACTCTACAACCTCTCTGGGCAGCCTGTTTCAGTGCTCTGTCATCCTCACTGTTAAGAAGTTTTTTCTCATATTTGACTGGAATTTCCTGTGTTCCAGCTTGTGCCTGTTGGCCCTCGTCCTGTCACCGGGAACCACTGAAAAGAGTCTGGCTCCAAAGTTCAAGGTAGCTTCAAGTTCAGGGTAGCTCTGCCTTGCTTATATATGTGATTGTGCTAATTGCTGTGAGGAAAAGTCTTTTAAATACCATGTATAAAATACCATAAATAAAAACCAAACATTATAGCTGTAATCAGTCAGCCAATACTGGAAGGAAAAATCAGTTTTGCATGACCCTGAACTAATTTCCGTGGGAGTCAGTAGAAAGACGGGATTTCATGGTGGTCTTCCCATTGATTGTAATGCATGTTTGAGTAAAACTTTCTACTGTCTGGGCCTCATTGGTGTTCCTGATTACTATGTAGTTCTGCTGATTTTAACACTGGGCACCAATCTCTGCTTTGGTTTTCTCAGCATTATCATTCAGCTAATTAATTAGCATTAACTCCGTGAGGTCCTGTGGTGGAAGACTCCATGTTAGCATAATATACTCTTAACGCTATTAATTTGTGAGAGCAATTGGAAAATAATTGTCCCTTAAATACGAATTTACCTCAGCCCTGATATTTTGAGATCACTTGCAGCATATAGCTGACTCTATCAGACTCTAACTACATATAGATTTCATAGACAAAACTTTCACAGGGTTTTATTTCAAATTCTTATATATGAGACCTTGAAGGTGAAATGTACACTTATTCAATCACAAGGCAATGTCCCTCTAATTAGAAACATGACCGGTTCTGTTAATTTACCTGAAGGAGGAAAGGCTGTGCAATGGAGTGAGCATTAACCTCCACTCAGGAGACTGCCACTCAGCTCCTTGCTTTTCTAGGTACCTCCTCGGCGACTTTGTATGAATTGCATATACCCAGATTCTGAAAGGCATTTCATTATCTGCCATTAAAATCTCATTCAATCTCAGTCAGCTGCCTAAATCACAGAACTAAAAATAACCCCATGAAAATAACCTGGGATTTATGATATCTCAGAATATTCCCTACTGCACTTAAAGAGACCATCT
>JAOXJK010000001.1:137375581-137419169 GCA_025774025.1 Xenus cinereus
ATCTATTGCATTACTTACAGATGTTTGCTTCGAATTGCCACCTGTTTGACCTGCTTTTATACATAGTTCATTAAGGAAATTCCTTTATTTCACTTGAAAAGCTATTCCAGTACTCACTTATCCTTAAATGAATTTCCATGTATCAGAACTGAAATAATTCCATGCCTCATTTCTTCACTTAGAAAATGGGATGACTTTTATTATTTAACTGAACTGCTGCAAGAATAAAAATATTTCCACCTGAGAAAGTTATATTGATCTAGTTTAGGTGCTGGAATCAAGGTACTCTACATTTAAACAGCTTACTTGAATAACTAATCAAAACTAAGCATTGCAATTTTGCAAATTTACAAACAGTCCACGCAAAATAACTGTCTGAAATATTCAAATATAGCAAAGCTACATAGGTGTTTGCATAAACTGAATTCTGCTGACAGCAACAAATATATTTTTGCAAAATATAATTGATTACATTCCTCCATATCTATTTTAAGGGGTGAAAAGGACTAAATAATTGTCTTATTTCATTGTGTTATCCTCACCAACTCCTGTTATAGAAGGTGAATGTGAAAATATTGTATGCAAAGAATAGACCCCAAAGGAAATGCACTCTGCTTACTCATCAAAGCCCAGTGATAGCATTCTTTTCAAGACTGGGATCTGTAAGACAGATGATGCCAAACATGAAGTTCCAAAAGAAGACATAATGCCATGTTTCCACATTTTTTGAACTTTATGGCTCAGAATTCGTATCTTCAATTGAAAGTTCATTTTGTATTCAGAATGATTTTTAAATGTAAATTTTTTTTCCATGAAAAATAAATAAATAGCTATCAGAATTGGAATTCAGGATTTTAAGAATAATAAAATTGGTCAATCAAAATTTTCTGTTTCATTACTGGATCATGAGAATATTTGGAATTTTGATTTAGTGTCTTGATGTAAACATTTATTTTATACTTGAATACTCGAGTACGGGAGAGAATTTCTTCCTATTTAGCTTTCCTAATAATAGATAAAGTTAATGAGTTAATGCTTTCTATTATTTTTTTTTCCCCAGAAAATATCAGGTTGGATTTGTTTGGCAGCTCGCATTTAAATGACAGCTTAAGCTTAAACAGCCTATCGTACAAATTTTGGAAAAGTAATCTCTTTATCTTTGTCAACATTCTTTTTCCCACAACAGATTTTAAAATCTGACACTCTTTCCCATGTATGAGTTAACAAGAAAGGGTTTTCTCTGTTCTTGTCAGAATTTTATAATAGAGAAGGAATTGCTGGTTTCTAAGATCTATAATTGAACATGTACTCTGCACTCAATTTGTTCAGCTGTGGCTAACTCAGGTAAAACAGAAGAATCAGGACCCTTTTATCATTGTAAGTTACAAGATGTTGAGTTTGCACTGTACCTTCATTCCCAGTCACCTCAATGTATACCATCTGTGCTCCTTATTTATGTTCACCTGCTTTCTAATTAGCACCTTGCAAAGCTACACACCTGCAGCGGTTCTGTTCTCACCTCACTGCACATTACCCATTAAGTCTCCACAGCACACCCTACGCAGAAATAATTTTGTCACTACATCATTATACCTCCTCCCCTGCCAGAGAACACTGGCAAAAATTAACTGCTTAAAATTATGTTGTTCTTAGGGAGCAACAGCTATTCCTTTTCTTCTCCATCTTTACACATTTTCACATAAAGTGAAAACCTCTCCTGCGCAATGTCAGTATTGCAATTGGCTCTGTTATGACGAGGTTATGGGGTTGAAAACAAACAAAACAAGAAAATGAAACAACACCCCCCCCCCCAGAAAACCAGAGTTTTCTCTGGATCTCATTAAAAAGTATGCCAAACCACAGCCAAATGCTTTGAAATGCTCTCACTCTTGAAACATATACTTCTGTACTAGCTGCATTTCTTGTAAAGTCACACCAACCTTGTTCTGTTGGCCTGGTTGCTCTTGATGAGGGGTCATTTTATTTTTCTATGATGTTGCATCACATTTTCTGTAAATCACATGTGCATACGCACACTACACTCACCCACAAGCCCAGCTGCTCATGAATAACTTGATTGTGAAGTAATTCAGCAAACTGAATACCATGCGGACAAAAAGCATCACTTCAGGGGAGTCTGA
The DNA here is from genome assembly GCA_025774025.1 of Xenus cinereus. Lineage (NCBI taxonomy): Eukaryota > Metazoa > Chordata > Aves > Charadriiformes > Scolopacidae > Xenus > Xenus cinereus. Next base: position 137,377,723 of record JAOXJK010000001.1, read on the forward strand.
TGTTTGGTCAGATTTTGAACCGTAGTAAGGAACATTGCTTTCTTATGGATGCCCATGCAGTAGAAGAGCTGTGCTCCTCTGTAATGTGATCAGTACCTCCTGTCATAGCCTGTATTTTCCTCCAGTTCCCAGGCAGGTGTGCTGCACATGTATGTGTGTGAGTGTATGTATGCAAGGTGTGCATAGAGTGATAATCTGCCCTAATACTACTTAAATCACCATTGTACTATTGTGATTATTAGTGATAAATCGCATGTATAATGGAACTTCTTTTAATGTTACATTGGCTTTAATTTTCCTCTCCACTTATTGGGTAGAATTCTTATTTAAGTAAAAAAAAAAAAAAATTAATATTCTGTGAATATGCTAATACCCTAGTGCCTGTAAGTCGGTTCCTATGTGATCACTTACGCCTCTTTGAAGTAAGTGGGATAGGACACTAAACGCTACCCAAGCAGAGCTAACATGAATCACTCTTATTTTGTGGTCATGTTGCAGAGCTGTGAATAACTTCACCAAAGCCAGTAAGCACTGCTTAGACAGTCATATGCTCTTGTAAAATCAGAGTACTGCAGTCTTCACAAAACATTACAAAATTACAAAACACTGTAATGGAAAATTATGGCTGTGAAGAAACTGTGATCCACATTACTAAAATTGCTATAGTTACAAGAAACAAGGAGTAAAGTATATGTGGAATGACATTTTCTACCTGAGCTATGTCCTCTGCTTAGCAGAGTCTGTCTGTGCCTTCAGTGTGGTAGATCACTGGTCTGTCAGCCAAGGACTAGTCTGAAAGCTCTGTGGTGTTTACTGGTATTTTTAAGAAAAAAACTATGCAACTGATCCTCATTGAAGAAAACTGTCATAATTCATTGATTTTAATGGCAAAACAGAATTAGGACTAAGAATATATGCAAGCAATTTAAGAGCAAAGACATTTCAAGGAAATTGCAGAAAGTATTTGAGATCAGAACTTTCAGAAATGAAAAATGCTTAAATAAAATAAAAAGCATATGAAGGGATAGAAATATGCAATATAATTTAGCTGCCATATACTTACATGCAAAAAACACAGACATTTGCAGTGTAGAGATGATGTTGTATGTTTGCAACTCAGCGATAAACAAATACTGACTTCAGAGTGTGTCTCTTTTAATCACGCTCCAATGGATTAGCATTAAAGGATTTCTACCAATGAAGTACAGTTAATGTAAAACTCAAGTTGGTCATAGAACACAAATATGTCTAAGAATTTAATGTAAAGTATATTTTTAATTATTGAATGAAAATAAATGTAAAATACAAAGTCTCATGAATCTGGAATTTACTGCTTGGAAAACCATTTCTTTGCCACACCTTCAGAAGGGGAAAACCCCATTCCATTTCCTGTCCTAATCCCTGTTCCAACTTGCATAGCATATTTAGTTCCAATGATTGCAGTACTACATTCCTGCTAAAGAAACTCAGCCAAGTGTTGAGATTATATCTTTATTTACATTATAAGATAAAAATAGTGCCACATGCATATTTTTGGGTAGTACTTCTCCCTACCCCATGGTATTAAAAGCTAGATATCAATCTCTGTAACAACAATTCAATGAAACAAGCCATAACTCTAAAATCTTATTAAGAAAACACACAATATAGTGTCACAGAATCACAGAATGGTTGAGGTTGGGAGGGATGTCTTGAGGAGTCCAACCTCTCTGTTCAGTCAGGGCCACCTAGAGTCAGTTGCCCAGGACCACGTCCAGAAAACTTTTAAGGATGGAGACTCCACAACCTCTGGGCATCCTGTGCCAGTGCTCAGTCACCCTCACAGTAAAAAAGTGTTCCCTGATGCTCAGAGGGAATGTCCTGCATTTCACATTGTGCCCAATGCCTCTGGTCCTGTCACTGGGCACCACTGAAAAGCACCTGGTTCTATCTTCTTTATAACCTCCCTTCAGATATTTATACACATTGACAAGGTCCCTGAAAGTCCCAGTTCAACTTCATGTATCACAAAGATCAGCTCAAACCTGTTTCAGCATTGAGCCAATGTTAAAATGGCTGCACTAGGCAGCAGACAACTATTATAATACTTAAAACATGGACATCTGTCCTTAGCAAGGTGAGTCCTGATACCATTAAACATGCAGAACTTTCAAATTTCTTCTTTTTTTTTTTTTTTTTTTAATATTACAAATCATCCTGAGAGCCCCTCTACTTGCTTTCTGAGATAGTCAGAAGAAAACACGACTACTGGTTTAGACATGGGCCTGTCCCTGTGTTTGTCCATAGACTCCTGAGAAGAGACGAAGTCATAGCCTGAATATGTCTGTACCCACCCATATAGTTAGAACTTCAAATGCAGTTAGGACACAATACATAGAAAAAGCTAAATATCTCCGATGGGACAATTCAACATTTATGCACACTAAGAAGGAAAGTGCCTGAAGTTGCCAGATAGGACGCCAGGCCCATCCCCTGTGGTGAATTCAAACCAGAGCCATTTCTTGGCTTTTGCCCCTAGACTGGCAGGAATCATGCCTTTTAAACAGAAGGAAAATGTCATTTAGCCATGTATGTCACCATCCAGCCTCTCTAATACCCTAGTTGTCAACATATTCAGATGAGGTGTGAGATTCTTGTATTTTCTCCTTGATGTTTTCTTCTAGGAAAGTGCCCAGCTACTTAGGATTGACTAAGCGGAATGCATTCTGAAATGCCTCTATGCAGTCAGAGAAAAATTGCATATGTCAAATATATGAGTCCTATAGAAGATATAATTTATAAAAAATACCTCACACACACATAAATACTGAAATGAATGTGCTTATTTCGCACTAACAATGCAATTAAGTCCTGTTATTTTTGTATACAGCTTTGGGATCACAGCATCAGTTGTCATTAATCAGAGGAAAGAAAATAATACTAATCTGTTTAAAGAAAAAGAATCTGTGCTTTTCTGACCGCTACCAAAATAAGACACAATGGGGACACAAGCAATTTATATTTCTAAGAATTATACGTTTATATATCCAGAGAATCTAGGATTTTAACTAGTCTGTGACTAATTAAACATAATGCCCTAGTGATAAGCCAAGACCTGTACTCTGAAAATTCACACATGGCATTGATATATAATATTGTAGTAACACAACTGGGACAGTAACCCTTAATAAAGTATTTCTCCAAAGAACTCTGCTGCTTATGAAATACACACACCGCATTCTAAAAATACTTTTTTTTTCTCAAATATTTTATTACCCTTTATCACTGCAGTTGGTGGGGAATGGAGGATTGGGTGATTTTTAGATCTTGCTAATTCTTGGAGCTGACTATGAAAATGTCAGTGGAAGCATTTACTGTTCAATCTGTGTTACTTCTTTTAGCCATGCAGTAAGGTTTATGCATTGTGAATGGAAGAGTTCATAACCCCTTTTTGCTTGAATTTTTATACCCTCAGATATAAAAAGACTCCTTGAACATCAGTTAAACAATTTTACCATGTATGGCAACCACAGATATTCACACACACAAATAATAGACGTTTTCTGTCAAATACCCAGCAAACAGCTCTGCAGTGTTGTAACACTTGCATCTGTATAACAAGTTCATAACTTAAGTTTTTGTCAAGTTTTCTCTATTATCTCTGAAAAAATTGTGGAAAAAACTATGTCCAGCACCTGTGTTTTGTATCAAAACGTTAATAATTCTGATTTTTAAATGAGCTTTTTGTTATGAGTATGTTCTACAGAAGTATGAATTAATTACAAATTTTTGCAGACACTTTTCCTTGTTGCTTCAGTGTCAATATAGTTCTAGTTGGTCTCAAAATGTGCTATTTTATTAAGACTTCCTTTACAAAGAGGTATGCTTTTTTGCTGTACTAACTTTTAAGCTGATGCTTTACAGTTTCCCCATGATATGTTGTATAGATATGCTTCATACTTTAGTTCTGCAGAGTCATGAACAGAGATGGGAAAATGAGCATGTAAAAATCCATGGATTATGCATATATTGCTACAAACTTTCTGCTGAATGTAGCAGAGCCGACCACTGCTATTAGCATAAAAGGGGTATGGTTCTTCCATGTTTCAGCAATTCAAAAAGGCGTACTTGCATCCTCTCTGTATGAATGCAGTTTTAAACCAGTTAACTTGGCCAAAGTAAAAAGGAATTTTACTTTCATTAAGCCAAAGTCACACAGTGACAAAAGTCTATATGTGGCACTACAATGTGTAAATAACTCATCTCTTAATCTCTTCAAAGATTGCTGATGGAAAAATACATTATCCAAATATAAGAGTTTCTGCTATTTCACAGTTTATCAGGCTGTCCCATTAATTTTTCAAACTCTTCTAGTAACAACTGCTTAAATTATTTGGATAAGAGGAAAGAGGCAAACAAAACAAAAAAATTGTTTGTTATCTTCCTTAAAGTATTTCCACATCTATGGATTTGTTGTAACTAGCTGATTATTGAAGTAGAACACATTTTATCTTTCCCTGTTTAAATTCATGGTATTAATAGTTGTTTGAACAGCTAAATATATAATTGAATAATGTACATAGCTACTCAAAGTTTAGGCCTTTTTTGTCTAAGGAAAGTGAAATATACCTTCATTATTATATAACATTGTGGATTAATTTTCCCTACGAACCAGCCTGGTGGGGAGGTGTAAGGTGCATTGTGTCTACAGAAGTGCAAAGTATTTGCATATTTCAAATCCGTGAAGCTTCATGGACGAGCAAACAAAAATAATCACTGCTGCAGATATTTGTGTCAGACAGCAGTATGGATATATATTTCTGTTGCTGAAATCTTCATTTTTTTATGTGCCCAATTATTAGAGCATGTACAAGGCAAAGTACTTGAATTAATATCCAGTAAGCCAAATTAAAAGTACTATAGTTGTGACAGTTGTCTCCTCTTAAAGGTTTGTTTGGCTTTTACAGTTCCTGAAATACAGCTCCAGTCATAACAGGACATATCAACTATTTTAAAGTATTTCTTAACAGAATGAATTACATATTATCACAAGAACAGCTAAACAGATTTAGAAAGGGGAGCTTTTATGAGCAATTTAGTTGAAAAGTATCTTGAAATATGAAGGCAACTATTTTGCTTTCATTAAGAACAAAGAAACACAGAGAGTTCCACTGGAGCAGAGCAGAGGCTGAAATGAGCTTTTTGACTCCAAAGGAAATAAATAAACAAACAGAAAACGAAAAAAATTTGCATCTCTCTGTTCAGAAATGTCTCACAGCTGCATAAATTTCTATAGGAACTTCACAGAATACATGGAAAGGAATAATTAATCAATGTTTAATTTAGGTATTTATTTTAGACTTTATTGTTTATAAATAAAACAAATCAATTTGTTTCTTAATTCCCTTGTGTACTGTGCCTTACAGCAAAATCCAATAAAACGTATTAAAAATCAAATATATAAGTAATACTTTTACTATTTAGTTTACTATTGATCGTAAGCATATTTTGTAGTGATTACTAAAATATAGTAGATAATTGCCTCAGAAAATTTTGTGGCATCATTTAAGAATCCTATACAACAGAATGCAATTCCGTATTAAATACTGTGAAAAATTAACATAAGGAACAGCAAGCCAGCAGAACACAATGCAAAATTTTCAGAACACAAATAAAAATCCAAGAGCAAAATTTTTTAGTTGAAAAGAAAAAATAGGATCAATGTGCATTTTTTATTAGACCATTTTTTATTAAAATGTTAGGCATTTTTATACCTACTGTACATAGATTAGAGGTCATATTTTGTGTAAAGTAGGTAAAATCCTATTGATGGAGGATTTTTAGTAAAATCTCTCATGCATATAAGGCACAGATTTTGGATCCATACTAATATGCATTGCCATTAAAATGTTGTAACAGCTGTCAAGAGTTGTACTGTCTGTTGTGTCAATGAAATTAAGATCAAAGTATAATTCAAAAAACACAAGACTGGAAAATAAAGCAGGCTCTGGCATGCACTATGCATCATATTGTGTACTTGGATCCATCAAATGGATTGTTGCTGTTACTTCATACAAATTTTACTGAATAAAGTTTTTTGACATAGTGAAAAGAAGAAATAGTAGTCAAGTAGAAGTAGATTCACAAGTAAGAACATTCAATATACCATTCATTTCCTACAAAACTATTAAAACATGAATATGCCTGTTCACAGCAACGGTAAAGGTGCTGCACTTTTATTATGTCTTTTCCTCTGAAAAATTTCTTCAGACTAAAATGGAAAGACATAGTTCTGCTTTGCCGATGACAGCCTCATTTAATGTAGTGATCATAGATTATTCTTCTCTTGGTGCCTTGGCAAGGGTGAAGTTTGTAAATTCTCTCTGTATTCGTGCAAATCAAACTCATTAAAGCGATATTGCCAGCTGTTGCCAGAAGGCCACCAGAAGGTTAGAGATGGGTAATCAGACTGTCAAATTCATTTTCATTACTTGTGAGTAGGTGATTCTCTCCTGAACCACTCCACATATAATCTAATTTTTTTTCTTTGTTTTCATCTTTAGAGGTCACAATATCTCAATTCAGTCATAAGGATTGCAGAACTGAAAATTGTCTGGTATCAGATTTTGCTGTATTTCATAATGAAGAGTAACATTATGAAATATTTACCTTAAATGTTTTCAGAGAAAGATAAAGCAAGAAAACAGGAATGATGGTACTAAATAATCAGCATCAGTATACCACTGTAATTGAAATATCCACTTGGGATGTAACTGTCCTCTAATGAATGCAACAATACCTTTAATTTCAGCTTAAGTTTCAAGCAATGTGGACATTTATCCCTCAACATTAGACTGAGGCCATCCTTTTTTTATGTAACATCCAAGATAATGGAACATCCAAAATAATGCAACATGGGCCAACACCTGTCCATGGAGGTTCAGACTGGTGATGAAGGACAGTAAGCCCAACAGCTACTTTATTTTACCTGTCAGACAATCACTTGTCCCAGTCTTAAATTTCATCTTTTATTTTATTAAGAAGGATGATTTTTAAGTTGCAACGCTGTTTTTTGATGGCCTACATTATAAAAAATTTAAGCAAATTTTTTATTCAGCAGCTAGAAACTTTAATATATGATCACTTTTTTTCCCACCCAGTTTATGCACACCTAGGTCACTACAAGTGGTAAATTGCGGAAATATGTATCATTTGTGTAACACTACTTATTTAAGAAAATTGAGGAAATGAATTAGTAGAATCCGTTTCCATCCTTGACCTTTTATCTTGTCACAGCAAGCACAGGGAACTAAACGTCCATCCACAACCTGGCACATCCTAATGAAATCCCATTGCCAAAATGGCTGCTGGTGAGTGATGGGGCTGGCAGGCAAGGGAGGCCCTGGCTGGAGGGCAAGGTGGAGGCCCACCGGGAGGCCCAGGAAGGCTGCTGGGGTGAGGGACAGCAGCATGAGAGGTGGCTGCAGCCACAGGCCACACCATGAGGGAAGCCAACAGCAAGGGCAGCTGGTGAGGGAGGCTGGACCCTGCCAGGGAGACAGGACAGTATCTCAGGGAGGCCATTGGAGGCCCAGGGATCTCAGGGATGGTGACGGAGACACCAGTCTGGACAGGGAGGCAGCAAAGGCAGGTTCTGCATGGGGCAGAGGGAGACGTGGGTCGCAAGGGCTGCAGGAGAGCAGGAAAGAGGAAAGGAGAAAGGAGAGAGGAAGGGAGTCAGGGAGAAGACTTCTGCATTTAATTTAGCAATAAAAGAGAATTGGGACTTTCCTTGTTAAGAAATATTACTCTGTGTGTTAATTCCATTGGAGATAGTATTATACTGCCCATGTACGCAGAAAATTGACGTAACAGCCAACCTTCATTACTGGCTTTTCTACTTCTTTGCTTTATTTTGTCTCTTATTCTCTGTCAACAAATTTTTGTTCCAACATGGGGCCCTGCATCCATTTTATTCTGTGCCAAAAGCAATTTAGATAAGTAGTATAAATCAAATGTAACCTCATAAGAGATGACATAATCATGAAGCAGTCCTCTTCCACCTAAGGACTTCACATTACCACATGAACATCAGTTCTTCCTTTTGAATATCTTTCTCTTGATGGCTAATATTTTGCCATCCAAAAAGCCAGTTGTGCTGTCTGCTGTAACTCCTGCACCTTTCATGAAACAAAACTAGAACAAAGAGAGAAATTACCATAAGGCATAAGGCCTTATGGTATACAAAAGCTATTGAATAGCTTGGGGTGATTCCTCTAACATGCACAAGTTTTGGGTCAAACCCCATTTAACGATGCTTCTATGGCACTCCTGTAACAGAGCTCAGGAGTGATAGCAATACTGCCTAATTGCTGAATTTTGGAAGAGGAACACCTCTGCTACACAGTTACATCCCCAGCTGTAACTTTTTTGAAGCAGTCTTTTGAACTGCATGGCCAAAATGTTCCTGTCTGTGTTATTCCATGACCGAAGATAGGCAGCAACATCCTTAAAGTTGTATGAATAGTTGGAAGGAATGGTCAGCAAAAATAGCATGGGATTATTTGTTAGTACAGACTGCTAGTTGGACAGCAGTGAGGAGCAAATACAGTAGTAGAAAAAAAAAAGAAAAAAAAGGAAAAAAGTTAACACAAATGGTTGATAAAACCTATTATCAAATACTTTATTTATTATAAATAAACAGATGTATTCAGAATTGAAAAGAGGAAAGGTGAAAAGTCCAATCATTAGATTACTGATTTTGCCAAGATGAACATTTAAGAAATGCAAGTACATACACATATAGAAGCATAAATGCATGTAGGGTGAAAGGCAACTCTGGAGCTCCCAAATCAAAGTGAACTTCCAAGGCAGGTGAGGTTGTTCTGGCTTCATCCAGCCCAGGTTAGAACAGTTCCATTGTGGATACTGCAGAGCCTCTCTGGGCAGCTGGTCAGGCCTCACATTCCTAGCCACTCTGAATCCACGGTCATTTATTTATTATTCATCTATTATTGAAATATAACACCCTCATGGCAAAGAAACCCAGTCCCATTTGTCATTGGTATTCGCTTTATTCTGCTTTGTGTATTTGTATAGAGAGTACCTAACCCTAGGATACAAACTGAAAAAACTAACAGATACTATAAAGAAAAAGCTTTCTTTCTGCAGTTAGGAGTGGAAGGATTTGGCCACATGAGCTTGTACTGGTATTTTCCTAGTAGTATTGACACGACTGAAAGCTCATAATCAGCTCTTTTTATTAGCACTAGATAATATCACATTCATTGCAAGATTGGTCTCCAATCTCACAAGGGCACCTTGAAATCCATGTACCTCTGGGGCAAAGAAGTCACTACAGTTTTACTAGCCGTGATCTGTAACAATAATTCAGATGTATACACAGGCAAAACAGTCTGGGATAACCTGACTCTGATTCATATTTGTAGTTTAAATGGAGGCTATCTTTGATCTAATTGCCCATCTGTCTATTTGCATGCACATTAAAAGAAAACAGAAATAATTCAGAAGAAAAAAAAGAACAGTTCTAATAGAAAATTTGAGAGATAAAGTATGGTCTTGATATGGGAGATAGAGGAAAGCATGGGTTTTGCATGGTCTTTTTGGAGGGGCAGAGGGGAAAGTTATCTGCAGGTTATCAGTGGTTAAATTCCTGAAGATAATGATGAAAAGGACATTTATTTTTAAAACAAAATGTTGTCAAAACAGACACATGCAATTTCATCATAGACTGTTTAATTACAAACCTTTATGACATATACTAATGCAAAAATGTCCATTACAGTGATATTATTTCTTTCTTAATTCAGCAGGATGGCAACAGTTTTTGCCTAAACCATTCTGAATAGCTTCCATTACAAAGTTAATCATGTTTATTGTGTAATTCTTAATTATTTGGATTTGTATAATACTGTAACATAAATGTTCTAAAAATATTTTGGAAAGCATTTAAAAAGGCAGACTTAATCCAATTCTGTCTGCCAGGGCATCCACATGCTGAACCTTGAAAAATCACATCACTACATGAGTAAAGTTTCTCTCATCTTTTCACCTAATTTTGTTCTCTGATTTTTATGCCAAAGATAGAAATTTAGAAATATTTAGAGTTAGTGCAATGTTGGATGGAAAATAAGCTTTCTAATCTTGTAAAATCAATTTTTTAAGTGTTTTGTTTTATACACACACAGAGTAATGTAAATTATTCACATAAACACACACTGGTTTTGATGCTATTTTTAGTGCAAGATCTAGTTAAATTCTTGGATGCCTTAACCAGAGCCTGAGTGTCCTATCACTGACTTTTTTTCTCCTTGTGACTGAACAAGGCATTCATAAGTGTCAACACCAAAAGGCTCTTTTTGCTTTTTCTCTAAAGCAGCTGCAGAATTATATGAGAAGAGAAAGAAAATTCAGAGTGCTATATTGAGAAATGGGCATGTTCATGCATGAAGTTCAAACAAAATATGCTGGCAACACAGAACAAAGTTCACCCGGTAATTCCAAGTACATTGTCTGGGTAATTTTTCAGAGAGCAGTGATCACAGAGTTAGCATAATAAAGGCTCTTTCAATAAGTAAACAGTTAAAAGAACTAAAAATGCCCTTCTCAAACACTTCTCTTGAAGCATAGATGTAATGCCAAGACCCTGGCAGCATAATGGCTTTCTGTGTGCCTGCTACGTTCTGTATGCCTGCTACTCTGCTCCATATGTTCTCCTGGCCTGCTTTTTTCTTTTTGGTGTGTGTCTCCTGTGTAATTTTGCTGTTCTCCGTGCCATGCCTTGGAAAAAAAGAGGGTCATCCATTCTGACAGGCTGCATCCTGATTTCTGTTAGAGCTCCTTTGAATAAAAAGGACTCTTCTCGTACCGCACTTCTGAAGTGCAAGTCATATGCAGACAATTTTGAGCTGGTGGAGCGCTGTCATAGTTCCAGATCTACAGGTGTGGCCTGGGAAGTGAATGTATCTGGCGCTGTCAGCATCAAGATATGTAATCTAGGTTAACCCACATGAAGACCACAGGCAAAACTATACTAATACAGAACCCCAAAAGGAGAAGGAAGCTTGGAGATGCTCTCAAATATAAGCCACAACCATAAAAATAAGAGAATATGATGGATACCATCAGATTTTCATCCCCCGAAACTGTTGTCACCCTTGTATCTTTACAGGATGACCATGAATTTATCTATTCTATATCTTTGATGTGGGTTAGCCTATACCATGCAGCTATTTTCTAGATACTATAGATGTATGTATAGATGTAATCTACACAGCATCATTAATTTCATTTTTCCTCTATTTTTGAATATATACGTATATTTTGCATAAATGTTTACATATTTTAAATATACAGTGTCTTAACTCTTCATGCCTTAAGCCGTGCTATGACACTTAGACCTAAAAAAAGAGTATCTGGTGGTATAGCAGATCCACTGTAAATCTACAAAGAAAGCCTAAAGCCAAAACACATACATAAGAGATGGAGAATAGCTCTACAAAATGCTTTTCAGTAATTCTCCACTGAATAGGCATGAAAAAGCATTAGGCATAGAGATGGGCGAACACAGCTGTGGATTCCTCTGTGATCCTGTATCAAGAGCTGTTCTGTGGATAATCCATTTTAAAATGCTCTTTGGCCTGAGCTAGCATGTGCCAAGTTTCTGCATCAATCACGACATTCTGCCTTGCCCAGATAGAAGCCAGTCAACAACTAATGCGATTACATGGCCACGATAGTTTTTAACAGGAAAATGGCTTAGAAACTTGCAATTGGATTTGAACTGATAATCCCTTGAATGCAAGGTGGCTTTTCATGTACTGATGCTGAATGACTATTTCTAGCAATGGAAACAGGAGACAAAAGTCCAAAACAAATTTGGTTTTCTCTTCTTTTTTTTTTTTTTTTTAAGGCTTCAGTCTGCTAAAGCATTCGTCACTTTGTTTGAAGGTCATACCTCAAATATTTCTCTGAAAAGAAAGAAAGATCCATGGGATACAGTGGACATATTCTCATCAGCAAAATATCCACTCTAAATGGGCTGATTTCTTTGCAATCTACATTGCAAGGCATTGCAGGTCTATTAGAAGGTATCAATAGTCAAAGATGCCCATGAGCATCATTTACTTCCTTTTGAAAGTGCAATTATAGTATAGTGAAGTTTGTACTAATTGCAGATGAAAATTGCTTATTAACTATATGTGAAAATTTAAAGTATTATATCCTATCAGCACTGATCTATGTAATTTTAGCAGAACTAATTCTATTTTAGTTTAGCAGAACTAATTTTACCTAAATTGACAGAATGCATTACTTCAGACTACAGATGAATGAGACAAAATGCAAATTGCCCTCATGGGTTTAATTGTTCCGTTTCATTAAAGTAAACAGCAACTTACTAAACATCAACTAATTTCCCTGTCACCTATATTTTTTTCCTGAGTTTACTATAGAAAGACAGGAAGCAGAGCACAAAAGCTAAAGTTTTGCCTTCTGAGCACTGCAAATCCAGAATAAGATGCAGTATGAGGATTGCCTGAGCAGAAGTATACATAGCCTACATTTGCCTGCTTCCTTTTGTCTATCACAAACAGTACTTTTAATGGAAAATCTTGGAACTTTTCCTGAGTCATCTTACTATAATTTAGCAGTTAGTAATTACTTGATAATTTTAATTAATCAGTATTTATTTTTTTTAAATCTCTCTGCAATTGTAAGCACTTGAATTTTCCCCACCTTTCTAGCCAGCAGAAGCTGTCTTCATGAGTTTGCTGGGTGCCTGTAGTCTGAGGAGCTTCAGTGAATGCAGGAGTCCTTACATGACCTTAGGCTGACCCTTGCTTGAGTCTCAGTAAATCTAGCCTATGGTTAAACATTGTGGCTTCTCTGTAACGTGATACATAGAGCACACCCTTCATATCGGGTTCCATTCGTGTCTAAAGTTGCATTTTCCTGCCCGTCCTTCATAACTGTAGAAAACTAGAGCTCTTTTTCTATGGTGACTTTCCGCCCATCGGACATCTCTGCATTCTTTGCTCTGCTACTTTTATTAATACTTCTTTCTACCATGGGTTTTGGGGTGGGGTTTTTTTTTTCCCCATTTTTATGTAGGTTTTTTCACACTATTTATTAGGTTCTCCATTTTTTAAATGTAATAATTTTAAATATTACAAGTAAGTTAATTATTGGCAAAAAAGGCTGGATTTCTTGCATTAAAAACTGATATGCTCATCATCCTTTATTTTGAATAATTTATTAGTTCAAGTCCCAAGAGTACCTTAGAAAAACCCAAAACCATACTTCCTGTGAACATACCACACCCACATCCACAAATGCGGATCAGTCGAACACTCTCCCTACAACCTAATTAGTATATCTGAACCATTTGCTTTTACGCCAAAGTAATCTATGATCAACGATTCAGCCAAAAGCATGTCAACTCTAAGTGTTTCTGTTGCTTTGCATCTGAAGTTAAAAGACTTCTCAAACCTCAGGATATGTTCAAAAAAAAAGACCAATAAAAATGCATTACCTCTTCATACGGTGGGGCGATTGGCAGCTCTGTGTAAGCCTCTTTTCTTCCCAGAAAGTCACTGGATCTTGCCTCCAGATATAATGTGAGAAATGTGGGTGCAAACTGAACAGGATGGGTAGTGTTTAAGGGTGGGATTCATCAGATTTAGACCTCAGCAAAGGTTTCAAAGGGCTGGTCCACATCCAAACACTTGACTGTCGCTTTTGAACTGTGCCAAAACAAACCAGTGACCTAAAAATAAGAATCTGCATTGTGTCTACCATCTTCCTACTTGTACTATTTTATTTTTCTTTTTTGTAAATAAAAGAAAATTGCAATGATACAACCCATTAGGAAACAGAAAGAAAATGAAGCTTTTTTAACCATTTCCCACTGAACAAAGAGGTGATCCAAATGAGAAAAGGTAAGCAGAGAACTGGTTTACAGTCCACATCAGACAAGGAAGAAAGAAAATAAGTCCATCTATCCTTCTGGTTTTTATAACTCATCTATTTAAAAAAAATAATGAAGCAAGCAAGCAAAAAAACCCCAACAACCACCAAACCTCTTCTAACCAAATTAGGGTAACAGACTAGTGAGGCTGCCTGTTTCCTATTTCATCTTAATTATTTTTATTCTGTTAATTAATTTTGAGAATATTAACATTAGCTTTAATGTGGAGGTTCCTACTTCTTTGTAATCAGATTAAGTGATTCAAGGTCTTTCATGTGTTTTCTAGTTCTCGTTTAAACAGCTTTCATAACTGCCTGCTTCTATTTATATTTCTCTTACCACAAAGCCAATGTCAGTGAGATACTTCTGCTCTTGCTCGTAAGAAATGTTAAATGTGCTATTTTTGGAAAGGGGCTTACCATCATTTGTGCTGACTATTTACTTTCATTTCTTTCATCTTGTTTTCTGTTTTCCATCTCTTTTATTTTGCATTAACCCCTTACTGCTAAGATTCTCTGGGGAGCAGTCTAGTGGAGTCAGGCTACCTCTGCGCTGACAGCTCCTTAACAATAGGCAGAGATGCTGGAGTATTTCTGTGTGACAGGCTGCAAAAAACATCCCCACTTTCTTGATACAGTCACATTCAGAGATAAGCTGTGATGGGTCACATGTTTTCCTTTGACACTGCTTGTTCCTGCCCAATTGAGCAATGGCAGCAGGGAGACATTTTTCTCCTAACACTCATCAAGATGTAATAACAGGGTTCCTATTGTTAGAGGCAAGCCTTGCTTTTGTTGGCACCGTTGAGTTTTAATGTAAACATCAGCCTTGAAAGACAGCACAGTTGTAGTTAAGAGGATATAAAAATGTCTAATAACATATCTTTATTCTAAATTCTGACACGTGCTTCTGAGATTACCACTCTTTGATTTTTTAAGTCATAAACCTAACACCATACCTTAAGTCATCACAATCCTGTAAAAGACACAGAGCTCAGGATACAAGGTGGTTTTGCCCCTCATCGAGCTTTTTTAGAGCTAATACTGAAAACAGCCAGAGCCTTCTCACAAAGAAAAGGATGTAAAAATAAAGGTCAGGATCCTGGCTCTGCCTGCCTTTGGCTTGGCCAGAAGAACCAGCCCAGCAAAGACATGGAAGCAACTCGCTTTGTTCTCCTTCAAAGGGCGAGCAAGGGTGACACTGACATGTGGTATGCGTCAAAACACAATGCCTCCTGTTCTTTGGTATGAGCTATCAGACTTGATTTTACTTTGCTCCCGGCCTGCAGGTGCACAAAACACTTCAGGAGCTCCTAGTCGAAAATCCCTTCCAGCTTTGGTACATGCTGTCCCTTACTCTATTTGCAAGCAACAGATCTCAATACAAGATTTAGCATAATTTATATATAACTATTAAATGTTGTTTAATAGTGTAAGTCTAGCCATTAAAGCTTTCTTCAAACCAGATAATTTTAGGAGTCGTTGGAGGCTTTGTTATACTGGTCTGCTCTCTCCTGGTTGCAGAAAATGAACAGAATGAAAAAGTCACTTGGCATTTGGCCACTACTATAGTTCTGATCCACCAGAGCAAAATTATACCGTAAAGAAATGCAAAGTCAGGAGGAAAAATAGCAGCTTTAAAATGTCAGGCTTGTACATCTAACACTAGTGATTTAAATCCATGCTCAGAGAGGTAACAAACCTGATCACCAGTTACAGAGGTCACAGGACCTTTGTTGAACCAAGTGTCTGATTTTATTGATCTGGTTTCTGGTTGCCAGAGCACTGGCCAAATGTAAAGAGGTTTTTGAAAACATTATACAGTTTATTAAAAAAGTCATCAGTAGCCTGACAATAATTGGCCACAAGATCCACAATGTCATTAGGACCAGAGAGACCAGTCATAATGACATTCATTTTTCTATTGCCCACATAAAGCCAAGGGTAGTGACTGTCAGATATATCCCATCTACTCTGCCTAGGTTTTACTGCCAGGGAATGTGCATAATATGATTACAGACCTGGGCAGATTGCTGTACTATGTCAGATGGTTTTTTAAACTGCCATCTTCCAGATTCACTATTTATATTTAAAACGTCTTCAGTCCCGGTGCTTTAAAACATAAAATGAGTGTGTAATCAATGCAGTGATGTCTCTCTGAGTTTACAGTCTGGAACAATGGCTTGAAATGGCATAAATTGCCTTCTATTTCCTGGCAGGATGTTATTGCTGAAGTCTGGTGGCAATTCTCTTAACATTAATTATTTCACAACTGTAATCACCCACACTGGACGTACCTACAGCTTTTGGCAAATGTTTGCTGCATGAAGTTAAAGACATCTTTTTCCCTGCATTTTTAAAGTAATTCTCTACCTGGCCAGCAAAGTCAGGGAACGAAGAAATACGTCTCTTCCCAATCAAACTGGTCCCTCAATACTGAAAACCAAACATTGTCTTATGCTGTTTTAGGTGCCTGAAGACCCAGTTATCCTTTCTCTAACTGCCAATCTTCCGTTTTCTTTTAGCTTCTCAAATGTCTTGTGTTGCTGAATTTAATTAAATGATATTTGATATTAATGTAATACTAGAGGAACAGATACCTATTCAACAGGACCATGTAAGAAAGTGGAAAACAAGAAAGAAAGTACACTGAGTGACCCAGTTACTTGATTTCATGGTGCCTACCCTATATTTCAAATCCAACATGTGACAGAAGTCCCTTTTTATCTCTTGTTATCTAAATTGTCAGTGATAAACATGCATAGATACTGCTCCAATCAATGAGAGGCTTTTTCTGGGTTCACAGAAACACCATCTAAACTTTCCTCACCTCCTCAGAAAACTTTCCAGTTTTCTGATATGCAGCAAATACTGCAGCATGCAATGAATGTCACCTTCCTGTTTTCTGACAAATTTATGACCACATTTTCCTCAAGAACAGTTGAATAGGTTACTCCCCTATGTGCTACCATTCCTGCCGGAGACGGAAAGTCAGAAACAGTTTTATTTACCAAAAACAGGTTGCCTTTTTCTTGAAGAATGTTTTGTTCCACTTGGTTAGCATAAGGGAAAGAGGAGGAAAAGGAGGGAGCAAGCAAGGTAGAATAAACTGTACCCTACCCTCTGAAAGAAGCATTTGGCACACAGTTCACTAACAGTTTATTAGCAGAGATAATTAGCAAGTCAGCTTCTGTCTGTTTGTCTGTCTCCTGTTCAGTTATGTTTTGCTATCACAGTAGTTCCAGTCATCTTCTTTCTTCCTACACAGCAAATCTACGAGTAGATGAATTTTTCTGGCACTATTTAATAATTCATTTTTTATTGTCCACAGGGTTTATATGTAGCTATTTTTGTAGCATGAGTGAAATTGCATTACACAGAGCATTTTTGAACATTTGCCCTGTCACATCCTTTGCAACTTGTACTTATGGAGGATGAGTTGAACAACGTAGTTTACAAGCTAGATACAGGCACCACTAAATGAAGGACTAGCTCACGATGAGAGCAAACTTCTGGGATTACAGTTACAGTCCTGGGACAGCAGCATTCCCAGAGGACAGAGAGATGTTCAGATGAAAGAAGAGGGCCATAAGCCTTGGAGAGGATGGCTTTATACATCTTCCAGAGACAGTTCTTTTTTGCTAAACTGTGTTTCTGATTTACCTTTTTGTCTCACAACAGCTCCAAGGACACATGTCATGACAGATTTTCCCTGACTCGTGTACAGACGAAATGTTCAGGAAAAGGTAAAGTTACATACTGCAAATGTTGAGGCCTCCAGACACTGAAACAGAGTCCTTCATACTCTTTCTTTTTTTCTCCCTTTTTCATGAGACACTTCACCTTTTCACCAGGTTTCTTCCATCTTCTTTTCTTCATCTATACTCTTACTTTCTTCTTGTTCGTAATTTTAAGAAAGTTTTCATTCAGTTGCTGCTACTTCTTCCTTCAATCAATCATATACTTTCAAATTTGGAGGGGAATCATGAGGGACTTCTTTCCTAAATGTACAAATAAATTCCTTCTTACTCTCATGATGTTAGAAGGAGAATATAAAGGATAAAGAACACAGTTGAATCAAAAATTCTGCTTTGCATTCATGAAGTGTTTATAAGAATAAAATCTTGCCACTGATTGTCTAGTTACAATCAAGATGCACATCCCAAGCGCAACTAGTAAAAACTCTATGTCCACAGCAATAAAGCTGCAAGAACAATACAAATCAGACAGCAAGGCCAAATTACTCTGTCAGACGAAGTGTTGATAGCTGTCTTGAAGAACTTTACTGTAGGTTGGTTTTGAATAGAGAGAAGGGAAATAGCTAAAAGTATCAAAAGAGAAATAGTAAAACGTATTGTATTTGGAGAAAAATAATCTCATGTCGCAATACCAAGGAGACAATGCACTGCAAAAGAAATCTGAAATGCTGACTGAAAAAATATGTTTATCATAAAAATGGAACTGTCTAGAACTATCTACTATCAAGGAGGGATGAACACAAACAGAGAAAGAAATAATCACAAATAGATGAAAAATGTTGGTATAAATCTGCCCAGAAATGAGGATGAGTATAACAAGCTCCAGTGAAACTTGGATGAGAAAGCAGCTCTTAAAAGCAAATTTTCCTCTTCGGAATAAACAAAAAACAGATTGCAGAGAGATATTTACACATGATAATTCATACTTTTCACAGGCACTTTTAGTGTGCTGCACTTAAGGTCAAGGCAAAGAACTGTACGGACTAGGAGAACTCAATGGACAAAAGAAAGCTCTCAGAAAAAATCAAGCAACTAAATTAAGGCACCTATGCCACCTTGATTCAGGCTCCAACTATATCATCTACATTTGCATGGATGTTATTAGATGCTCATTGTTCTTTTGCTACATTCAGTGGATAATTGCATTACACAGAGTAGATGGTGTTTATTTAATAGAAAGTGAGACACTAATTTTTCAAAGCCTCCAGCTGCAATGAAAATGAAACTTAAAGGTACTGTGATGATAACCACCTCTATTATAAGTGCAGGCCCACGTGTCTAGGTCCTGTGATCATGCAAATAAAGGCATTACTATAGCATAAGAGGCAAGCATCTGTCTGGCATTTCTTTTTTATGAGTACTTGGAAACTTTTTATTTCCCATATGTGTCCTTCTCTGTACCTATTTTCTAAAATGTAAGCTGAAGTAAAACAAAATAAGCCAGAAACTGTTGTATCATGGCAGTGGTCTGTAGATGTCATCAGTACAATCAGGAACTACAACAGAGGGTTGATGACACTTGAGGAGTATCTACTTCAACCCTAATTTCTGAATAGGAGCATGTGACTGCAGTCACAGAGCCTTATCCAGTCTTTACCCACTCTTTTCCATCTTCTCCAATTTGTTCCACACCAGCCTTTTCTTCACGGGTTACCTGTTTTTTCTCTTTTCCATTCTTCTTGACTGCACAATGATGATTTCCCCCTTTCAGCATCTCACTCCCACAGTTTGTCCATCTTGTCTCAATATTTCACTAATAACCAGATTTGTCCCTGATGATCCCAGCAGTTACTCCCTGCCCTGTCCCAGTTCTGCTCAGCTGTGTGTCACAGCCTCCTCCTTTGTTTCCAGCTGATAGTCAAGGATTTTCCACCTCTATATTTGAGGCAGGTACTCAGATTTTGTTGATCTCTGGTCATGACCATTTTCAATGATCCTCTGGTTCAGAGAAGAGGCTCAGTTTAGAAGTCTCTATCTCTTCACAAACTCTACAGGATTTCAAGGCAAAATGGCTTTGTAACTTGCAGACCTAATTTTAGGTGGTACATACATTATCTATAGTGCCTGGGCAGTGACAGGAGTTCCCTTATTTATCCTGGGATATAATCTGCAGTTTTTTGCTAATGAAATCTAAGAAATCAACCCCATGGTTGTATACGATACTTCTTCAAAATGTAGAATGCCTTGATTTTGAAAGAGATGGCAAAAAATGATGGAAACTTAGTACAGTGGACTATCTCTATTTTCATGACCAAATGTTCAAAAAGAAGGCACATTCTGAATATTGCTGTTGTATCTGGACAATCAACCATACATACAGATTAAGTTGCCTGTAAGAAATAGATTTTACAGCCTATTTAAGGATACATCTCTTCTTACTTCTTTCATACCCTAGTACTAATGAGCGTGTTGCTTTTAAAGAGTTTCAGTTATGCTATCATAACAAAATAATACCCCTAATGTTTTCTTGTACATAGCAGATGTTAGTGGGAAACCTATTCTAGATAGATAGGTATGTTAGTGTGATCATTCACAACATCTTATACAATAAGAGTACATTAATATATCACTACTTGCATAAAGACTGACACTGTGTGGAACTATCATTTTTATATTTATTCAGATAAAATCAACAATTTTTGTGGTATTACACTTTGTGGGCTTCTTTCCATTAATAATGCAATGTATATTGCTGTTTTATGTTGCCCTTTACTTTTCATAAGGGTTGTAATTTGAAATGTGTTTGGGTGGCACCTATTTTTCAGGTGCAAAGTCCTAAAATACCTTGTAGTCAGACAGCATTGCTGGACACTCAATGTCAGAACCATAAAAACTACTAACAGAAAATACCTGGGTAGCAGCTCTGAGCCTCTCTAAAGGCAGATGATAATCTGAATGGGCTATTAAATCACTGTATTAATTGTAACAGCAGTTATGTGCTGGCGGCTTCCATTGTACAAGGCTAGCTCTTGACTGATGAATTCTCTGTAACTCATGACTGACATTAATTTGATAGGGAGATATAAGTAAAGTTTTCTTTTTATACTGAAAAAATTTAAGATGAGGAAGGCTCTGGCATTTAAATTTTCCAAAGACTTTCTTGAAAGTCAATTGCTCTTCAATATTTAAGGTGGATGAGGTGTTTTTTTTTTTAATTTACAACATTATCTGATTAAAAAGGCATAGCTTCATTTGGACTTATTCATTTATTTGTGTTCATTTCTGCATTTGTTGTCAATGATTCAAATAAGATTGATAACATATAACCCACAAGAATAAAAGCTTATTAGAATGAGTCAATTATAATGAGAATTTATAATTTGAATCTGAAAGAAGGCACTCAAGTGGAAATTATTTTATTTTAAATTGTTAACATCAATCTGAACTCCTATAATTACAAAAATTTTTAAATACTATGATGTAGCTGAGCTCTGCGATTTCATACTACACGCTTGGTATATTTTCCATCTAATTATCTAGTTTCTGAAGATCATACACTAAATCCTGTGGTTCAGTGATCCAGTATAAAAACTAGTAAGAGATAAGGCGACATAAAGCTCACTCATGTATTCTACCATTACATTTTCCATGTATTGAACCGAATCCCCAGCTTCCTAGTCCCTACAGGGTCCAGCTGTAGAATACCAGTTTTATACCAGTTTGTAGCTCCACTCTTAGCCACATCCAGCTCACTTAGGGGGTAAAATCCTCTCCAAAGCCCAAGGTGTTACTGCCATGAATTTAAAAGAACCCTGGAAATGTCAGCATGGTGTAAAAAGAAAAAGTTACTGAGTCCATCTCCCTCTACCGAAGCAGGCTAGACCGTTCTTAATAGATGTTCCACTGGTCTCTCCTTCAAAGTGTCCAAACATAGAAATCCTATTTTTACACTAGGCAGCTTGTTCCTGTTATTAATTATCAATGTGTTTTGGATATTATCTTTTTTTCATTCAACTTAAACCTCTCTTGTTGCAAATTCAGCCAATTTTGTCCTTGTCCTCCAGTAGACATGGAAGATAACTGAGTATAACAAGTAAAAGCCTGCATGTACTGGAGGACGTATCCTTTAACAATCTTATTTTTCTAGACTAAGTTAACTCAGTGCTTTTGAACTGTCCTCAGAGATCATATTGTCTAAATCATTTAGTGTTTTTATCTCTACTCTGAACTCATTCTAATTTGTCTACATCTTTCATAGAGAGTAATTTCTAAAATTAGACACATCATTTTTGCTGAGGCCTCACTGTATCTGGAAAAAGCAGAATAATTACTACCTGTATTATGTAGCAACAACTGCTAATACCCCCAAGAATGAAGTGAGTTATAGCTTTCTCACCTGATAGTTATCCTTTCGTCTTCCCAAGAGACCCTACCTAACAGCACTTTGAATTTGCTAAGTCGCCTTTGTTGAAATATACTTTTGTCAGCCTTTATCCTCCTCTTCCATGCTGCATCCTCTTCCTAGAATCCCAGATACATCATAATCTTGATACCTACAGTGACACGTCTTCTGTCTTTGGATTTTCAAGTGGTATTGTTTGGCTAGCTAGAATCATATCTAAAACTTCTAGTACTAACCATTTATTCAAATAAAAATATTGTGTCCATCTGAGAAGTTGTTATACCATGTGTGAAACGCAAAATTACTCCTCCAAAGATACAAAGTTAATTAAAACCATCTACTACAAACCTGCTATTTCAATGCATTACATAGCTACACAAAAATAGCCTCATCCACCTACTCCTTCTGTTTGTCAGTTTATAGTAAATCCTTACCATTAAATTAACCTTATTCTTTTCCCCTTTCATCTTCACCCAAGTATCCACCACACTGCCTCCTCCTGAACTTCAGAGCAGGTATGTGTACATTCTTGATCCACACAGCAACAGTTCCCCGTGTTTTTCCTTCAGCATGGGCAGGGTTTCACCCTATATTTAAACTAGACGTTTATTTCATATAAATGTTGACTTATATCCTGAAGCCTCAAAACTTGCCTGGGTACTTTTCAGAGAAAACAAAGGATGACCTCTTGTAGTGACCTGCATGTGTGCCAGCACAAGAACAATGCAGACTAGAAGAGCATGTAAGGAGAAGCTGGCTGAGTAGGGATTAAAATGGATGAACATAAAAAGGCAGTATTTTATTAACATAACAAAATGCCCCACAATATAGCCAAGTGAGTAAACAAGAAAAATCTGTAACAGCCCTATAATTATCATGTAAATTGAGATTAATAATAGTAGAAATATTCATCCCATGCTCTTCTAATCAACAAATAGTAGATTACAGCATAATTAGTAGGGAATTTATATATGATTATTAGGCTCTAGATTACATGGTGACTAATTATAGTAGCAATCTGAAGGCACGCTAATGACCATGGAATCATCTGGCAAAAAGTACATAAATTAAAGTTGTATTATGTCTTAGAATTGTGTATATGATTGAACATGCATTAAAATATAACAACATATTTTTCATTATTTATCCATTTCTCCAAAATAATAAAAAATAAGTCATTAAAGTAATATTTTTGAAAAAACACAAGGTAGATTATCAGCACAAGATTTAGTAGAAAATATTATTCATGATTTATTGAATGACCATGACTATGACCACGACCACAAAAATATCTGTATCAGTTTCACTAGTCCAGAAAAATGACAATTTAGAAAAAATTGGAAAGCCTAAGCAGTATGATGGACACATGATATTTTTGTGACTGTCACTCCTAATTAATTCCAGTGACTAATATATAGGACAATCTCTGTCCTTTAAAATGAGAGCACATCCTTAAGAACTTAAAAACAATGTGAATTATTACTGACAATATAAATAAAATTTATGAGGTTTTCTAATTCAACCAAATATAAAACTGGTTTCCTATGTCCACATAGGGACGCCAATAGTATGATTTTCTGATGCAGTACGGCATGCAGCAACTGTCTTGGGTGAAACTACCAGAGACTGAGCATTAATGAAACTCAGACCCTAATTTAGCAGCCAAGAGTAAAATTTCAGTGTTAAGTTCAGACAGCCTTAAAAACAATCCTCATAAGAAATTATCATAAAGTGCTCTTTTAATATAATTATTTTAAAACAATGATAATTTATTTCCTGATAAAATCAGAAGAGTGGGTAATTTCTGCGCAATAGAAGAGATCATTTGTACAGCCACTGCCATATCCACTCCTTCATTTTTCAATGTCTGCTTTCTCCTGCAATCCAGAACAATAACAATGATCTTTAAAATCAATAGAGACTCTCTAACAGGCATGAAAAGAGAGAAAGAGAGGCAATGGAACAGAGCATACAATCAGCAGAATGCAATTAGAAGAGTGGGAAAGTTAAATGCTAGTAAAAAGAATAAAGTGTGGGAGAAAGAACATCTAATGAGAAATAATATGGAAAGAGTGTGGACCATAATCTTGCAGCTGCTTAAACCAGCTTGACTTTTAAGTTCTAGTTATAAATGCTAAATAAGATCAAAAGACTTGTTCTCAAGTGAATAATTTGACATAGCATGCTTCATTCTTATATTAATAAGGACCTGGGAATGTGCTAGAGACCATTAATCTGTCCAGTGCTGCTTAGCCCTATGGAAGTCTTACAGAAAGGCTGAATTCTGCTTATCAATTAGCAGTTCTCATAAACTGTGAATAGCATGTACAGAATCGGGACATACATCAGTTGATCTGTGAAACTTCCATTACTCAAGGCAGGAATTATTTCTGAAACTATAACTGCCTGATTTCTTTTAAGAGTCAGCTTGGGAGGAGACCTGGCCTGTGCAGTTCTTCCCCCTGTAGCGCAGAAGACTGGTTTGGTTGCCCCTCTGGCATCATCCAGCCTCTTCAAGCTGGTACAGAAATGTCATGGGCTGAGGAATCACACAGAGAAGAAATGGTTATTGAGTAGCCCATTTTCTGGAGCTAGTGATGCAGGGATCAAAACCAGGGCTGTTCTCAACCTCAAAAAGATTAGGAAGCCTGAAGTTATTTCTTTTCATTGTGTGCAAATATTTAACACCTTCTCTGCAGGGCTTTTCTCCAGGGCCTTTTGCCAGACAAAGTTTAGTAGCAAAGTGACTCTGGTATTGCTGTGAAGAGCACAGTGAGGCCAAAGGTGGAAATGGATACCTCAGGCTGTGAGATGTAGTTAAAGCAGCAGACTTTGTAATGACTAATATAGCTTATATCATACCCCGTCTGTATGTTTCTCCTCTTCAGCTGAATTTTTATTTCCATATGGTCCTCACTGATGTTTTTGTAAAAACGTTCCCACGCTAAGGTGACAACTACAGGGTGCAATAGCGTTAATATATTCACCTGGTACAACATAAAAGCAGCATTGCTACATTAGCCAACGTTGCATATGAGTTTAAAAACCCTGTCAGTTGAGTACTTGCATACTTAACTGCTTCCAAAATTCTGAATGAGGATAACTATGGATGCTGTTCCACCCTTCACTTCACAGTGAAAACAAATTCTAACTTTTTCCTGATTTGCTATCCTTTTTAGGGAAATCCAGCTGCTGTATTTACCTTTATCACCAGTCATAGCAACAATTAAGCAACCCATTAATCACTCTGAGGAATTTTTCCTAAAAAGATTTTGAAAAAAATTAAGGGTTCAGCTGATAAAATAAATATATGTGAAATGGATGAGAAGGACAGAGATGGACACTGGTATAGGAAATCTGCTAAATATTTATATTCCTGCAAAATAGGTAAAAAATTGAATTATTAGGGATCAATACATTTTTAAAGACACATATGCAAGACATAAACAGATAGAAATGCCACTACAGAAGGTGAAATAAATCTAAACCAGCAAAAGTGAAGACAGTTGTGACTAAGAATGAGTGAAATATACCAAAAATTGTTACGTTTTACAGAAATGAAAATTAGATAGAATGAAGGGTATGTAAATTTGTATGCTACTAAACAACAAAAAGTAGCAAGAGCTCCAAAACAGATTCTGTTCCAGAATGATGAAATAGATGAAAGATAGGGAGAAATACAGAGAGATAAAAATGTTAAATATGTAATGAGAAAGAACAAAACCTAACACAGGTAAGTTAAGATGTATTTGACAGTAGAGCAGGGTCTAGTTTTCAAACGAACAGTCATGACAGCTTTCATATATTTTATATTATAAAAGGTGAGATGCAATTACAGAAGAAAGAAAAGAGATTGTTAAAGACAGGAAAAACAGAGGTGAAATAATGGAAAAAGAAATGAAAAAATGTCAAAAATCAGAAAAGATAATACCACCTTGATAATTGCTGAAAAAATCATAGGACGACCTGTCCAATACTTGTGGCAATGTGTTCGAAAGGAAGATAGTGAAGAATTACAAATGATAAAAAGAAGTCAAGATTGGCAAGATCTTGTGTTGAATTTGGCTCTGATGAGAGATTGCAGTAATAAGATTACAACAAAACAGACATTAGAATGTCAGATTTCTTTTTCAACCACATGAAGATGGGTTCTTCCCAAATACTTGTGAGAATAAGGCCAAAATAAGACAAAAAAAAAAAACAACCAACAACAAAAGACATGTCTATGTTATAAAAGGCAGCTAATGCACTACAGAAATGCAAAGGAAGTAGGAATACAAAAGAAATCACTTCACTTGGAATGAACTCATGGAGTGTATTCTCAAGAACTACGGTTTAAGATTCAACTGTGAATGCAGTCCAAAGAATGCTAGGAATCACTCAAGACAAGTTTCACTATCTTTGTGTCTTTTCTGGCTATTCTCATTAATTTTGATGAACCAAATTATATCTCAGGTAAAACAACAATTTCATCATTAAATGTAGGTAAGTCAAAAGTCCAGTAGCATCCTGGTGTGTATTAGAAATAGTGTGGCCAGCAGTACTAGGGAATTGATCATCCCCCAGTACTCGGCACTGGTGATGCCACAACTCAAGTACTGTGTTCAGTTTTGAGCCTCTCACTAAAGGAAAGACGAGATGCTGGAGTGAGTCCAGAGAAGGGCGATGAAGGTGCTGAAGGGTCTAGAGCGTGTTCCTTATGAGCAGCAGCTGAGGCAACTGGGGTTGTTTACCCTGCAGAAATGGAGGCTGAGGGGAGACCTTGTCACTCTTTACAACTACCTGATGGGAAGTTGTAGCGCGGTGGGGGTTGGTCTCTTCTCCCAAGTAACAGGCGACAGGACAAGAGGAAGCAGCCGCAAGTTGTGCCAGGGGAGGTTTAGATTGGATATTAGGGAAAACCTCTTCACTGAAAGGGCTGTCAAGCATTGGAACAGGCTGGCCAGGGAAGTGGTTGAGTCATCATCCCTTGAGGTATTTAAAAGATGTGTAGATGTAGCGCTGAGGGACATGGTTCAGTAGTGGAATTGGCAGTGTTAGGTTAACGATTGGGCTTGATGGTCTTAAAGGTCTCTTTCAACCATAACAACTCTATGATTCAATGATTCTATGAAATGTAAGCTGTATTATTTTAAGAACAGCAGTCTTATAAAGCAGCTTTAGATGATATCTAGATGCAAGAGGAAACATAGGTGTTGTGACTCCGCTATATTCTGTAGTGAGTCAATGGCAAGAAATAGTTTGACAAAAATATGTCTGTGAGGTCATCATCTTATGTGGGTTTCTTCAGCTGCAGCACCATTGCACATGGCTCACATACATCTTCTATTCCTGACCACTTCTTCCATTTTTCTGGGAGACCCATTTTTGCAGCTGTGTGGTAACCCAAACCAAGGAACTGATGAGGCTGAAAAAAGCCCTCTCTTTCTATTACATCAGTTTTCAGCCTGATGACTTTGTCAGGACAGTTCACTGGGTGGTTGTGCAACGGAGGAGCCAAGTGGAAGGGGCTGGGGGAAAGAGAAACAATCTGCTGAGGGCTGCTTAACTTGGCCTGAATCACATTTTGTCCCAATGGCTGCAGTGATAAGGCACCTGCGTTTCCATCATCTTGATTTTGTATACTGCTAATCTGCACATCAAAAGTAAAGTCTTAGCTTTGCCTTCAACACACTTGCCCTTGCCTCCTCTTGCCTGCACCCACTCATGGATGATTACTAGTTTCTCACTCAATGCACTGGACTCTGCAACTCTGATTTCAGTATTCTGTAGTGTAGTCAGCAGTGCTCATTCTTTCTGTTTCTTATGCCACAGAAATAATCTGGTCCTTCAGGGAGAAACAGAATTTTGCAGAGTGAAAATAAAGAACAGTAATTTCCCTGCACTCACAGAAATGCCATTTTGTTCAGAAAGTTGTGTGGTATCTTGAATAAATGTGCCTGTTTTCAAAATTTAAAAAGTGAAAAAGAACAATCTTAGATGAGATTTCTAAAAGGGAACCAATGATACAGCATGGCATTTTACAATGTAATTATATGCTTTTGATAAAGTGCAAAACATAGCTGTCATAGAGGCACTCAAGTAATTATCAAATGTGTCTCAAATAAAAATGTTAAACCCTTAAGCAATGTTTGGTTCAAATTTGAAACATTTTGTTTCAAACTAAAATATGGCAATATAAATTCTGATTCTAACCTAGTTTTAAAGTTCCCTGTGTCAGGTAAATGAGCTACTTATAAAATGCCTGATTTTCATTAGCAGAAACCTAGCTAAAAACAGGAATGCTGAAATAAGTGGTAGACTACTTTAGGTTCAACTTTACACATTACAAAAGCAAAAGCTATAGAATAAATAGTGAGTTAGTAATTTGCGTTGTTTTTGGGAGGCAGCATATAAAATTCTCAGAAGTTTTGATATGAACACTCCCTTACTGTAATGATACAAAACTTTGTTGGGTAAGAACAAATAGATAGAACCAGAAATCTTTCTGTGGTATAGAAAGATGACTTTAAGGGCTCCAGAGGTCATCTAGTTTTCCCCATCTTAAAATAGTTCCCTTACCAGGCTTCACTGCAGAGGAGGTATTCTCATGGCCTTGAATCATTATCACAGCTTCAGCAGAAACTCTTCTCTGAACAGAGGCAGACCTTCCTTTCATGAAAAGAATAATTTTTCAGGATATTTATATCATCGGAGTATTATTTTGAGATGTCTAGTGCATAATCACTTCTAATGACAACTTATGGTATTTCTGTAATATGGGCGAACACAGTTCTTTAGATTATATTAACATGTGAACTAAAAGAAAATAGTTTATTTGGAAGGCCCTAGCACAGAGATTTACATGTGTCAGTAATGTATCATTTGCTAGTCTTTTATTTTTGCACTACACTGTACTGTAAGGTTCATTTGTCAAGAAATTATTTCATATTTTCAGCAAATTTAGAAAAGCACAAAAATGTACATTTCTATTATGATATTTCCTTGGCATCAATAGTTCCACTTTTGACACTTTTACTGCTTTATGAAGCTAAAATTTAGTACATCATGGGAAAAGAATAAATTGGGGTGCTAAAGAAATACTTGAAAGTGAATTTTTGAGTTTCTAGCAAACCTGTGTCATGAGTGCATCTTTTCCCTTCATTCCTTCATTCTGCTGAATCGGACTGATTTGGTAGAAAAGGTTCCTAGAGTCATGCCTATAATTTTAATGGTTCAGTGAGACCAAAGGTAATTTTTCTCTTCTTCTTTCACTCGACTCTCACCACAACTGCAGAAAATGTTTAAATTATAAGAGTTTCAATCTAGTAAAGCACTTACTGCTAAGTATATGCTTAGGTTTTTGTTAGTCAACAAAGCACTTGAACATTTCTTTCGTTCCTACTGGCTTCAAATCATATATAAGCTAAAACCAAAACACATACAAATTTGCTTCCATGAAACAAGGCCAAACTGAGAAATACATTCTAAATTGACTTATCCAAGAAAAGCTTCAAGCTGCTATCTGATTCCATTAGAATTCATTAAAGATTTTATCCCGCTCAAAATCCCTGAGTATAGCTGGGGAGATTAAATTGTCAACCTTTGAAATCTTGTCTAAAGTTAAAACTTTTCTGCCAAAAAACTTAAAAAAAGTATCAAAGTTTTCCTATTAAGCTAATAACTACTGATTTTTAAGAAATAAAAATAACCTACAATGTAATAAGACTAAGATATGTGATATTTTTAATATTATAAATAATATTATAAATAATAAATGCTAAAGAAATTAAAATAAATGTTAAAATAAATAATAAATAAATGTTAGTAGTGTTTTCAAATTAGCTAATGATAACCACTTCTTACTGAATCTCAGAAATAATATCACCAATCATTTTTGCATCTCTTCTCAAATGCACAAGTCATCTTTGGGCTGTCTTTTTTTTCCCTGTCAAATATTATAAACGAAATAATTTTTGTAGAACAGCAGACTACACTGTTGAAGATCTTGAATATTTATAGTGAACGGAGTACCTATCATTGGTCAGGTAAAAGTTACTCCATCCCCACATAACAGAGGAGTACCGAATAAATCTGAAGAAACCTTTTATGTCTCAGTCTTCCAGTTTATCCTTGTTACTCTACTACCTGTAGCACGATCATAACCTGAATTTTCAAATATTCAGCTCTTAATTCCCTAACCTATCTGAAAACCTGCCTGCATGTCCCTTTGTTAAGACACCCACTGAGGGCATAGGCTGGCACAGTCAGGTATTACCACTGGCAGAAAAATGAGGTGGTCAGCTGCTCAGCCTAAAGAGCGTATGCTCATTCAGAAACACCTTTCCAGGTGTTCCGCTAATCACCTGTATACCCTAAAACTTGTACCTGTGTATTTTTAGGGAAGCAATTCTGTCTCTTCACCACTGTTCCTTTGTCAAATCCCTGTATACCCTTACCTACATTTCTTCCTGAATCACAGTAATTTTCTTCTTTTCAGTATTCCCCAAGTTCTGGTTGTTCACATTCAGATACTAAGAAAAACTGATGAACCCAGCTAAGTCATTGCTAAAGAACTTCATCTTTCTCCCATTAATTTTAGAATCAGACCGATATGTGGAGCCTAAATCAACCAAAGTTTACATAAACTCCAGGCTGCACATGCCTTCACACCCATACACAAAAGTCATGTGCTACCATAACCGCCATTTATTGGCCATTCCACCTATGGAATTTGAAAAGGACAGAGTTGGCCAGGGAAGTCATGTCGTGAGCCATGGTACATTCAAATCCAATTTAACTCTTCAGCAGTTTCTGTAGACTGGGCTTCTCAGTCCCTAGTGAAATGTAAATCTGTTGTTCCCCACTAGAAGTTCAGTAGGAAGCTGAAAAAGGAAACCCTGCCAATGTTCTCCTCTGAGAGGCTCTCTCTGGCGCTCAGAAATCCCAGGCAGCCTTCCTCCTCGGCAGTGCCACCTGGAAGTGCCGCTCTGATTCCCACTACCCTACTCACCCTGCATTGCAGTCAGTTTTCAAACAGGAACACTCTTTTCTCCTTAGCCTGTATGTTTGCTATTATTTATTATTTCCATTTGCCATTTTTTCACATACTATGCTATTTCTACAGTGAATTTGGATATACTTTTTAATGGAGAATATCAAAAAGATGAAGCCATCTGGCACAGTTTTCAATTCATTTTTGAGCAGTAAACTTCTCGTCTGTGTAAGTGTCATTGGCAGATACAAAACTTGTTCTAAGCAAGGCAACTGCTTGGCTGTCTGATGAAAGGGTGTGTAAAAACAGAAGCAGATAAGAAACCCACAGTATATAAACATGAGGAGAACAGCTTCTTATAACATGAAAGCAGCACCACTGATAAAGTGGTTAAGGCAGTGAAGTATCTGAAGAATAACAGTCACATAAAAAGGAGTAACCAAACAAAGATCAAAATCTTATCCCTATGCTACAGGACCTACCAAGTAGTTAAATGCAGGAAAAGTTAAAAACAGAGTTACAAAAAATATATATATTTTTATTAAAATATATATAGTCAGAGGTTTTTTAGTAAAATAGATTATGTAAGACTGTATGGCTTTCATGACATATACAGGAATGAAAAAGAAGGAAAATAGAACTGTTCAAAATGAAAATAATTTGTTTAAACACAAAAAAAAAGGTCTTTCAAAAATAAGTGCAGAAAGAGCATTGTTACAGTGTTTGTTCTCTCCTCCACCCCAAAAATTCTGTTTTTTTTTTCCTTTCTATTTCTAGTTAATAGGTTGCAGACAAGCCCAGGCATACCTGAACAGCAATAAGAGCTAAACTTACATGTGGAAAAAAAGTGAGTGCAGACATACTAGATAAAATAGATTACAGATACATTATGTGAAATATATTTTAAAAATTAATACGTCATATTAAGGGTGCACAAATAAAAGAAATGGCATGCCTTACATGATACCTAAAAGAACAGTATCCCTTTTCCTCTTTATCCATTTACACATTGCAGTATCAGACCAAAAGGAACTGGGGTTCTAGGGGATTGATGTTTTCCCTTCTCAGCCACAGCTAGAAATGGAGAAACAGGATGTTCAACTGAGGCTGTAGACCCAAGTGTTTGCCTTGTGAAGCCTGTCTGGAGCAGCTGGGGACTGTGAACAAAACCTCACAATTAATTCCAATAGTAAACTAATGAGAGGTCTCTCTGGCTCTGTGGTGTGCTGATTAGCAGTCAGCTCCATGACCCGAATGCTGAGCCCGGTAAAATCGATGGCAAAACTCTTCTTTTTGACATGAGCAGGATTGTCCATCACATTTATGAAGGACAGCAGCAGCTACAAGGGGTTATCTGCAGTTCCAGTGCAATCTCCTAAACATCTCTTCTACCTGCAGTTTCCTTTACCTGCAAATATACCAAAACAGGAAAAAAGCTACAGAGCCAGTGAGAGCCTTCTGCACAAGAGGAATGGCCACATGCGTGCAAAAAGGCTTCCACAGCATTTCAGACAAACTTAAAGTATTAAAAGTATTGCCTATATGAATGACAAGGAAAACATCTGATGTTTAAATGGTAATGTTTAAAATTGGATTCCAATTTACAATAATGAAAGCAATTCTTAATATAACTTAAAGTTGTTATAGATATATATATAGACACATCATAGGAAATGCGAATAAACACATAATACATTTTGAGAAACTTACTAAAATGGAGAGAGGGAAACAACAGGACTGAGGATCTTTTTGCTATAAGCTAAGACTCTCAAAAATAATTTCTTCTTTTACAAAATCATATTATCTACTAAACCTGGACATTGGTAAGTGCAAGATTCACATTAATTTCCATTAGGTTTGAATCAGTATCTAAACAACTATCTTTTAATACCTAAAGTGTAAATTGTGTCATTATTAACTAATCACAGCAAACAAACAAACAAGCCAACCACCCAACCAACCCCAAGCATATGTAGATTGTACCCGATATAAAGCCTCTGTCATCACAGAAATATCCCTGTGCCTATGAGGAGTAGATGGGTGGATGGAGAAAAACAATCATGGCAAAAAGAGATAGACATGTTGAGAAACTTCCCAAAACACTGGATACAAGCCTTAATAAAGTGAATTTTTTAATGATGAGAATAACTTCTCTGCCTCACGACAGACATGATCTGATTCCTAGATATACCAGGTTCAACGCTGATAAAGAATGCTTCCATTTATTTTTAGCTGACTTAAAACATTTCTTCTTCCTAAATGAATTTTTCCTCTGATTCAAGCCACTGTCGTCCCCATTCTCCTCAGACTTGCAGGAAATTACATTGACAGTGCATCAATTGAATATATCTCCTGAAATGCTATTAGCTTGAATTCCAGCTGTCAGATTTCAATTTTAATTAAATAATCCTAATTTCATCTGTATAAAGTTTGTAAAATTAGATCAGTCTGAAACCTGGATAACAGAACAGCTGTGCACCTTGGCTTTCCCAAAGTTCTCATCCTTAACAGAACTATGAACGGGTGATACACTTCAGCTGTCCAGAGAAATGATCCATTGCCTTCCAACAAACACAAAGACTGGAAACAAGATCAGCTCAAAATCCAGAGATCAGCTGCTAAGTATAAGTTACATATATATATATATACACATATAATCCAGAGATAAGCTGCTAAGTAGGGAAGTTATGTAATTAGGAATTTTGCAAGATGAATTAACTATTGGTCTGCTTATATGTTGCTGAACTCATCTACATTCATATTCTGCATTGCCCAACATTCACTGCACTATGTATTTGTTATGTCGACTATTTTGCAGATTTTATACTGCACAAAAGCAATATACAAGGAAAAACAAAATGCACCATAAATTAGCAAAAAAATGTGAGAGTGGTAAACATATAAAGCCCTTCACGATAAATTGTCCTTCTTCAGGATTGAATGTGACCAGCGATGTAGCACATAAGCTTGGACATAACCTAGGGTTTGCACAGATCTATGATGAACATATATGAACTTGACTTTTCCAAAAAGCCACAATGGTTTCTTTTTGCTGAAGTTCATAGTTAAATGGGCAAGACGCCTGAGTAAAATGTATTCCTGTTTTATATTTGAAAATAGATTAATTTCCAGTTTTGTTGCTTGAACAGTTTTATGCGTTTTGGTTTATGCTCCTGTTCATAAAAAGTGCATGTATGACTTTAAGTATGTATGTAAACTCAATCGCAGTCATTGAAATATTGCACCTTGTGACTAATTCCATCAGTTTTAACAGAATCTAGGCACTTGCCTAAAACTAATAGAAATTAAGTAGGTGCTTAAATACTTTGCTTAATGAGTCTGAAATGACTCTCATGTACTGAACAGTTCATGAACTGAACTGTAAACAGAAGAATGAATCACAGCTATTTCACTTGGTATTTGTTCAGCAAAATATATATTTGATTAGCAGAAAAAGTTTGAAAATAATACATAAATATTATTTCATACATAAGTGTACAGAAATGAATTCTAAGAAATCTCAAATCTATTTCTTCTCCTTCAGTAGTGATCAGACTGTAAGAGTATCAACAGAAATATTTTGAAGGCTTTTCTGTCTGCTTTAGCTCATGTTTCTATAAGGATATTAACTGATAGTGAAAGATAAAAGCATCACTCAGGCCAGCTTGGAATACTGAAGTGGTAAGTGTGCCATTACAGAATCTATAGTATTTTAATTAAATTAAATGAATGAAGTACAGAACACCAGAGGACAGATTAAGAAAAAAATATAGCAGAAGATATCAGTTATGGATATTAAAGGCATAATTAATGTTGCTGGAATCATCTGATAATGTCCTTTCTTTTCACAATTTAATTCAATTTTTAAAGATGTAGCTATCATGCAAATGCAAGTATTTTGATTTCAAAAATAAAGTAACAAGACTTGCTTACATTTACTTTGGGGACTGTGGTGTCATCTTCATTTTAGAGATAAACTGCAAAGATTTGTAGAGATTTGCCCAAACTTGAAGTAAGGGTTTATGTAAGTAAGGGTCGGACTTTGCCTAGCTGATTTTAAGTACTACAGAAGTAAGAGAGAGAATGGCAGCCTCTTGCCTAGAGCTAACTTGGATTAAATCTAACTGCATTATTTCCTGATAGAGCTAGGCAGACGCCTCCAGAATACAAAAAAACCTGGTAATCTAGATGAGATGCCCATCTCTTTCCTTTGGTTTTATGGCCAGCCTCAATGCCACTGTGAAGGGATTTATTCATGCAGAAGACTGAGTGAAGATCTCTTTAAAAACATCCACGGGAAACACTAATTGCAGCTGCCACCATGTACAACCATGGAGTATTCAATGTGCTGGTTTTTTTTGACAAGGGGCAATGGGAGAGACAGCAAAGGTATGAGCAGAAGAAAGTGGAGAATAATGCTGAACCAGCCTCAGAATTCTCCACAGCTGGGTGATCAGGGCACGGAATGCCCCAAAATCTTTTGCGTGGCAATGGTCTGGGGAACTGATCTGGCTAAAAACCCTAATAACTGTATTTTATAAATAAATCTCTGAACTAATGCCTGAACTGGCTCGCCAGGGAGCTATCTAAATGTCAAATGCAAAAGCAAGGGCGTGGGTGGGACTGCTGATGCGAGAGANNNAGGAGGATGAGGACAGAACTGTGGCAGCCTGGATTTAGATCAGCTTAAAATGAACCACACCTTTCTAAGCCTGAAGCCCGCATAAATTGTGACACGCGGAAAGCTTGACACTAAATCAATGAAGATACGAAGGACTCTTAAGCCTGGCATCTTTCTTACTTTGATGGCTGTGACTAAAGGAAGATTTTAGCTGTTTCCTTTTCCTCACACAAGTCCTTCATCTTGGATATGAAGACAATAACGTGAAATCAAAGAGAATCTCAAAAAAATGTGGAATTAAAAGATTTATTCTGTTCATGCATTAGATGTGTGTACCTTAGAAAAGACATTGTATGCAATATCACTTTAAAAGTCCTTTAACTATTCTAAATATAGAGGAAAAAATAGTTTGGCACAGAAATTTTCTATTTGTCTAACTGAGGATTCCTTGATGAGGTAGCTTAGTTCCCTGAGGTTGGTAGCAACAGATGGGTTTTATTATTCTGTTTGACTACCCTGAATGTTATAAAGTTCACGTAATGCATGTCTTGCTCAAAAAAAAAAAAAAAAGAAGAGAAAGGAAAAAAAAACGATAACTCTCATACCGATTTAATAATTTTTGGAATTTATTATTTTACAATAATCTTTGCAGAACCTTGATAAAATTTGTAAAAACATACCACGGCTACATACCATAAATTGTATAAATTAATGTGACTTGTACTATATTCAATTTCTACAACCTTTGCAGCATTCCACAGAGCAGTGAACCAAACACCTCATCTCATGGGCACACTTAAAAAAAGGAGTGTTCGTGAAGTAGGAATGCACAATATGGAAGAATATGTCCTGCAGTTGCCTTTAGTAATTTAAAGGGAGGAGGCTGGAGTGAGAACTCCTTTCATACAATTAAGATCAAAAATGCTGGATTTTCCATTTGCTGAGTGACTGCTATAACCAGCATGCTATCCTGAGTATTCAAAAGGAGCTGTGCTAGCGTGAATATACATATATATAACTAGTTCTTTGGGGAAAGGAATGAACAAAAAGATGTCCTACTGCACTGCTACTTTATGCTGTCTTCCATCTGAAGAAAATACCACCATCTGTCTTCGAAGAGCTTGTCCAGCACACTGGTATTTCAGTGTCTACTATTAGGTAACACCATGTTCTTCCAACACTTTTTTCTAAAAAGGTGGCCACGGCTTAATTTTGTGAGGGGAGCGGTTTTGCATGTATGTGAGATAGATAGACTTTCGGAATGCTTAACAGAACAAGTTCCTCAGCAAACGCAGGCAAAGCAACGTCTTGCTTCCAGATCTCAATCTAGTTTGGCAGAAGCTAAGCACAAACTTGCTCAGACTGGGCAGAAGTCTAGACACCCTGGTAACAGCATTTC
Organism: Xenus cinereus; assembly: GCA_025774025.1. Lineage (NCBI taxonomy): Eukaryota > Metazoa > Chordata > Aves > Charadriiformes > Scolopacidae > Xenus > Xenus cinereus. The sequence goes on from JAOXJK010000001.1 coordinate 137,414,782, forward strand.
CATGTTTGAACTGGCAAAGTCGATGCACTTCCGAAGCAAGGCATCAACTCGGCAAGACTCAACAGAATCACAGTTTTGGAGTAGGCATCTATGTTACGTTCTTGGTGCTTAAATTCTCGTTTGGATTCAGCCACTGTACTCATAATCCTTTAAATGTTTTTTTAAAAAAACCATTAAATATAATCATTAAAAGTACGAGTGTGATAGTTGCTTTATGAATGCGTAGATACATTCACATGATGTGTGCTTGTTCATTATACGAATGGTCTTATTTCCATAGTATGAAGGAACTACTTCAGATGGGTGGAACAATTTCCCCCTTCCTTTGTCACAGGCAGGGATTTCTTGCACAAAAAGGTGCCTGTTTACTTCATAGAACTTGCCTGATCATGAGCTTCTTTAGCAAAGCAAAGCAAATGAAAAACACATACAAGCACTAATTATCTTTACTAGTTATTCTTCCTCCTCGGAGCAGTCCCACGTTTTTAGGCACTGTACATAATGTGACAAAAGGAGAAAATACGGAGCTACTTATTAGTAATAACCACCATTGAAGGACTTCTCCATTTCCTCCCTACGGGTTTGAACAGGTTCTCTAGCAAACTCGTTATAGTAGTTTTACTATGACGGTGATGGTAAAGATATGCTTTAACAAGATTTGTAAGGAAAATTACATATTTGCAGGTAAGAAAAAGGTATGCTTCAGGTAGACAAATGCAAACCTGCTCAGGCCATGGGAGAGACTCTTTTGTCTGCAGTCATGGAGACATTTAAATGACTGATTCGTTTCTCAGAGACTCAAAAGACTGAAAATTAGGTGCTTAAATCATATTCCATTTGCATGATATGTGTATCACAATGTCCCCTCCTCAAAATTACAGAGAAAGAATCTCTTAATTCATAGATGCTCAGGTAGAAAGTTTGTAATCCTTTCTACTAGTTTAAAATTGTTACCCAAAGGTTTCGGGGTAGCGGAGGGGGAAGTAAAAAACCTACAAACAAAAAAGGAAAGACTGGGAGGTAGGTTAGTAATTTAGTACCCAAAGAATAATTGAACCCATGTGCCAGTTTGTGCAGCAAACTGAAATTTGGCAAACGTACATACGTCAAAGGCAGCATGGAGTAACCAAATTGACACCTCAGACTCTTTTGGCCCCCCAAAATTCTGAGTTTATAAGGAATCTAAGTACACTGAACACTTTTTGCAGATGAAATGGGAGAAAAAAGCCCCACCTAAAATAATGAGAATTCAGAAAACTAAACTACTGTTCTCAATTTTTTTTTTTAAATAAAACCTCTTTTAGTAAGGCATTCACTGTCTTTAGAAAGAATCATTTGTAACATCTGGTACTTTTAAGGGAAAATGAAAATAGAGTTAACCCTTGGTGTAAGCACCTGCAAAGTAAAGGAGTGGAAATGTAAGGTGTTAAACTCTGCTTTTAGCTAAAGGAACCTGGCTGTCGCATCTACTGCACGTGTGGGGAAAGTGAAAAAGATGAAAACTATGAATTATCAAGGGCAAGAGAAAGGCTAAGATTTTTCAAAAAGTACCTGTGACCAGATGTTCTCATATTGTTAAAATAGTGTCAAAAATGAAAGACAAAAGGAGATCAGGGCTGCAGACTTTCCCACAGACTGTGGCCAAACTGGGCAAGAAACTAAGTTTCATGTCCACAGTTGCAACCCAATGGCCAGCTCTACTTCCACACTCAGTTTATGAAGTTATGAGTTTTAATTCTCAGACTCGCTGTATTTAGAAAGAATGGCATTTTCTTTTCCTGAAATATTGTGTGTAACAATCAGTATCTGCAAGATAAATTCTAAGTAGGTTATACAGAGGTGGTAAAGCACACTAATAATATGTTGACATTCTAAATATAAACATTGCAATTATATTGCTCCAACTACAACTAGCAAATGCTTTGGATGCCAGTCTAGCAAGGTAGGAAGCTAACTTTAATCATAAGAAGAGAGACTGCATTGAATAGGGCTAATCCTGTGCTTATGAGCCTTCCTGAATCATCGCCTTTTTGAATGTGTGCTGTCGTACAGGCCACTGACTGTTGAAGCATGGCAGTAGGAGGTTCCTTAAAGAGAGTTTGAAGTTCCTGAATGCAAGTACTTTAATCACTAAGTAACGTTCGTAGCATAAGTAGAAATATCAGTTGAAAGTAATCATTACCGTATTTTATGTCCTTTTTAACATCTGAGCAGTGAATGATATCTTAGCTTTTATGGGGGAAAAAAAAAAAAAGGTTTCAGGAAGATCACATATTGATCTTCTTGGATAGACTGAAGTTAAAGGTAACCTCTCTTGAAAATGATGATCACAATTAGCTTGTACCTTTTCTAAAGATCATCTCATTTTGCAATTATTTGTCTAAAAACCAGTTGCATTTTTATAGACACTGATATTTCTTCAATGTATGAATGTTTATCATTCAAACTGTTATCTTTAACAAAAATTTGTGTTATTGTTGAGAGGCTTGTTGGCTTGTCCATCTTTTGACCAAACAAGAACTACATTTACAGCCTGCCAGAACATTCACAACTTGCAATTGAAGGAATCTTTAAAATATTCCATTCAAGGCATGAATCACGATAACTTTTGTATACAATGTACAAAACATAATACAAAAAGAAATTTAGTAACGTAGTAAAGCAAAATAGAAGCACAAAACTTGCATGCTGAAAAGAATACAAATGAAATTTGAAATTTTGTAGCAAAAGTGACGTCATCCTCCTTGACTGGTGATTCTTTCCACAGGCTGACAGGAAGCAGAGATGACCTAGCGTTTTTCCGAATTAGTCAGAACCCTTTGTGTCAACACGCTACAAGAGAAAAATACACATTATATCCTCTGAGTATTGTTACTATAGACAAGACTGTAAGGAAAGATACAGATAAAATTGTAATTCTTATATATAATTTATATATTCATACTCATTTTTGCATATACACAGATAATTATTTCTCATTATTATTATACCTACTCCACACAGAAACTAGTAGGCAGAAACTATCTACTCCACACAGAAACTAGTGCTTCCATGTTTTCACACTGAATAAACAGGAGATGCAAAACGCCACCTGTGTGACCCGACCTGCACATCAGCTTTACAGATACGCTGCTTGTTGGAGCAGAGTGAGCAGTGCAAAACCGGGCCAGAACAAGGCGTGGAAAAAATTAGGATCTCCTTCCCAATTTTGACACGGGCTCTTCTCAGTGACTTGGCTCCCACACCGATTTTCCCTGTCTTTCTGCATAATCGTCAACAGTTTCTTGGCTGCCGTGGAAGGAGCTATATTCGGTACTCGGCCGCCGCTCCATGAGGTGCCTTTCCCGGTTCCCCGGCCACCTCGGTGTCCCGCAGGGGACACGGAGGGGCCGTGGCCGCTCCAACACCCACCCCTACTTGAACGCGGCGGAGTAAAACAACGCGTGGGGAAAACCCTGAATTGCGCGGGCGAGGGACATTCGCTGACCCTGCAACAGCGCGTTACCCCAACACCCGCTCCCACGCGTGTGCAGCCACCGACCCTTCCCACAGCCGTCAGTGTGTGAAACCAGGTGCGCCAGGAACCCGCTTGGCGAGGGTCCCCATCGACCACTTTGAACTTTCCGCGGGGAGCGGGCGGGACCTTCCCCCCCCGCAGCCCTGAGGGAGGGCGGGGGCAGGCGCGGAGGCCGCCAGTGCCCCCTCCACCATTCCCCCCGCAGCAGCAGGGCCGCGCTGCCTCTCAGGCGGGACGCGGGGAAGGACGAGCAGAGGGCACCGCCGTTACCAGACGCCCCCGGGGCGCTTGCCCGGGGCGGGGGGTGATGGCGACGGGGCGTGGGGGGGAGCGAGGCTCCGCCGCCGCGGCGGGATCGCGGAGCTCGTCCCCGCCCCGCCAGCCCTCTGCGGGACAGTGCCGCAGCGGCAGGGAGGCAAACCCCGCCCCTCCGCCCCGCCTGTGGCGCGGCTCGGCACGGCACGGCGCGGCTCGGCTCGGCCCGCCCGGGCTCACCCTCGCCATTGTCTGTTTGCGCGGCGGTTCCTGCTGCGAGTGGCGGGCGGCGCGGCGGTTGGCCGCGATGCTGAAGGGCTCCGCGCCCCCTCAGAGGCGGCAGCGGGAACGGGCTCCGGCCCCGGGGAGCAGCCACCCCGCCTGCTGAAGACTGAAACTTTGCGTCCCCGCCGCTCCCTCTCTCCCCTCCTTCCCCTCCTTCTTCCCCCCTCGCCGGCCCGGCTCGCCCTTCTCCATGCGCTGAGCGGGCGGCCCCATGGACGCCTTCAGCGCCGCCAAGGCCAAAATGGGGGCGAAGAGCGGCGGCGACGCGGCGGCGGCAGCAGGGCTAGCCGCGCCTCAGCTCGCCGCGCCGGCCCCCAGCCCCGCCGGTCCC
>JAOXJK010000001.1:137419269-137452987 GCA_025774025.1 Xenus cinereus
CCGGTCCCGGCTCGCCCACCGCACCCGAGCCCGCCGCCTACAAGCTGGAGGACCTGGAGACCCTGGCCACCGTGGGTGAGTGCGGGAAGGGGTGAGGCGGCGGGAGCGGGGAGGAACAAAGGAGCTGCCCAGGTGCCTGCCTGCCTGCAGCCGTGCCCGGCGGGGGGAGAGCGGCCAGCCCGCCCCCTCCCTGCCGGGCGCGGCCCCCGGAGGTACCCCAGCGGCCGGCTGCCCCCTTTCCCTTCCCGGGCGCCCTCCTTTTTTTTCGGGTGACCCCCCCCATCTCCGCTGCTTCCTTTCCCCCGGAGCTGCGGCCGTTGGGCGTTGTGGGCCCGTTGTGAGGCAGCGGGGTTGGACCGTCGGCCGTTGAACGGCCGGCAGGTGCCGTTGGGGGTGATCCCCCCCCCCCGACACACACACCCTCACACACACGCGTGTCATCGTCTCTGGCTTGTGAGATCGTGGGTTTTACCTGCAGCTGAACGAGACACTAACCGGGTTTGGCCTGTGTCTGAGACGGGGACGGTCACTGCCGAAGCCTAAAGACCTTTTGGTGTCGAACCTGATTTATCTGGTTTAACTTCATGCCTGCATCGTGATAAAAAAAAAAAAAAGATATAATAAATAATTCATCATTTAAATGTAGTTGTTGGACCAGTGGAGAGATCAAACAGGTTAACTGAATACAGCTAAGTGCGTTTCAAAACCCCAACACGCTGGTGCCCTGAATATTGATGCAAAGGTGCTTTGCGTGTGCAGAATTTTGGTAGAAGGCGATGTTGCATCTCCCATCTGCTACACTTAACTAAAAACTGCCTGTAATCAGTGGCACTGCAGAGTAAATGCACGTATTTAATAAATGGGCATTTCAGGCATCAGTGATAACGTTCATTGTGTTCATATCCACTGTATCTGTCAGTGTGTTGTATTTGAGTGTACGTACGTGTAGTTATGTATGGTTTTGCACCTGGTTTGCAGGCCTGTGTGTTCAACCGTATGGAAGTTTTACTATCTTTTTCTTTATGGGACTCTGGAATGATTTTGGGTAGATTTATTCTAGTAAGTGCTGTAAATCTTAATTTCCCCATATCTTTCTTCATCCAAAAAGGTGCGATTTAAACCCTTTCTTAGTGAAGTTGTTGGTTTTGATAGGTCTTTAAAAATGGAGTTGGGAAAGCCTGAGAATATCGTGATCAGTGAAGACCTCATTATCTTCTCTTGTCCATTCATTGTTTTTTGAGATAATTTTTCCAATTTGAAACGTGAACAGGCATTTTATTGAGAAATTAATTGAGATTCTTAAGAGATTACTTGAAAGGTTTGTGATATTTTGTTTTCCACCAGAAGTGGCTGGTCTTGTTTGTTACATCATGACTAGTTGCTGTGAATACAGTTGTCATCACAGAGGATTATGACTTCAAGTGAAGCGTAGGCTGCAGAAAAATAGTAATTTTTAAAGAAGGCGTAATAGTCATGAAGATGTTCCTCAGGCCAGTGAGAAATGTGAAAATAATCCTGTTGTCAGTTTTAAACAGCATCTATTTTTAGAGTGTTCTTTAAGGTGCTCATTAGAGGCTAAGGAATAGGAAAGTTGTGATTCCACAAGATATAAAGGGAGACTTTAAAAAAGTGAGCCTGCTTGCTATGAAGACACAGAGAAAGGAGTAAAATATAAAAGGAGCAGATAGCTGCCTAGCAGGGCACTGACAGAATACTTAAAAGAACAGTCTCCCTTCCTTCTCTGTCTTCCCCAGCTTCTTTTTTTTTTCTTCTTTTCTCAGATAGCTCTGTCTGCGAAGGTGACCGTTCTTTGCATCTCTTGTGAACTGTGGCATTGGTGGCTTTGTAAGGAAAGGAAGACAAAATGCAAAACTTGAAGGGTATAAAAATGTACACAGATAAACACGTAAAGCCTTACCTTATCAAAGCATCTGAGCTGGCTTACTGTAAGTTGTTTTTTAAACAAATTTATGACTTGCCTACGCGCCTCAATAGAAGGCTGTGAGGAGGGAAGGCATCTAGCTCCTGACCAGGAAGCAATACAGCAGCCTCAAAGTGATACTGAAACTGAACACATTTATACCTGCCTCTGAGTGGCAGAGCTTATAAAAGATGCAGCACCCTGCTAATGTCTCTGTAGTGCATCTGAGGTCTGAGCCGGTAACTCTGCCTGAGGTTGGGCTGCTCTGTACGCACCTGCTAACATGCTACATTGCATTCCTGAGTTAAATCGTCTGCAAATTAAATCGGTGCAGAATACTAAAGAATAATATGTAGATGTGTAGGTTAGCTTGAAAAACTCATTTTTGCTTGGCTTAAACCTTGTTCTAATTAAGGTAGTTAATTGAGGTTTATATCACATGTACTGAAAGAGTATATCTGCAGGTTTTTTTTTTTAGCAGTGGTTTCAGTCAATATTGCCCTATCCTCTGTTTTGATCTCCCTGCACAAATAGATGAGATTAATGTATTGTCATCAATTTCACTACAGCGATTTAGACTCAGCTGCAGTTTGATTGCTGTGATAAGAATAGCCATTTTCTTTCTGCTGATGTTCTCAGAAGCTACGTGCTCGATCTGAGATATTTGGAGGTGTTTGTGGAGGGGAGGGGGATACCCAGAAATTATAGGACGGAAAGTTCTGATATCTTCTGTACTAAAATCATTGTTGCTTATAGATCTACCCAGGCTTAGAAAGAGGCCTTGGAAACTATCGAGAAGGTGACAGAAGAGGGAAGTGAGCTCCATGCTCTTAGAGCTGTTTATGAGTAATACTTGAGGTAACAAAATGACGTTGGTGTCTGTGAGATTGTGGGTATTCCTGACTCTAGGCACCTTCTCTTGGAGGATGGAATAAAGTTCATGTAAAAATAAAAATAAAAAAAAATGGAAGCAGTACCTGCTTTGAATATAATAGCTACTGTTTTAAATACCCTTCATAGTCTAAGAGGATTAAAATCTGTTAACCCGACCACCGTAACGCAAACTGGATTGCATGTGTTCTCTGTGATTTCTGTTGGACACTGTGCCTGGTTTAGTAAAGACCTCACTGTGAGGGAAGAAAGAACAAAAGGGGAGAACAGTTTAGCATAATGATTGGGAGGATATTTATCTCCCCGAAAGATCCCAGGACTCAAACTTTATTTTGTATTTCTGGGCCTTTTGGTAAAAGGCATTGGGAGCAGAGACTAGAGTACAGGCGTGCTTTTGAGGGAAGTGCCCTAATATTTAGTTAACAAAGTGCAGTTATGGGTTTGGGGAAGTCACAGTAGTTGGGTGCATACTGGTTTCTGGCACTAAGATGGAACAGGAAGAATATTTCTTGGAGGGTGCTTTTTGAGAGGTTCGAGATATGGTGTTGAACCTTTGAGGTGTATTTGTTTTTTTTTAACTAGTCTCTTCTATGAAAGCTGAGTGCTCCTGCTCTGGAACTATTGAAGGTGCCTGGTTGTCCACTTTTGTTTGTGAATTAATTTTCCTTTCAAAAGAGGTCAAAATATGAATGTTTGCTCAGCATGCTCAGAAACAGCTGCTCAGACCGGGCTGAAATATTCTGTCAGTCTCAGTTGAATTTACATACTCAGCTGTGCCAAGACTGAGGTAGTTCTGTGCTGCACAGATGCAAAAATTGATACGCCATGACCACCATGTTCATAGAAATGTAGCTGCTGAAAGTTCACGGCCTACTCATGCTTTTCTGAACTCATTTCAAACTTTTTGTAGGTCTGGGTGGTGGAAAAGAGACTATGAGCCCTAGTGGCATAGTTTCTGAACCATCCTTATTGTTGATGAGCATTTAAGAGCAACCTTCTATTCCAGTAGCCAGAGTGGCTGCAGTTAGGCACCTGACATATATCATGAAATGGAGATGTTAAATTTTTAATTATGACATGACAAAGAAGTAATTCAGGTAAACTAGGATAATAAGTACAAGAAAACCAGAAGATATTGGGTAGGTGAAGTTGGGAGAACAAATGTTATGTTCCTAACTGAAATGTATGGTTTATTACCATACATTACACCAGGAAGGTGGCAGGAAGAGAACTCTAGGAGGAGAAAGATGGTAAACTTATTTTTGCCCTCTCTCCTGTGAGATCTGTTTCTTGCCCGTTTCTCAAAGTGCAATGAATTCCATAGCATGCTTTATAAATGTAAATTGAGTTTTGTAAATCTACTCAATTGATTGAAGTATTTTAATCGTAGTATTTTCATGTGAAAAGATTCTTTTAAACAACTGTTCCCATGAGGTGCTTTACACTAAGTAAATGCAGAATAAAAAATTGGGCAAACCAGTATTTTAATTTTTATGAGCATGGGAAAATTTTAAAAAGTACATGGGAAAAGTGAGTTGCAACACATTTTTAAATACTTAATTTCACTGTGTACACACAGCAAATATGCTAGCCAAATATATTTCAAATGGCATTATACCAGCAGGACAGTAGGTGCAGAACTGTAGTCTAATGCTGTAAGAAGGAATCTGCTCCTGTATAGGGCATCACATGCATCACATTAGTATTTTCCCTGTGCATAGTCTAAGTAAAAAATTCTGTACCAGAATAGCTAAGTTCTTCTTTACTAGTAAAGAACACTGGAACGCTGGTGGCCCTTTTTTTTTTTTTTTAAGGGGCCCAAATTAGTTCAGTTTCTTACCAAGTGTTATTTTTGGTTTCACTACCAAGGTCCTCGTCTATTTAAAATATTATATTCTGAGGGATGTGTGAGCATTTTTTTCCTGTTTTGTCACCTTTTCTTGATACTGAAATGATAAATAGTAATCCATGATTTTACTTGGCAATATCCTTAAATACCACAAGTTTTGAAAGAAAACATGTTCTGAATGTTGTGACTGTAATGGTGACCTGAATTCACCATTACATTTGTACGTCTTTGAGACTTTAGTCATAAAGCTAAATGACTTGGATTTTGTTTTCACTCTCTGTCTGTGGAATGTCTTTCTTGCTTCATTTTTTCCCTCCCACAAGATCATACTTGTCCCAAAATAAATCCTTAGTATTGTTATAGCTGATGTTCTAGAGAGAAAATGACCAGGTGTGACTCAGCTTTCTTCTCTTGCTTTTCCTGTTATCCACTGCTGAGGTGAATTTCAGTAGCATACTGTTTATTGTGGGAGTAGGCAGCAACAGGTCCTTTCCCATAGGTTCTTGTTCTCATGAGGCTGGAAAAAATAGATTGAAACAGGTATCCTCTTTTGTCTTTCAGAAGGGTCAGAAAAGTGAGAGTATATGGAAAAAGTCTGAACATGTGAAAAGTGGAAGTTCACATTTCTGCTTTTCTGTCTTCAGTGTTTAAAATCAGTGTTGAGGTAAATGGCCAGTGTTTGCCTGTCACCTGTTTCTTTTGCTTTAATCTGATTTATTTAACTGATCGTGGAAAGAAATTCAGTATTCTTTCTCTGATGTTGTGTACTTGATGGTATGTTGTAGAATGGGCTTTGACACTCAATTATACTTCTTGAAGATAAATAATTTAAGTCCTATAAATAGCCCAAGATGCCCAAAAGTGCTTGTTGCAATGCAAATAATCAAATAATCTGGAACCTAAGCAGTGCTAATATTTCAGAAATAAAATTCATAAATGCAAAACTCCTCTCCCACAAAATCAAAAGCACCTAACACCATATCTTCCCCCTGCCAAGTTTATGCTTAGATAAAAGCAATGTGTGTGAAGACACTGTTGAAAAATTCTTCCATCGTGGGTTGTGTCAGCCCAAACTGGAAAAGATAGAAAACTTTAAGAGAAATAGGGATTTGAATTAATTTTTCTTTCTTTCCCCTTTTTCAAAGGGAGTGAATAAGCACTTAAAGGTATTGGTGGTTGACAACATGTAGGCTCTTAGGGCTTGACTCACCTTTTCTATGTTTAGGTTCCTGAGTTTGCATGTCTGGACTGTTTGTAGTGGACAGGGAGAGCAGCCTTTTGGAGATGAGCGTCTTGATATTTTGGCTTTATGTCGTGAAAACTTAGGGAAACAAATCCCAAGCTAAAATCTATTTAATCCTGGTTTGGTCCACTTTAAGGGTGATATGCCGCATACAGATATTAGAAGAAAGAGAAGCGTGGTGGAGTTTATGTACCACTTCTGTTTGTTATGAGAGGCATAGCTGTGTATACAGCACCAAAGAGTGGATTTTTGTAAAGTAAAACATGGGAACTTTGTGTTTACCTTGCAAGGGCTTGTCTGGGCGTAAGCTGTTCGTAACCAAATTAGTTTAGGTTAAACAATACAATTCCCTTACTGTTGATGCTTGTCACCATAAAACATCTTCAGCGTTAGCTTGTACTACTCAGCAGTAGTTTAACACAATGTCTTTACTTGGGAAAGCATCCTTACATTTCTGCACAGTTTTAGAGGGTTTTAGCACCTTCAAAGCTATTGGTAAGTAAAGTTTTGCTGAGTACTGTGTGTTAGTGTGCATCTGGGATATTCAGGTGATAAGGAGGAGCAGTTCTCAAAGTTAGACTGTATTTCTGTTTTCCCACAAGAAGACCATCTTTCAAATTAATGAACAAAAGTGGCCTTTTAAAAAAAAAATAATAAGGGGGGGGGAAGGTATACATTACAACATTTTTTTTTTTTAATCACTGTTTGCACTTCACGTTAGAGCAGTGGTTTAGTTTTTATTTGAAATATGTATTGCTTTATTATTATTATTCTTTTTTAATACTGAAGGTGAAGCAGATATTTTCCCTTAATATAGCCTCTTCTTTACTATAGAGACTGTAAATTTAGAGTGGTAAGGAAATTCACCTGGGAGACAGGTGAGTAAATTGTGAAAGTAGTAAACACATATTTGGAAAGTCTAATTATTGTATTTCTGTGGATAATGGTAGTCTTGCTTGTTAATTTTGGTAAAAGAAATGGTCAAATTTTTACCCTCTGTATTATGTTTACCATTTTATTTTGGGCAAATAATATATTTCAAGGGTATTGAAGTAATTTCAGTTGTGATAGTAAGACTCTAAATTGACAAATTAACGACTTCTTTCTTGAGAGGTTCCAGGGGTTGCTGTTTGAAAAGATGTTACCTCTGAAGCGGTGAGGGATGTTTGTTTTCTTCTAAAGGTTTAGAGGGACAGAGGGTAAAATAGATACAGTGGTTTTGTGAGCAGTTTTGCCCTGAACCAATTGATAATCTAAAAAAATAAAAATACAAATTATCATTTTGGAAGGCTTCTTTGAACTTGAAGAAAACATCTTTTACTCCAAGGGGCATTCTGAAAATATTAAAATAGCAATCTCATTATGAGGATTAACTTGATCTTTTGTTTTTACATGGTATAAGGGCCCCAGTCTTATTGAACTCTAAATTTTGTGTTTTTACAATTAAATATAAACAACTTAACTGTGTAAATACCCAAGCGCTTTCACTGAAAGGTCAAAGATGACTGGAGCAGGGAAAATAGTATTGAAACTGTAAGTCCTAGCATACTACAAGTATTCAGAATGTGCTTTTCTGGGCATGTCAACGTTATAGAATATACAATTACAATTCTCCTTTTTAGACATACCTAAACTAGGTTTAAACTCATTTAATTTCAGTACAACTGCTAATTGTATTGCTAAGATGCTTGTGCTTTTGGGTTATTAAAATGAGTTTACCTGAGCTGCTGTGTAAAGCTCATGCTGAAGGATTTGTATTAATATCTATACCTATGTTAAGGTAGTTTTAGGATGTTTGCATTGCAGACTTGCTTTTCAAATGTGTGGATGCTCAAGTTTTCTTTTGGTGAATTCTGACAGCTGCCCTGTCCATTCTTAAATTCTGGTGATCTGTGGCATTTGTTCATGAAAACTTTCCACTCGGCTGCCCACTTTCTTCCTCCAGTGCCAGCTTGGAACAGTTGATAGCTGGTCTATTAATTGATTGACAGTAACTTTTGTTTAAATGTGTTGTTATTTTTTTCTCCAGGGAATCAATTGGTCTGCTTCAATACACTTCACCTCAGACAAATTGCTCGTGTGTGTGATTTATTTATTTATTTATAGCTGAAACACATTAAAATTAATGAAGGAAGCATTGTTTCCATGTGACTAAACTGCATGGTATAACATATTTTTGTATAATACTGATGATGGTGGAATGTTAGACTTGTCAATTGGATTGATCTAGTCAGTGGAACCATTCCCAAAGTCTTGCTTTGGCCTTCAACTTCTTTAGTGTGTTGAGGGAGCAGGGAAGTCCACCTCAATTTGACCTACGTTATAGTTAAGTAAATCTGAACTGCATCCCTCAGGCAGTTTGAATATAGCCTATAGCTTTCTCTATTGGATTATTTTATATATATATAGGCATATATATTTAAATTTATATAAATTCATAAAACGTAAGTTCTACAATTCTAAGCTTGATATAGGAAGAGTCTTCTGCTCATTTTCTGTCAGGACTTCTTAATTTTCTACCTATTGCACTTAGGTCTTTGCTACGTTATTCATACAGTATCTACAGCATATAGTTTTGTTTGCTTGTTTTTTAAACCTAGGATATTTTTTTACTTTCTTAAAGAATTAATTCTGAGCTAATGTTTCAGGAAAGGTCACATATCTTGTATTTGTTAATTTGATTTTACCATGCAATTTGCAAGAATTCAGATGTAATGATTTGTATTTTGTATTTATCGGAGTACTTGGGAAAGGCAAGTAAAGGCTGAAGAGCTATGTAATACAAACTACTATTAGCAGTTGTAACCTGTGACTTACACGCGCGTTTTTCTTGTGTACACTTGGTATTGTCTTATACATACTTTAAAAAGCACTAAAGCTTTGCAATACATTATTTTCCCTGGAAAAAGTGACTGTGTAGTCTCTTACATTGTCTAATATAAGAAGAATGTGGAGCTGCCAAGGTTTTTGTTTGTTTGTGGGGTTTTTGCATGATTCTTACATAGGAGGTAATGATGTGTTATCAAAATCATATAAAGTGAACATTAAGGGTGCCCACTATGCAGTATTTGAGTTTTGGTATGGTTCTTCATTAAAATGTAGCTTTTTACACAGTATTCATGGCATTTGCTTAAGTGTTGTTCTCTTTGTATTGGGGAATATGGGGACTCTGAGCAATCTGAAATTTTATGATAATGACACTGTCATTATTGTTGAAGGTGCAGGGAGCTGTCTGGATTGAAGCAAAATGTCTAGTTAGTATTGCTTTTTATGCCTCCCTGGTAGCGCTCCAGTCAGTAAATTAAATGCACCAAAATTGTTTAGGTAGATGTTAAGAAAGCTATCCCTCCATAGACTCTTCAAAAACAGGCTTAACTGGGTGCAAGATTTTTACTTTGCTGATCTACTAATTAGGAGGCACTATAATAGCTATATGGATGGCAAATATAAAAAATAAGAGGCTGGGAACTGACTGTGTTTATGTAAAACTTCTGGGTGTTTTAATAGCAGGCTCTTCTAGCCACCTGCCCCAAAACTGATGACAGACTTCTAGCCTCAGACCTCTTCCCCCCAGCTTGGTATTGGCTTTTTGCAGTTCCTTGGGTGCAGGAGATGATAGCCTGCACAGATTTAATTTGCATGGCCTGCCAAAAATAACTTCAGAGTATGCATTGTAGAGTTTTAGTTTGTTTTCAGGAAGATTAGTGGGTAACTCTGTGTCTGTCCCTGGAGAACGAACAATAAGGACAGCCGCTGGTCAGTTTGTTTCTAAACTGGGATTCTTGTCCTCTCTTTCATCAAGATGTTTCAGGTTGCGTGTCAGTATGCTGAATTTGTGTTCTGAGGCCACTAAACTCTTCCTGACTGTGGTGACTTTCAAAGGCCTCTGAAGACTTCTTTAACCCATCTCGGCGCACTCAGAAATGGTGGATACAGAAGTTCTGTTGAATCAACAACATTGTTCTTACTCCTTTTTTAGTGACCGATATAGTTCATTCCACTTAAAATTCACATTAGCAACCATATGTGTAGAAATTGCTCACTCATTAATATCTTTGGAAATAATGTCATTTAGGACATAATCAATTTAAAAATATTTCTAAAAGTTTCCCAGTATTGCAATTTAATTCTAATTATTCTGTTTAAAAGCTTTCTGCATCTCTTCTAGTAATTTCACAGTGAGTAGCAGTGATTCCTTGGATCTGTTCATGGAAAATTTTCCTTGATTAAAGTTGGTTTTGTTACTTTTTTTCCTCCTAGAAAAGGCAGCTGGAAAGAAGCTGTGAGAAAGACAGTGTGTCCTACAAGACAGAATCATTAGAAGGAAAACTAAGTAACTGAGAAGAGATTTGGAAACAATCTGAAAAAAAGAACTAACACCAAAGTTAATGCAAAATATTTTAAAATATGTGGGAATATATTTCTTTGGGGAAAAAAACGCCATGTTTTTCAATTCAGTTTTTTGGATTTCAGTTGTATATGTTTCATCCTTCATCAGCTGAAAAGTAGAAATAAACTGGGGCACATCTACTCCTGATGCTGTAAAACCTATGAAAGCTATCCCCTTGAAGTGTTTAATAAAACTCTTCATCTTTTGTTCTAAATGTCTGAGTGAAGAGAGTGTCTAGAATTATCTCAACTCTTTGTCTGCAACACTTGACTTACTGTAAGCCAAAAGATTTATTTTGGTGGCAGCGGAGATGATTTTTTGGTGCCTTTGTTGTTAGGTAGTCCTAAATTTTTCAGTTCTCCTACTGTACTGTTAGTTGTGGGTTAGACAGGGTGAAGCCTTGTTGGCTTGATTTGGGATAATTCTGGGAAATCAGTGCTCTGGAAATCTGTTGTAGGACAATTTGAGTGGGTCATGTGCATTTGTGAAATAACAGTATTTGACATCTGAAATCTAAAGGATATTTCCCTCCCCACCCTCCCCCCCCAAAAAAAGCGTAACATGCTTTAGTTTTGTGAGCAGAAGTTGAGCATAAGATGTGGTTATGGTATAATTCCATAAATATTCAGCCTGGCTGACATCAGAGGCAGATTGAGAAATAGACTCTCAAAATGCCCATCAGCAAGGACTTTTATACTTTTTTTTTTTTAACATGAAATATGTATGAATTGTACTATACTGCAGGTGAATTCTTTATCTATTGAGAAGAGTTTGCGATATACGCTAATAGGAAATAGAGGAGCAACATTGTGACATGGGAAACGTGGAAGATAACTGGCTTTGTGGCTAATTAACCAGTCCCTCATCGATTTTTTTTTTTTTTTTTTTTTCTTCTGACAGATCTGCAGGTAAACTCATCTAACTTAAAACTAAAGCAGGAGTTGGTTGCATAGTTTTTGATTTCATAGCTTAGAGTATGCTTGTTTCATATTGCTTTTAAAAGTTTTCATAAGAGCGTACCTTGGTGATAAAAGTCTGCAATATAAATAATTTTGTCTCTGAGTCTTGACTTAAATGTTTAGTTGCAAGTGAAATGCTTTGACACGAAGTATTTGGAGACAAGAGTTTACACCTCTGTCTTAATTTCAAATACTCTTTTTGAATTTTACTGACTTCTTTGCATGGCTGTATTTTAATAAAGAGGGTTCCTAGTGAAATGGGGACTACCAAAGTGGATGAGTAGTCAGAGAAAGCTGGCAGGTGGTAATGCAGATGAATGCACAGGTGAGGCTGCACCTTTAGTTCAGAATGTTGTAACTCCTACTTAAAAATTATGTTGGAAAAAGAGAGTAGGATAAGGGGACTTAATGCTGTTTTGAGACACTCTTCCATTTTGTTTAGGTAGGTTTGTGTTTCTTCCATATTGTATCTTTTCAGGGCATAACAAGTAGAACAGAGTGAAAGTCTGGCTAGAAGCGCGACCGGGTATTCTAAATAATCGTATGAAAAGAAACAAACGTTACTAGTTCTAGATTTGGTAGGTGTATCTGAAATTGTGGTTGTTGCTAGTTAATACTGAGTGTGCAATGTCGGCAACTTTATGTGGAAATAAGCCAGCTATGGATTCATTGATACCCTAAAGTTGGGCTCTCTTGCATGAAATATTACCAGTTTATCTCCTGTAATAAAATGCGTTGATAAATGTCTCTCTAATCTTCACGTGTTTTGGCATTTAAAATATCTGTAGGAGGAAAAAACTCTCCTGCTGGCAATTGGATCTAACAGCCGGGGAGAGATTCAGAGCTCCAGATAATCCCAGACTAGTTGCGATTTCTAACCTAATTGGCTTTCATTTTTGATAGAGATGTTAGGCACTGCATTGTTTGAGAACAAACACCACTTTGTTGCTTGGCCTCCTTTGGTCCTCTGAAATATGATTCTTGAAATAAAATTAAACAATGATTGTTGTAATGGGAAAAAAAAACCCCAACAAACCAATTTAGAAATGCTGGAACACTTCGGGGAGGGGGAGAGGGAGAGCAGAGAAGGGAAAAAGCCATACTGTTTGAGCACTTTGCTTTGGAGATCCTTCCATAGCAAAGTCGTTTTAGTTTTATAAACAGGACAAATCCTTTTTTTGGTGCAAACTTTTTAATAATTTACCATAAAGTACAGTCATCTCTAAAGAGTTTTGCATGTCATTCACAGACCTCATTTTAAGGACTGAGTAACTCAGTAACTTGACTAAAAAGGGCAGCACAGTGAAAACAGGTGCTTTAGGGACTCTTTAAACATTGATGGTACTTAACTTGTATGCTGCCACATCTTATTAAGGATAACATTTAATTTTTATGTCAAGAAGTAAGATATTTTTATTAGTCATTGGCACAATTTTCTTCAGGTAACTCCTGAGGAGGTATATTTTGGATAGTGCAATGCTAGTTTCTTCTTCCATCAGTGATGTAGGAGGACCTTTTACATGTGAAAGAATAATTTCATCAGTCTCCGTCTTGTCTTCTGAGACTATTTCTTGTTCCTAGGAAACGTGCAAACATCTGAAACAAACTGCAGTTTGCTCATAGAACAGTAAATATATAATATGCCTAATAACTTTTCTTGTTTGGCATATTTCATCTCTCTTCATGGCAGAAGTTTATCTTTCCAGCATTTATCTTTGCTGCTGAAAACTTAGCATGCTTCAGCATCTGTAAAAAGTGTTAATGGATCATAAACTGATAACTGGTAGAAACCAGTAACTTTCAGTTACAACTAATTTGGGTTATATATGAACTGATGATCCAGCCCAGATAGATTGGTTTTGTGTTCATTTCTGATCTTTATATCTGGCCCTGCCTTCTAATTTTAGCACATCTGTGCTTGTGCACTATTTCTTTAAGAGTAAGTCCTGAATTACAAATTATATCGAAATGCTTATTTTTTAAAATGAATAATTTAAAATACATTTTTATTGAAAGGTGTGCTTTGTCTACTAAAATAGCGAGTGAACCTCTTTGTAACCAACGAAGGAGAAACAGTCTACAAGGGCATGTGAAGTACTCTTGGCGTGTGAACTACAGCTCATGAATTCAATTAGCTGTAATTTAATCTGTCCTATCAAGGTGGGGTTGGAGTTGCTATTCATTGCTCTCTTTCCTGCAGACTGTGATCCTGTTTTTAAATATATCAGACTAGTTTCAGATAACTAATTCTGAGACTTTATGGGATTAGAGCATGGGAGAGAGTAGAAGTGAGAAGCAACTACGCCAGTAAACGATGAAATAAATTAACCTGTGGTTGGGTAAATGGGTGTATGTGTGTGCATCTATATATTATGTACCCATATAGCTACATATAAGGGGTATATCTTGCTAAAAACATTGATGTGTGATGAAGACATGCATAGGATAGCAGAGTGAAATAACTGAAAATCTAAAAGAAAATGTAGATTCTTAAGAAAAAAGAGAACTTGGGTTGATTTTCAAGATTTGAATATTAATGACTAACTGCTTTCGGTGGCTGGAAAGTGAGAACACTGGGGTTATAAAAAGGGATCTGTATGGTTGACTAGCTCATAACTGTAACTGTGATACGATGGTTGGAAATTCTGTTTTTATTAGTAAGGTCTATATAGTGGTCTTCACTGCTATTACTACTATATAATATACTTGATACTCTTTATGACCGTACGGAGCATTATGAGTTAAGATCCAGGAAATAACTCCTCATGGCCTGCAGAACAGAGCAATTTATAACTTTTTAATGCTGAAAATAGGTTTCCAAGCAGTATTCTAAATACACTCTATGTAAAAGTTAAACTCTTGCGTGTAGAGTAGAGTTTTGTGAGAAGGAGTGTAATCATCTAATGCTAATCAGGGACTGATTTGTTTTAGATCTCAAGGTTCTGATCTATTGATGCTTTTGACTGTCACAGATAATGGAGAGGTTTTGGGAAGGGTTTGTTCTGTTTTCTTTTTAAACCTTTGTTTGTTTTCCATTTAAAGCATTCTTTAGATTAGCTGGTCCAATTAGGATGGAGAGCTGTCAATGTTTATTGACTCAGTGTATTGTCCAAACAGTTGTCCTGAAATGCAGTTTTTAACATCTTGATTGATTATTTTTTTTTCTTGTGTACCCGGAGTGAGTGAGTTGCCACTGTACTACTTTGAACTTAGTCACCATCAGGTTAGTGGGTGAATCCAATGAATTGGTAGGCTGAGATTCTGCAATTGGTGGTGTGTATTGAACACTGGGTCATTGGTAAAGAGGAGATTTATTCAGCCCAAACTCAATACATGTGAAGGGTTACGTGGTCTTTTCTTCTCAATGCGTTTGAAAACTGAACTAAATTTGTTTGACAACATTTGAAGTGCTTTCAGATTTTTATGGCGAGTTCTCAAGTCTTATGGAAAGATTTGTGTAGGGTACATGCTTAGGTAGGTGCTTGCTGTTTTCCTTCTGGATTTACACAGATTTTTGTCTGTGGTATTGCTCAAATTCTACAACATGAGGATGAGGTGACTTTTTTATTTTTATTTTAATGGAGCCAGTCCTTGAATTGACAGATAATATTTAAGAAAGGCCTACTTGTAAACAATTTAGAAAACATAAATTTGAACACGATTGCTATCAGAAATGACACTTGAGATATGTGTTTTGAAAGATTGTATACAATTTAAAGAAGGATATACTGTGCCACTAATGGGTCTTAGTATTCTGCAATACAAGTTTTAATTTTCTTAGATTTAAGGCTTCTCACACTACACATACCTTTTTGTATTGGGTAAGCTGGTAATTCTATAAAACTAGCTATCAAATAGTTGTCTGAAATCACTTACCTGCATTTTGATCTAAATATTCCAAGAATTAATGCGGTTAGCTTTTCTCCAGTATTTACATTAGCTTGGAAATTTAGGAGTCAATGTTGCAGCTTGGTAAGTCTAAATCTAGATAAGCTGAATTGTGCTTACCTGTCCAAAGCAAGCATTCTTTCGGGGAATCTTGAAAGCCGTGGCCTACGTGTGATTGAAACATATCTACTGTATGATATTTTCTTTTGTTATCTCATTGATGTTTGATTTTGAACCTTATCTTTCTCTTTGCTCTTCATGTGACTCAATGAAGGATTTTCAGTTTCATATTGTGACTCATGAATAATTTCAAATCTGATAAATTCTTTATTATACATATATATATTTACTCTTTAAATATTTTTGTTCAGAAGTAGCTCATAGTCATTATTGCAAATGAGATTTATTTCCATAACCTTATATGTCAGTCTTGCTTTTGCATGGGGAAAAATTTATTGTTTAGGGAATTCACCTATATCCTTGCCTGTTTGTGACATGCTGCATCTTCCCGCCTGTGTTTTCAGATGTATGAAATTAGCAAAATATGTCTAATGTAAATGGTATTAAGGTAAATATTGTACCTTAGAGGATTTTATGTTTTAAAGAAAAAAAAATAGGAAAAATTGTACAGAAACTCAGTCCTGCACAAAAATGCTATCTGGTATTGGTCAAAAAGTCTATCCTTACTGTTGCAAAATTAATCATATTGTTATGATATATGCCATAGCCTCTGAAACTTACTTTAGTATTGATTGTAGCGACCCATTCACCTCTGGATTTCCATTTTCTTGTATAGTTTGTTTCTTGAGAGTTACTTTGAAAATCAAGGTTGTTTCATGACAGAAGTGTATTTGTAGGTTGTTTGGGTGTACTCTTTCATAAATTCTGAAATGTTATCATCCTGGTTCATCTTTGTCCATTTAAGAATTGTCAAATATGTACAAACTTTTATTTAAATTCTTATTTCTTGGCTTGGATAGATTTCTTGGGTATGATACTCAGAGTTATAATATTGAAGAGAGACTGGATCCCAGTTTGGAGATGGGGGGGAAAGGAAAGTGTCTGTATAAAACTAACAAGGGCAGTTGGCTTCTAACTGTGGAAAGTTGGTAGAATGGCTTTTCTTTTTATATGTTTCCTGCACAGTAGAAATAGAAAAAAATTAATTATCCATTCTATGTTTCAGTTGCATAGTAGGCTGCAGTTAGAAAACAGCAGGATTTTAATTCGATTTAGACATATTTTTCAGCATTATAGAGAAAAAACAGTAGTGGTCCACACAGTCCTGAAGAGTATGAATAAAGACCGCAGTCCTTTTCTGCTGGAGTATTTAACTGTTTACACTAAACGTAACTGTTAAATTAACATTGGCATGTCTTCAGTAACATTAGATATTAATACAAAGAATATTTTCAGTCTCTGCTTCTATCAGCAGTTTAATTCCTGGGCACTCTAGGGATTTTCTTCTGAAATGTTTAATTGATATTTGATAATGAAATTTGAAGACTGGGATTTTGAAACTTAATATTTGTGTTAGTATATTTGTTCCAGTTCCATATCAGATATAACTTTATTTGGATATTCCAGGCTTACTTCCTCTTTCTCGCATAATAGTTCTTTGTATGGAGGATATTATTATGTCCCTTCTAGTGTCAAACAACAGTGATTTCATCACCTTACCTTGGACAGTGTTACACTATTTTTTGTATGGTATAGTACGAGAGAATTTGGAAGGGTAATGAGCACGTGAAGTAATTTCTAGATACATAGTGCATCTTACTCTGTAGTCTCTCAGGAATATCCGTTGATACTGCCTTATGAATATAAACAAAGCCTTCCCTTTGAGGAATACTTTGTTCCACTCAAGAATTCTCAGTGTATTAACCCTTAACCAAAAATAAATCCATTTGCAGTGCTTGTTCCAGATTGAAACAGGGTTTTAGGAGAAGATTCTTACTGGCTTGTAGCTTGATTTTGTTTTGTAAAACTTAAGTTACAGCAGATAGAATACAGGGTCTCAGTGGCCCAGTATGCTGTTCGTAGCTTAGATGCAAGAAATTATTTGAGTCTTTTGGGAAAATATTCATTTTGCTATAATTACAACACTAAGTCCTTTATGCATATCATAATAAAATCTCTAGTACTCAGTACAACCCATTCAAAACAAAGATCATACTAAATAAAATTTTAAGTAAAGGGCTTAGTTATATCAGAAATCTTTTTCTGTTTTTGTCTGCATAACAGCCCAAGTGTAAAGTAAATACAACAATAGTGTTAAGTACCTTCTAAGACTCTTTTGTGTGGTAAAAACTTCAATAATATATGTAAAGCTACAGATTATATGGGTAAATACAAGATTGCAAATTGGATGTGGTTTGAGCTGTGATCTGTGACGTGTTTGAGATGTGATCTCATCAATACTTATAAATATCTAAAGGATGGGTGTCAAGAGGATGGGACCAGACTCTTTTAAGTGGTGCCCAGTGACAGGACAAGAGGCAATGGGTACAAACTGCAACACAAGAAATTTCATCTCAACATGAGGAAGAACTCATTTACTTTGAGGGTGCCAGAGCACTGGAACAGGCTGCCCAGAGAGGTTGTGGAGTCTCCTTCTCTGGAGATTCAAAACCCACCTGGATGCGTTCCTGTGCAACCTGCTCTAGGTGAACCTGCTTTGGCGGGGGGGCTCAGACTAGATGATCTCTGAAGATCCCTTCCAATCCCTACCTTTCAGTGATTCTGTATTTATTTGTAAAAGCTATATCTCTTCTTTATTGTGTGCAATGTGTGTTTATTAATTATATCAGTATTAAAAAAAAAAAAATGCTAGGTGAAAACTGACTTTTTTAATAGCACATTTGTGATACTGTGTCAGTAAGTTTTATTTGGGTCACAGTGATGAAGATTATAAAGTTGTATAGGTATCATTTGGCATAGTTTTGATGACGTGCATGAAGTAAATTCTTCATAGTTGCTAGCAATTAGTAACGAACAATTAGAGAGTTGCTAACAATTCTTTTTTAAACCTCACAGATGTATACTTCCTTATACAAATTAGCATATTCTATGTCAATAATTTCCGTGTTGTGAAATCCCATGTGCACTTATCAGACCATATAACTTCGAAGTTGATTTCTTCTGTCTGAATGTAGACCTGTGCAGTGTAAATGACTATCAAGCCTACATGTGTGGAATCACTTTATGATCGGCAGAGGGAAATAAGTACTTCTGGGTTCATAAATTGGATGAGTAAAACTGCTCAACTGAATATAGAAGTGCCTCTTTTTCCCTTCTGTTGACTTTGAAAGGATTCTACCTGGCTGGTCCAAAGGTAAGCTCTGTAATAAGTGAGGAAATTCCAACTCAGGGTGTCTGGGGGGACTGTTGGTTGTTTGCCTAAAAGATGGAGAAATTCTGTCAGCTTGTGTTTGGGTTACAAAGGAGCTGTGTAGTTGCTGCTTGTATTCTGTTAGCCTGCAACTTTACTGCTTAGGTGGTTTTTTTTGTATTGTGAAAAGACTTTTTATAAGTTCCCCCCATAAATTGCAACAGTGTCAGCCTTTCAGGAGATATATCTGTTTTATCTTTTAATGTCCAACCGTAAAGAAATTATGTGGGCTTATGTGGTCCTCTGGTCTTCTGTCTTTGAAAGAAGAAAGAGCTCCAGTTTGTCATTTTTCAAAAATATCAGCCTTAAGATTTGAAGGTAGAATGTGAAGAGCGAACTTTCTGATGCTTTGAGGTCTTTAACAACTACTACTATTTTGTCTTCAATGTGAATGTCCAGAAGTGTTTTTTTTTACTTTTGTTATCCTGAGTTATCTGTATGTTAGTTAAATTTTTAAAATGAAAGTCAAAAGTCTAAGGGAAAGAAGGTTAAACTTAAAAAAAAAATATGGAGAAGTAGGTATTGGCTGCCGTTGAATTTGATTTTTACTGTTAATTTGATAAAATTTGCTTTCTCAGTATTAGTGTATCTCATTTTCAACCTGGCCTTTCTAGCTAAATCTCTATTTTGCTGGTATACGTGTGTGTAAATACATATGTAAGTACGTTTCTGGACTCAAGCCTTGTGTGCCCAATTCTGTGGTAACACACAAAATAGCAAGGAATAGGTAATTTTGAACAGTTTTCTATTAGTTGCCTATTTAGCATGCAAGAGAACTAAAATGTGCTGAATGCGTTTAAATAAAGCCAAAGTCGTTGGTCTGTCCTCATCTAGGAGCTCTTCAACATAATTTACTCTTCACTCTTATACTGTAAAAGCATTGTAAAAATAACATATTAGGTAGTGAATAGATAATCTGTTCCAAAAGTATTGAAAAAATACAATGTTTTAGCACTACTTTAGATGAAGATGGAAGTGAAATATAATTGAAAGGAATGTATTATAAGAGGTACCAGTCTCTCAAAGGCTTCTGTCCAGCACTGGTGAAGGAGGAAATCGGTCAAGTACAAACAATGTGGCTTTTATTACATTCATTCAGCAATAATAAACCTTTGTACTTTAACAAGATTTTTTTGTTTGCTTTTTAAAAGGCCACAGTCAAGAATATTAAGCCTGATACTTTCTTTGCATTAATATGGGACTTACTTGCATCAAGTAGTTCTTTCGGAGAAAACAAAGGAAAAAATCTGCAAGAGCTGAGTTTCAGGACAGACAAAAATATGCTGGTTATGTAAAAATCCTAGAAGTGTGTAGAGGCACATATTTCTGGATTGAAAAGGAAAGTGGCTAATAAGGTGTTAGATACCTACTAAGTACCCCTGTTTAGCCTCTAATAGTTCAGAGGGGGCTGCTGTTAAAGGTTCAACCCGTGCTGCTGCATGTATCTCTGATCTTTATCAGACTCCTTGTAACTTTAACTTCTATGGGACAAAGTGGCTCTTCACTGATTATTGCATTTGTAAGTATTTGTTTCTTAGTCATCAAATGTCATTTATTTTTCTTGGATGAGAACATGAGTTTTGGGCACAGCCGTATTTTGTAGTTGTTTAGCTGGTCAACTTTATTTTAAGGTTTTCTATTTCCTTTGGGTATAATTAGAAGCTTTGTCCATACACTAGTTTCATTCAACTGTAGCGGTTGACAGAGCAAAAGCTACTGGGACAATCTATTAAGTACTTGAACTGTGGTGTATCTTCTGCAGAGGTGCTGTTTTAAACTTTTAAGAACTTAATGACTGTAGCCTTTAGTTGAAGTTACTTGGAAAGGTTTTAAGTCTGTCCTTGATTAGTGACACAGCAAATTTTTTTAGGTGTTTTTGTGGAAAACCAAACTAAATATCTCCATGCAGAATTTGAGTAAAGCAACTAGCCAAATCAGTTTTGTAAATGCTTTCTGTAAACGGGAACACTGAAGGTGAAGATAGAAGTGCTGGCAAATGACAAGAGAGTAAGCTTTACTGTCCTCTTGGGTAAAGATTTGATTGTGGGGATTAAGCTTAGCCACAGAGCTATTTTTTCCAATTTAGTACGGCCCTGCATGTTTTACTTGCCATCTTTCTTCTGCCTTCACTGGGAGGGGGAAAAATCACTGGGAAGTACTTCTAGCTCATCATCAGAATAGAATAAGTGAAAACCAGTATATTAAAGATTTACCAGAATTGATTCTTTATGCACTGCCAGAGATAAACTGCAAGTTACTTGTCTTCGTAGAAAATGGGATGTGAATCCCTTTTGACTTAGTCTGCTTCTGTGACAGCCAGTTCAAAATTTTCAATGTAGCACTAAGCCCAACTCAAGAAGTAGGAGCTGTTTATCCACAACAGCAGACCCCAAATTAAATAGTATCTGAAGAGAGATCAGGATTCACCATTTTGGGTTGTAATATAAAATGTTTCTGTCATATTGGGGTGGTTTTTTGGTTCTTTCTTTGTTTCATTTTGTTTTTTCTTAAACGAACAAAAGGAATCCTGCAGCGTAAAATCTGGGTTGTGATGATACCTAGAATAATACTAGACTTATCTTTTTGGTTTTCCTTCTCTTTGCCTGAGTCTAGTTACTTTGTGATGCATTCATGTATTTTGTTTGTGGTGAGTGAGTGTAATACATTTTAATTAAAACAGTAACTTTTAGCCTAAATGTTCAACAATTTGTTTTAGGTTTCATTTTAAGGAAGCTATTTTATAGTGTTTAAAAACACTTAAAGAAAAAAATAATTAAAGCAATTATAAAAGATTAACTTTGAGCACAAGTTCATTTAGAAACAATGGTGAATTACTAAACTTGATGGCAATTTTGAGCACCAGTTAATGGACAGGAGATGGCTAGATGTTGGGTTTTGTATGTCTGGCTTCTGGTGTTTGTAAGATTTTTAGGAAAACAAACCAACACAAAAAAATTCTTCTCTTTAATATTTGCATTCCAAGAAGGTCTCAGTTAACATGTTTATTTTAATCTCTCCCTACCTGAAAGAAGCAATTCTGTGAATAGGATTTGAATGGCATTTTACAACTTTTAAAAGTTATAAAGATGGCCTATCTTACTACGACAGTTTCTAATTTACATATTATTTTCCAACTCTTAAAAAGTGACACATTTTGATAATACTTCACCTGAAATTCTTATCAGATGAAATGTATAATTTAATGCTTTCTGGTGTTTAAACTTGGAATGAATGTGTTACTAGCCAGCCAGGTACCTGATTCTTAGCTTAGCTGTACTTATCTTTTAAAATGTGATAGACCGAATTTTTTTTTTAAAGTGGGGTCAATACAGATTGATACACTTTACTTTTAGCAGGGGTTTGGTATCATTTGAAATGCTATTTTTCAACAGGCCTCCTAAATTTAGTTCAGGAAAGGCAGTATAGAGCTTAGTTTTCTAGGTGAAAAAGGAGTACATCTTTACAGGCTTTGAGCTGTTTTTATAAAACGTTTACATCTTTGCCGTTTTGCAGTTGAGACTTATCAACACTTCATGTGCAATATTTATATAGGTGAAAGTAGGAGTAATAATGACTTTGCAATGTCCAATTTTTAATATGGAGGAAAAACTTTATCCACTCATCTGTTCATATTCTTTATATCAGTTAATGGATCACAGGTAGCAGAAGCCATAGGAAAAGTTACAGAAATACTATTGATGAGTGAAGTGGGGAAATACCAGTTTTATGAGAATGGTTCTGAAGATTGTGGATATTAAAGTTTTGCTAAGTACATGGACATGTACTTGAATTCAGTGTTCTAAGAGCTGTTTAGAAATGGAAAGGATTAAGGGTTATTACCAGCAGGCTGGTGAATTTCTGTTCTCATTTATTTATCGGTCCCTGGTATTTCAAAATAAATAATGAAATAATAGAGAGGAGAAACTTTTAAGGATTTTGCTTATTTTGTTTACGGACAAAATATTTACAATATTTTTATAAACACCAAAGAAGTTGTGAGCCAAAGGAAAAAAATCTGGAATTTGAAAGGAACTTCTGTCATGGGTGTTCTGTTGAATGGCACTTCTTCGAGACCAGAAACCTATTTCTGAACTATGTAAAAAACAGGAAGCTTGACTGGTGGGTATTAATTAGCCTGGCGATTCCTGTGTTCTTAATTCTTAAGGATTGTAATTCAGAAAGATTTAAATGGGTGGGTCAACAACAGGAGTAGTTGACACAGTTGCTTGTTATTCTCTGGCATATCAAATCTTGTGCCAGTTGAAAAGAGACTATACCAAATTATAGAATGTTAAATGAAGTTTTAGTTGTGTGTTGTTATGGGCTCCTTGTATACCTAGTAAGAGAGAAGAGCCTGAAAATATGTCAGATCTTTGGAATCTGGAAGCAGCAAAGAGGGGGAATTTTTTATAGCAGTATTTTTGAGTCAAAAGCTAGGCTGTAGTTTGAACATGCCATTGCTACATTCTTTTCAAGTTCAGCTGAGCTGGGATAAAGAATTAATGATACTGAGCTTTCCGTTGAAAAATGGGTTGACAAGGGGTAAATGTAGAATCTAAAATAGAAGTAAGAGAGAACTGCTGGTATGCCACTGGCAATAAAATTTCTGGAACAGGTAGTCTGAAAAGTGATGATCTTGCCTGGAATGTAGCAGGCATATTCCTTTCTGTATAGTATTTCACATTATTGCTAAGTAGAAATACTTTCTTCTATCCAAGGAGTTCCTATTGTAAACTAAATCATATCACAATGGATGAGTGACTGAAGTCATAGAAGCAAGCTGCTCCGGCAGAGCTGCACATGGTGAACACTGCACGAGGCATCTCAATTTTCAATGCTTTTAAGCTCTTTTAATAAGACTGTCTGCTCAGATACGTGATCATTGAAAGATATACAAAAGCTTTGCAAAAAGTGTTGTCTGACATTCACTTCTTATATTCAGTAGTATGAGATGCACGGTTCTAGACAGGCAACTGTAGATGAACAGGCAACCTGTAAAACCTCCTCTAAATTTTTTTATTTCTCTGGCATGTTCTTCAGGTTTAGATCAGAACTCTCTAGAGTGGTACAGAAATATATAAAGAGTTATGTCTAAAGAGTCTAAGAGTTATGGTGAGCAATCCAGAGCTGGTGAAGACACTGAATTTGAGAAGGTTGAGTGGTAGTCTGCAAGATATTTTCAGTTAACGCTGGTCTATGGGTTGAAAAATAAAAACCCAATAAGCTTGACTACTATGTTGTCCAAAATCATCATCCTCGTTCTACATTGCCCTGTTTGTGTGCCAGTCACATCTTCTGTTGTAGAAGCCCGCAATTACTTGTGTCATGTGGTTTTCCCATAGCTTTCTCTCAAGTGTTAATGTTTGGATTGCCAGTCTGTTTGGGCAGGCTGGTTTCCTTTGCTGTGCCACTTCTTCCCCTTCTTTGTCAAGAATTATTGACAATCCCCACTACCCCCTTTAAGGTATTTATTGCTAGGCTGTTCAAGTTCTGTCCCAAGATGAGACAGATTAAATGGCAGACAAATTTAACATTCAATAGTGAGTTTCTAATGTGATACAATTGACTTAGTTTATCTCTGATATTCAACAGAATTAAGTCTGTTGTGCTTGTGGCTACCAGTAAAGATTAATATGTGGCACAGTAGGAAACATTTCTTCTAACTGTAAATAAAAGCAAATACATCTGATGCCTTTTGTAGGCATCTGTGGAAGTCAAGACCAACCCCTTTGGGACTCAGAAAGCAGCCCTCAGGGTCATGGATCTCACATGACCTATTTTATTCTTCATTAAAACAGATGGTATCTATCTGAGCAAGGCAAACTTGGTTTTAAGAATGAGCTGGGGATTAAAGGAATGGGAAGCTGGAACAGCTGGGCATAATTAATGGGAACCAATAAAGAGGCAAACTGAGCGTTAAATTAGTCACCTACATCAATAGCAAAATAGTCACTACATGACTACTCACACAATTGTTTTAGCTGATCAAAAGTTGCAGGATTGATTTTCCTAGCATCAAAAGTTATCTAAAATTACATCAGAAATATTCCCACATTCTTTATTCTTTTCTACCAGGCTTCAAAGAGAGTAGAATCCTGGAAACTGGCTATGGTATTTTGTCATGGCATTAGGGAATCCAGCTTGTTTTGTAAGGCTGAGAGTGCCCTTCTTGTGTTTGATACCTATGCCAAGCTGGTCCTCTGCAGTTTTTGGGCTCCTCCCTTTGTGTGTGTTTAACATGAGAAGGTTACCTAATTGAGAAGATTGCTGGCGTTCCTTCAAGTTCTGCAACCACACTAAATTTGCAAAGGGATCCAAAAATTTTATTGTTTCTGTTGTAAACAGATTAGACTGGATTAGTGGTTAGCATTTTGCATGTTTTATTCTGTTTGCTCGTTTAGTCCTGAAAATCTTGAATTGTTGCATGTTGCAAATAGCACAGGCACTTCATTTGCTTTCTGGTGGCCAGAAACCTCCATTTGCTATATGCCTTAGCGGGGAGAAGGAGACTGTGCAAATCCTAATAACAATTTTCATGAGATGTAATTTTCTGATGTAAGCACATTTTTGCTCTAAAACTCTGGCATTACATACTATGATAAGGAGAGACAGACAGGGATATGCACGTGTGTGTGTGCAGTCATTGCTCTTCCTCCAGCAGGATAGTACTTGGTAGGTCCCAGGACTCATCTAGAATGGTACACAGTCCCTGAAGTTCTCTTGGTTTGAACTACTAGTAGAATATCTACTAGTCAGTAGAATATTGTGCAGATCTTTAAACAAATCTGTGTTTCCTTTCATTATTATGTGCAAGATGAGCAAGTACAGAATATTTCTTTTTTAAGGTAAACCTAAGGAATGCTTACTTATCTGTCACATAAGGTCAAATTTAGCTGGTTCATACAGCTGAGCTCTGATATGATCAGGGCAAAAAATTGCACAATTCTTTCATGGGGATTAACAGAACTAGTGTCTCCTTCCTGGAGGGCAGGAGGCAGTGGTACTTTGATAGAAAACTAGTAATGCTGCCTTTTTCTGCTTCCAAAAAAACCTTCCCTTTAATTTATGCAGCTGAGCCTCCATCTTAAATGCTGCCACTTCACTGCTTCAATTTTTCAGTTTTCTTTCCATGAATGTGAAGGGCAGAATTTCCACCTAGTCACAACAAAACCTGTTTTATAAAACAACTGGATTTTCTTGACTGTGCTAAACAACTATGACAACACCTTGTTGCAGCCTCCCACCTTGACCATCATGCCCTATCCTGTTCTTCCCTCCCACCCCCCATTTGCAAAGAGAATTTTAAAAATATGGGCAGAAATGGCTAAAAGCCTGAGCAGGTGATCCAGACCAAAAGTTTTAAGTGAGATATTTGAATTGTAGTCATCTTTGTATGCAAACTTTATCCAGTTGTCTGAAGACTAGCTAAGCATAAAAAAAAAAGCTCAAAATTAGTCCTGTATGTGGCTGTGCAAAGGCATATATTAAACCCAATTTGCATACTTTATACAACTGTTTTTAAGCTTCAGCAAGTTCCCCTGCTCCCCTTTGTTAGTGGCCCCATGTGGTTAAGGTCTTTTTTTTTCCTTGTATTAAAAAAAAAATAGTACTTGCCATGTTTGTTCTTTACTTCTCTTTGCAGAGAGAGGAGTTTTACTGAACAGCTTAAATGGTGTAAGCAAATTCCAGAACATCACTATTATTTTTCTTTAGGGCTTTAAGAGAGCATATTATTTGTCAGAAGTGTTGGAAGGGTGGTGGTTGTGTGTCTGGGTACTGTCACTACCAACTAATGTAGGCTTAATGGATTTTCTGAGAAGTCTTTAAT
Source organism: Xenus cinereus (assembly GCA_025774025.1). Lineage (NCBI taxonomy): Eukaryota > Metazoa > Chordata > Aves > Charadriiformes > Scolopacidae > Xenus > Xenus cinereus. The sequence continues at coordinate 137,445,630 of JAOXJK010000001.1, forward strand.
GGGAGAAAATTCATATTATGAGAAGAGATGTCTGAAAACAAATGTTAGATGGCTTCTTGGTCTGTATTGTCTTCTTGATTTCCATAGTTGCTTGAAATTGAGCTAAAGACGTTTGAAATAAGACTGCCTGCAATCAGCTCAACAATAAAACTGGTTAGGGAAGTTGTATGTTCTCGCCTGCCTGTGTGGTCTTCTGGTTTTCCCAGAGGCTCTCCAGATTAGGTGCTTGCCACTATTCTGGAATAGCCTGCCAGGCTTTGCTGTTCCTGGCAGAGACGTTTTTAAAGAGGCCACGTTTCCAAAGTTAGAATTATTGCTAAATAAGTCCCCAACAGGCCCTTCTTTGAAAATTGATGGAACTTGTGATTGCTATTATTATTACTGTTATTATTTCTGAACAGCACCATTTGTAAAGCTAGGCTAATAAAGACATAAGGAAAAATTAAAGCATTCTAAAATAAAAATTTCTAGGACAAGTAGAACACATCGTGAAACATGAGATCGCTAGAGACCTAGGAGAAATTAGGTATGTGTTCGCTTCTGACTTTCCTGTTTGATATGTCTATGGAATGACTTAGTCCATACAAGTATCAAAATGCATATAAAACAAGCATTTACTTACGGGGTTAGTACTGTTAATTTCCCCAAGTCCACATTTGGAAGTCTTAGAAGTTTAAGATAATTTTTAGTTTCGGTGTGCAGTACAATTACAGTTATTCTTGACAGTGATTTTATTCATAACTTAAATTTCAGCTCCTAATTTGGAAATAACCTAAGTTAGGTTTTTTGTCTCTGCATTCAATATGCACTGGAACAGGCTGCCCAGGGAGGTCGTGCAGTACCCTTCTCTGGAGATTTTCAAGACCCACCTGGATTCAGTCCTGAGTAATGTGCTCCAGGCAATCCTGCTTTAGCAGGGGAGTTGGACTAGGTGATCTCTAGAGGTCCCTTCCAACTCTGACAATTCTGTGATTCCATAATATAGATGTAAATAGTCAGTATTTTTAGTAGTTTGAACAGATGGCTCAGCTTGGAAGCTTTTGGGCCTTCTTTTTGTATGATTGGGTTTTTTACTGCAGAAGCCCATCCCTGTGCAAATAAGGTCATTTACAGGTATGTAATGTGACTGCATTGTTAAAGGATTTAATTGCATGATAAATTTTCCAGAGTAACCTGGTGGCTTACTTCACTGTAACAGCAGGCTTTATATGAGACCTGTTTACAATTTTGATAGTTAAAGAACTGTAACTCAGGACAGGTGGGAATGTAAAACTGCTTTGATAGAATCTTTTGTGCTTGGACAACTGTAATCCTTGGTGGGTTTGTGTAGTGAGAAGTTTTATCTTGAAAGCTGGTTTTGAAAGCTGCATTAGTAACGGAGCTGCAAGTTACGTAAAACTGGATTGCTGAAGTTGTTAGTTTCTAGTTTATAATATCAGTATTTTGGTGTGGTTTTCAGTGAATGCCATGCCCTCAAAACACTATTACAACTGACTGGAAATAATAACTGTTCAATAAAATGTAAATGTTTTAAGTGAGAATACATGTACAGAAAAGAAAGGGTTTTTTATTTTTATAAATTTTTAAGTTTCTTGAAACTACTAGTGGCAAAAACTCCATTGTTTTTTCTCCCCTCCCCAAGTAATGCGGTTTTGGAAGTTCATTTTTTGGTCTCTCCCCCTTGCGCCTCTCTCAAAAATCTATTTCTTCTCACATACATCTCATCTCCCTACACCCACTATACATTTTAGAAAATTGTCTTGTAGTATAGATTGATCATAACTGCTCAACACAATCTGAAATCAATTGACATACCAGTTAATAATACTGAAACAGGTCTATTGGCTACCTTCGTAGAGTATGTGCAATGAAGGGGATAATTATGAGCTTAAATAAAGGATTTTTACTTGTTTGGAAGGCATTTCTCAGCAACAGAGTGACCTTTTACAAATGAGGCAATTGGTTTGAATACCAAGCATCTTTTATAGTGGCACAGATTTCTGTCAGAGAATAGGATTAAAAATATCTGGTGTACTTTTCTAATGGAACCTACTTGGCATTGTTTAATGAGTGAAAAAACAATGAGCAAACACCCAAAGAGCCGAAATGTGTGTTCATCTTCAAATGTATAACACTGTGCTGCAGTACAAATAGCAGCGTGGCTAAATGTGCTACTTTAAACTTTCTTTTCAAACTAAAAGAAATACTCAGTTCAGTTAGCTATAATTGTCTTGAGTGCAATGCACTTAAAAGGAACTATAATGACTACTGTATTGAATAGAGAAATGTGTAATACATTATTTAAAAGACAATATGATTTTATTTTCCTTTTATGTTTATGAGTAAATTGAAAAACGGATATATTAACTATATTAAAAAAAAGAGTGACTGAAATCTACTGTTCCCATCTAATATAATGATGCAGCACTGTAAGCAGATTTTTTTTTTAATTTGTTTTCAGAAGGGTCAGCAACTTGTAAGCATCTTTGCCCCTTACATCCCTCCTACTGAATCACTTCACCTTTCTTGTGCACATTTCAGGGAATAATCTCTTCACCTGAATAGTTGCAGACAACTGTTCTCAGTCATGGAACATTGGTAGATGAATATTTTATTTTTTTTGGTTGAGTTGTCATAATTTTTGTACATTCTGTACTCTTCATGTTATGAGTTCCTACATTTTAAACCCTGACTGATTTTTAGCAACCTTGTTTTAATAAGTAATATATGAAAAGTTAAGTAGTTTTTTGTGTTGAGGAATTACTAAATCCATTACAATTGAACGTTACATTCTTGGTCAGTGATGACTTTCTTTTTTCTTTTGTGCCACACACTGTGCATATAATAGGCTGAATGCTACTTTTGATTTTATCCTGCCCCTCCCCACCCAATCTAAATTAAAACTGATCTCTGAAATTTAAGGGTGTTTCCCAGCCTGTCATCAGTACTTGAGAACAGTTTCGCTTGTTCTGTTTATATAGGTTACATTTGAATCTTATACATTGCATACATAATATTTGTCTTGTACATCTCCCTTACTCTTTCTCAGGACCACTTCTTTGCAATGAATGCTTCTAGTATCTATCCAAAGAGTGGCCATTATTTTTATTAAATCATTATCACTAAAAATTGAGAAAACCGAAGAAAAAAATTGTGTGAAGACAGGTAAGAAATGTAATATTGATACATTGATGAGGAAAAGAACCCAAACAAACCAGTAACTGGGTTTCTGTAGGCTTTAATTTAGTAAATTATCTTTACTTTCTTCTTTCTTTTTTTTGTTTGTGGTTTTTTTTTTTTGTTTGTTTTGGTTTTTTTTTACAATAAGTTGAGCGTTGTTCTTTGACTTTTCAGGCACGGGTACCTTTGGGCGTGTTCATCTGGTGAAGGAAAAAATGGCCAAACGTTACTTTGCACTGAAAGTAATGAGCATTCCTGATGTCATTCGACTGAAGCAAGAGCAACATGTGCACAATGAAAAATCAGTCTTGAAGGAGGTCAACCACCCCTTTTTGATCAGATTGTAAGTTGTTGTATTTTTTTTCATTTAACTAGTACACAGAATGCAGCTAAAGTGTTCCAGAGTCTCATTGCAAGTTCTTATATACTTAACCAACACTAAGCATTTAATTTCTGTGACATAATCTGGACTGAAATAGACTTCAGACTAAAATATTTATTATAGAATAATCAAGAAATTAAAAACAAGGCATAACTTAAACATTTAAGCAATGATTTACTATAAGCTTTACTTTTATACTGTCTCTTGCTTTCATACTGCAGAAGAGAAATACTAATGAAGAAATGTTAGGATTGGCTCATCAAAATGATTTCTGTAATGATTCTTGATATTAGAATGGTGAGAAAAGCAGTATTTCTACATGTATATTTCCTGTAGATATCTAGATAATGATATAATTAGATTTAAGTATATGCTTTTTGAAAACTCCTGTGAACTTTACTTTTTCAAACTTTAATTTTAAAGAGTCAAAATGCCTGCAGCATTGGGTTTTGCTACTCTCATATTTGAGTCTTAAGTGATGGAATCTGTTGAAAAACATAATTTAAGCATAGTTCATGAGGAATACTTTTTTTTTTAGTGGAATTGTGATGATTCTAATGATGCCTTCATTAAGAAGAGAAGACATCATACTTTTCTGTGCACAGAACCATAATGCCTTCTGTGTAGCTTAGTCCGTATTTCCTAATGAGATAATGAAACCTCTGGGTAATTGCACAGTTAATTTCCATTTATGTTTTCTCATGCATAGATACAGGGCCATTGATCAAGATTTGTTTTGCATTTGCCTGCCCTAGTCAGTTTTGCTTAAAATTAGACAAAATTAGCCTTAGTAAATCTCTAGCTGCAAGGAGTGCAGCCTCCTCCCAGAGCTAAGAAAGTATCAGAGGGAAAAGCAGAGGCAAAAGCATGGTAGTCATCTGAAAGATGGAAAGAGCCCTGTAGAAAAAGCCTTTTTCCCTGGTGTGCTGTTGCTTTTTCTAGCATCAAGATGCTATTCGTTTCCAGCCAGTGTTCAGAAATCCTGTGCGCGGTGTAGTATTAGTAAGATGAGTTCTAGGGTATGTGGAGTTTTGAGATGCATGCAGGAAAGCAAGATGAAGAGGCTGAGTACATCTGGTTAGACTGGTTAAAATATGGATGGAAGAGGGTATGTCTGTGCATCTGGAACAGCGCGGCAAGTGTGTGAGTAGAGAAACTTGGGTGAGAAGTCAGAGACAGGGATGTGAGGGTTTGTGTCCATACAGAAATGATCAAAAATCAAAACTGGTAAGTATTCTTGGGTTTTGTTCATGCCTTATTTCCAAAACATCGTATTTTTAAAATTGCCTAGGGAAGGGCACAATTCAAATGGAAGTTCACTTCTGTGCAAGGCAAAGATTCTTCGTGTCTAGCTCTCTGCCTTTTCTGTTGCCATGTTCGATGCGGTGCTGCATCAGCTATGCTCATGTAATTGTTCGGTGCTGCCTTTGGCCCTTGTCAAAGGAGAAACAGAGTAACCTAGCCGAAATGAGGTAGTTAAATTTTAAGTCATGTTAACATTTGTGTGCTTTAGGTTAAACAAGCATTCATAGACGATTATCACTAACTGCATGACAAATAAAACTTTCTGCAAGCTTTTTCTGTGGCTAGCAGGTTTTTTTTCAGCTACCTCTTCCCCTGTCCAGTACGTGGGTTTTTTCCATTAGTTCTTTGAGTGTAGTTGATCAGCAAAAAGACAGTAAAAAATTTCTATATAATTCTGCTTCAATGCCTTTGAACTATGTTATCTACATGGTTTGGTTTTTATATTTTCAATTAGAGTGACCTCCTTGAACAGGGATAGTATCTTCCTTTGGTTGCAAAACAAGGCATATATATCAGTGCAGCATAATACTGTATTTTTGTAGCACTTTATGGTGAGAATTTTAAAGTAATGCTGCATATTTATGTTGTTCTTCCTATATCTACCTGCATATAAAGACTTTTACATAAGTGTGGGGCTTTTTTTTTCCCTGTTACTTTTGAGAAATGCCTTTCCTGCATGTAGGGAGGTCCTGAATCTTTTTTTTATTTTCCCCAAGAGAACAAGAATTAATAAAAATCAACCATGTTTTACTTTCGCATAAACTAAAAAACAATGTTATCTGTCTGTACGTGATCACAATGGCTTCCAAAGTTCGTGTTGGCTGAATTGTAAAATACATGACACCATGCATATTATCCCAATCACAGCTAATGTGATGTTTTCCTTTTGTGTTTTAAAATACCATTTAAAGCAATCTGTATTGCAAATATTAAATTTCTTTGTTTTGCTATTTTTCATGTATTCCAAATAACTTATCCATTTTTCTGTGGATAGAAAATCCTAAGAGTCACTTACTGAAGAAGTTAATTCCAGTAAAATACTGTGTTTTAATGGTCTAGGTCTTCTATTTTTCCCCTCTGTATTCTTAGTCAGAATTTGCCCTTCCTCTCCCTTGTAGATGTTTTTTAAATATATGGTTTGCTTCATTTTGCCCATTCCTGTCCCTCTTTTTTGTTTATTGTAGGTAAAACTTCATCTAACTCCTTTAAAATACATCTCAAGAGTGTTTTTACGTAGCAAATAAAGATATTCTGAACATGGTCAATTGACAATTCATGATGTTGATGACTGTGATAAGGAAATAGTGCCATGAAAGTAAAAGGCAAGCCTGGACTCTTACTGTCTTCATGACTTTGAAGAAATGGAGTAACTGTTGCTGATTTCTGATACTCTGTCTCATTTTCTTGGTTGCCCTTGGTGCCAGTATCAAGCAAGAAAATCCTACTGAGCAAAAGTCCTTTATGGGTTTGGGAGCTCAGTTTGCTCTCCTTATCTTTCTTGAGAGTTGTGCCTGGATTAGGAACTAGCTAACGTAGGAAAGGGGGGGGGTGTGAAGAAAAAGATATTTGAGCTTTCCATTCTTGTGATACTGCAGAAGCAGTTACTAGAAGCTAAACTATCTTCTATTCTTCTATCAATAAAGTAGGTAGGGATACAGTGTTCTTTATCTGTTATCATAGTAATAGGGATAGCCGTTTGTTTTAAAAAGATAGAATATTCTTCAAGATGTTATTGGATACTTATTTTCTTCTTAACTGTTGAGTTATGTTCGAGTGTGTGGTACATGAGTTGTCTAATGTGGGTAAAAACAGCTTAGTTTTGGGTAACGTGGGAGAGAAGATTCCTGTATTCTGTAATAAAGCATTTGAAAGCCACGTGGAATTATTTTCTTTCTTCCTTAGCCGCTCCTTACTGCATGCTAGTAATGAACGTACCACAGTAATAGTTCTTAAATTAAAAGCAACAGGCTGAGGAATGGAAGGTACTTATCACTAGGTTAATTCTGAGGTAAAAAAATTAATCTTGTTTTGCTGTCATTTTTGCTTTTCTATTGCTTTTATTAAAGGTACCGTAAAAGAGCAAGCCTCATGATCTGAGGAGGAAGGGATAGGAGAGGGGAAAGAGAAGTCTCTGTTGTCCTGTTTTTGATAACATCATCATAAACAGCTTTACAAAAGCAGATTCTGTTTACCTCCTATCACTTTGGCAACATATGATTAAATAAAAAGTAAGGTGTGTAAGAATTGTGTGGTCTTAGCAGAGTGCCAGTATGCTTAGCAGAGAGCTGTTTTGTACAACATAATGAAGTCTATCAGTTGGATTTTCTTTCATGGTCTGTGCAACTCATATCCTGAAGTATCTGTTTTACTTTTCAGGTTGTCAGATATTTGAATCATAGAATGATAGAATGGTTAGAGTTGGAAGGGACCTTAAAGATCATAGAGTTCCAACCCCCCTGCCATGGGCAGGGACACCTCCCACTAGAGCAGG
>JAOXJK010000001.1:137458036-137503350 GCA_025774025.1 Xenus cinereus
GTTTTAAACTATAAAAGTTTTTCTAGAAACCTGAGAAGTGATTAACCTTAAAGATATTGGGGGTACTTCTGCACTGTTGATTAAGCTGGATGTGTCTCATGACTGTTCTGTACATTGGATTAAAGAGAAAGAAAACAGGACACAGCAAGTCTTGTTTGCAAAGTGTGGCGTTTTTCACATTCTGCAAGAATGTTTTGCAGAAAAAACTTTTGAGGGCTGGAAACAAAGCAATCTCTATTGAATATAATTATGGAGGAACTTCCAGAAGAGAATATCAAAATAGGACATGGTTGTTAGTCTAGTTCATATGCGAGAAGCCTCTCAGAGATGACAGAGGTAGATGCTGAATGGTGTAGAACGCTATCGAGAACCATCGAGACTTAACTTCTTCAAATAATACTGTTAACATGTCCTGCAAATATTATTTTATAGCTTATCTTTGTGACCAGAGTAGATTCTTTGTTTTATTTTCATGTTTTAAAATAGCATGTTCAACCTTATCAGCTATTGCTTACCTGTATTCCAGCTTTTATCTTGACAACCCAGACCAGTGGGTTGTCAAAACTGCTTTTTGTAGCAGTTTGAAGGAAACAGTCTATGCTTATTTTTCTGCTTTATAATTTATCTTCAAAAGAATGATCTGGATTTTCAAATGAATATGCAGCAGTCATGAAATAGTAATGAAAAAAAGGAATACTTCAGTCAATTTGACCTTTTTATAGAATTTACTTGATGCATTTTCCAAAATATTCAGTAGTTTCTTTCATGACCAACAAAAGAGGAAATTACAAGTCATGGTCTTATGGCACAAATACACAGCTTGACAAAGAATTTGAGCTTCCTACAAGTTTTTGTGTAGTTAGTAAACATAAATTTCTTGATTGAAATTAAGAGATGACCTGCTGGTGGTAATAAATTTTATTTCCTAGTGCTAGGAAATAGTCACCCTAGTCCTAGGGACTTCAGGGTATTTTGACCTTCCCTTAATTTGCGGTTTTCCTTTTGCTTGAATAAAAAAGACCTTGTTATTAACCTGTATGTTAATTGAGGATCATTTTAGTTACATTGTTACCAGCAAATTATGTGGGTCCTGAAGTCATGGTCAAATGTTAGACTGATTATTTTTTTGTATGTGTATTGCCTTGCTAAGGGATGAAAACCACTAAAGGCTGCACCTTTGCTGAGTTTGTGCATTCGTAGTGTTGGCAATTTTAGGGGAGGAGGGGATGACCACTGTGGGACATTGTCCTGCTAACAGTTTAGCTTGTCTGTTGATACAAAGTTGCCTGCCCCGTCTGCTTTATTTCTTCCCAAACACAGTAAAACTGGCAGTTGCTTCATTTGCAGAGCTAGCTAAATCTTTATGAATAAAAATCTATACGATGGATTGTAATATGGCTTTTTATATTTCACAGAGGGAGGACTATTTTCTTTTAAAAGACAACAAAGCTTTGCTGTTTTTATTATTTACCCAGTCCTGATCTAGGCAACTGCTAGATGGCAGTAGTGTGTAAAGCAGTGCTGTACCTAAGAATTTTCTAGTGTGCTTAATTTGGGAAATGAGAGTTTATATTTTCTAGCAATAAAAAATATGCCACCCTTTTATGATAAAAATTAAAGATGTATTCTTTACACTAATGAATGTAGTTTCAAGAACCGTGGAGCACATGGGTGCATAGTGTGTCTAATGCATTTTAACAGTTTAGCTGGAGTAATTTAGCTTTTGCCATATTAAAATCAAGCTTGAAGAGATTTAATTCTGTGCATCATAAATTTTCATTTAAAGTCTTGGTTGACTATACAGCTCCTCTTCCTTGATCTTAGGTATTTTTATGAATTAAGGCTAAGGCTTAAAAAAAACAACCAAACAAAAGGAAATCAAGAAAAAGACCACCCAAAAGCTCTGTTTAAAATAATTCTGCAATCACAAAAACAATTATTATTTAATTAAAAAAAAAAAAAAGATAAATGTTGACAGTCTGAGATTCCATGAGGTGCTTCTTGAATATCCGTTTGTGGTTAAAAGAAGGTTTCTTAAGTTTAGTTGAACAGTGGTAGGAAAAACTAGAAGTTGAAAGGAGCATGTATTACTTCTGAAGGTGATTGCTATTCATCTTGATGCATTTGTTCAGAACCGTGTTGCCAGTTTGACTAGAGAAGATTCTTCCTGTGCTCACAAATAAACTAGAGTTTCTTTTGCTGCAAGTTAGAAATCGTGTGGAGTGACTATTAATTTTGTGGCCATATTCTTTGTCAAATCTTACTAGAACTCTTCTTAAAATGGAATACACTTTTTTCTCTCTTATTCTGTGCTGTTATTTCATCCTCTTTTGACTTGGTGAGCACTTTTTCAAAGTTTCATATTCTGGCTTAATATCAAGGAAGTGTAATTTATTTAGAATGGGAGCACAATTTTTTTTTTCTCTAGCACGTATTTAAGCATGAGTCAAGGAAGTGAAGTCAGGCAAATTCTACATGGGTATTTTTACAAAGACGACATCACATTTCTGAAAGAAATGGTTTCAGAATATTCTTTGTTTCAAATTGTAATTTGGTCTTTGTAAACTTTAAATGCTTAGCTTCAATTTATTGCATCAATTTATAGAACTTGAAATATACATTTCAGTTTGGTAGTAATAGAACATTTTTATGTCCTGAGTTTATATTAAGAAAGCTATGGTTAAAATGACATTAAAATATGTCAAAAATAGTATTACTTACATATTTTACACTTGCTTTTTTTATCTGCCCCTCATCCTTTTGTTTTTTCTAAACAATTTTTTTTTGCCTTTTGCTGGAAAATAGCCAACAATCTTGCCTTTTGCTGGGCCTGTCAGAAGTAGTCCATGAACACACAGAACTCCCAGGATCTGCAGCTTACAGCATGAAAACCACTGTTAATAATTTCAAAGCAGTTTATAGCCTAATGGACAGAGTACCATACGAGCAGTTGGTACATACCAACCATACAGCTAAGTTTCTTAATTTCCATGTAACTCTGTTATAGTAGAATTGGGAGAGCGTCATCAAAGCAGTCTTTTTTAGATCTTATAGATGTCTTCATTTTTTTCCTCTTGTTCCTGTAAATACATAGTAATATAGGTATACTTCCTTTGTGTGTGTTTGTTGTTTCATATTACTGTTATTTCAGTTTGACTTCAGTCTGGTTTTGTTGTTTGTTTTGTGGGGGTTTTTTTCTTCTTTTCCTCCCAGGACGTGGACGCTCTGTGGCACTCCTGAGTACCTCGCACCAGAAGTTATACAAAGCAAAGGCCATGGAAGAGCTGTGGATTGGTGGGCCCTAGGAATTCTTATATTTGAGATGTTGTCAGGGTAAGTGATAATAATTACTATATCACGGCAGTAGTATGTAACACAGTAATACAGGATTCTTTACTAGTTCTGTTTATATTATTTGGAATAGCAAATTTGGGCCAAGTTTATCATTGATACACCGGTTTCATTTCTGCCTCTGAAGAAAGGAATTGGGAGCTGAACAAAACAATATGTATCACTGTTGTTACTATGATTTTTTTAGTCTTTTGAGTTTGTTGATTTTGTTTGTTTGTTGGTTTTGTTTTCTTAAATTAAGACTTTTAACAGCTGCTCTTTCCTTATCTATTTTGGAAATTCAGGTTTTGTAGAAGTTTACATTTTTATACATAAAATCCTTTATATTTAAAGGGTGAAGAAGATGACTACCAAATTTCTTTGAAAATTGTGTAATTAATTTCTAGCACAGCAAAATAATATTGCAGTGGCATTCTATAAAAATGCATGGTGACAAGTACAAAGACTTTTATTAGTAAACCTTGTAAGCACTGTTTTTCTTTAAAGCAACGTAAAAAGAACAGGGAAAAGCTCAAAAGGTCTATTTGGAAGTCATTTTGCTGAAATGCTACTCTTGATGTTTTGGAATTTGATAAGCAATGTTTCTAAACGATACAAATTCAAACTGAAAAGAGGCTTTCTGGCATTGATATAATTGAGTCTTTCTGACTTTATGTATTAGGTGGATAAAAGTAATTGTCTTAATTGGCTCTGATTTCAAAAAACAAATGCTATTTTCAGTAAAATAAATAACTGCTTTAGGGAGAACGTGAAATTCTACATGTGTAGAATGCCTGAACAAGGCATCCCCACAATTTTCCTTGTTTTTTTCTTTGTTGTATCTTTTGAAAGTACTTGAGGGGTGGGAGGGGGGAAGTGGGAATTTTGAAAGAAATCAGTTTTGCTGTGATTGATGCACTAGAGCAAATGCAGGTGAAAGCAAGGCTTGCATAGCTTTGGAAGAAACAGAGTATATTTCATCAGTTTTGGTTTTGTAGTTGTTAGAACTTCTTGGTACCAGGCCCAGTGTGCTCTGTGCCTTCTAGCTCCCTGAGTGCGTCATTTCCCTCTGTGGCCTTTCATTTTGGATCTGCAGCCCCATAGAGTGAAGTTGGAACAAAAACATCCTTGCATAGATTTACTCCTCCTTTTCTGTATATAATACCACCAGCTCAGGGTAAGCTGAGTGACTCCTCTGGTGTTTGGACAATCTCATAAAATTGCCTGAGCAAACAGTTCCCATGATGGATGATCACTTCAGAGCTCCAGTCCATCTCATGTGTTTGCCGTGAAGAAGTTCATGGAGTAGCATCAAAATTTTATCCCAGGATAGCCTTCCTGCCCGCTGCTTGCTTTCTTAATTTCCTGAAGGCTAGCATATGCGTTTACTTTGAATTTCAAGGCAATTTCTAGACAGAAAAAGCGTAAAAATATACTAGTAGTTCCCTATTAACACAAGCAGGCTTAGCTGACTGGTCTAATTAAAACTCGTTATTTATGTAGTCTGGTCTGTGCAGAGGCCAGGCTTCACCTTTCTTCCACCGCTCCCCGTAAGGGTGAGCAGCCCAAGTTAGTTAAGGGAATCCTTCTCAGAAGGAGAAGCAAGAGATTCCCAGCAGCCTTGTTGCCACTAATCTTAGTCCTAGAGAGCATGAAAACTGTAGATAACAGTGTTCGGTGCTGTAACGTGAGTACAGGTGCTGCAGTCTCCCAGCTGTAGTCAGAGTGATTTACCTTCCTGCCACGGGTTTTGGTGGGACCACTCTGGTTTGTGTGGTCTCAGTGGGAGTGGATACTGGGCAGTTTTCCTTTCTGTGCTTTACAGAGATGTTGATGGGATTCTTTCTACTAAAGCACTAATAGAAACATGGTTTCCAAAGTCAACATACTGACTACAGGTGATAGTCAAGCAAGATCTCATCTCTCTGTAGTCAGTGGGACCTCAAGACTGCAGGGTGCTGAAATATGCCTGCTGTATATTCAACTGAAGTATGACTGGTCTATATTCTTCACAAAGAAAGGGAGCAGCTGCAGTCATTTCTGTGTAGGATCTTCTCTGTCCTGACACTATCTGGCTCAAGTGATGAGACCTGGATTCCCCCAAGCTTAATATAAACACTGCAGCTATAGAGAATCTTAACCAATAGGGATAAACTACACATTTCTAAAAGGCAGCTGAGGTCTTACATAGGCTGACTGACAGAGCAGCTGTCCACTGCAAGTGATTTTGTAAGGTTTTTTATTACAGTATTTGTATAGATATGCTCTTCGTAATGCTTGGATGCTTCTTTATTTTTTAGTGTCTGGGCATGTCTGGTTTTTATATCCCTATCCAAAGCTCAGATAAAGACTCCACCCAAGTTTATTTGGTTGATTTACTTTTTTTTTTTTCTTTATTGGGAGGTTTTGGGGTGCTGTGGGGTTTTTGTTGTGGTTTGCTTTTTGGGGGGATAGATTGATACTATGTGCTTGGGTTTTTTAAGATTCTGGAGTTTGGGGGGCGAGAGGCGGCAGACATTGTAGCTGGTGTGTGTTTTCTTCAGGAGGGCAGGTTGTCACATAGGGCATATGCTGTTGGCATTTTACCAGGTTTTCACTGTTATTGGCAGTAGTGTTTTAAAACACTTTTCCTCACCATCTCAAGCTGTGGAGTGGTATTTGCTATCAAGGCCATTAATGCAAAAACAGTCCTAGGTAACTTTATCTCTTGAAATTCAAAGGATCTTAAAAAATAGGACAAGTATCTGAAGATGAACAAAACCTGACTTCAAGACTAAGTTATAGGCTGCAAGTAAATTACTCAAGACATTTGGTAGTTATTTCCTCAAGTTACTCTCTCTCAACTCCAAAAGCAATTGAAAAAAATTGGTAGATGTGCACGTAAGGAAATGATCTCTTTAAAAACAAACAAACAAAACCACACTTTCCTGTTCTACAGTGTCTTATTTTTCTAACTTAATCTCTAGAGGTCCATGGAATTTTAGTTCTCCACATGCTAGATTTAAGGCAAGGTCTCATTTAGGTTTAAGACAGTGAAATATAGGAAAGGGAAAGAGCAGGGAGAGCCAGAGGTGATAAGAAATCTTTACAGAACAGGTTAGTAATACCGACTTCATAGAGTTAATCTAAGCAAGCTGAGCAATCAATAGAAAGAGTTAGAAGATCTATTTCTTTTGAGTAAATGTTCTGTTACAATGTACCATAGAGGAAAATATACATGTTGTTTAATGTTAGATATGTTAGATCATAATTGTACTGTCATCAGACATGTGGCTAACTAAATCTTCTCATTTGATGAGAGGTTTGTGTCTTTCATTTTTGCTTTGGTGGTCTGTCATTTTAGGTAGCTAATGGTTGTTGTCTACAGTTTCATGGTCTTAGACCTGTCTGTTTTCCCTTGAGGTTTTACAACTTCTCTTCTTCAGTGCTAAAACTATCTGTTATCTTTGAAACCAATGTTAGTGCCGTTATTGTGCATCAGTTAGCAAAATGAATGGTTTGCAGCTGTTGTCCTATATACAGAGATTTTATTTTTTTTTTTTAGCTTCAGTTGGTGGAAAAAAGGCAGCTGTTTGTATTTGTGTTATGGTGTGAAGACAGTCCAAAACTCAAGGGTTTTTTTGTTGATTTATTAGGTAGCTTCCAGCAGAATACTTGCATTGTTTTGTCTAAAATCTGTGTTGTGGTGCAGATTGACATTCACAGGCAGTATCAAAGTCAAGTTATTTGGTTTGTCCATAAGAAAACTATGCAATCTTTCAAAGCTGTTCTCATTTTGCATGCAGTTCAAGTGTACTTTAAGCAGTATTGCCATTAAATTATTATATATCCAAGTGTAATTTAATTTTTTCTCAAGAATTCTAGACATAGTAATTTCAGATTTTCAAAGTGGGAAAGCAAAGAGCAATTTAAAGATATGTAAAACATAAAAAACACATACATACTTCTTGTTCCTCTTGATTTCATACCTCAATAGGGTACAGAATGTTTGGAGATGGAGGAAAAAAACCCTTACGTTTCATATCAGTCTGCTTACTGTAGCTGGCACCTTTCTAATACATAGTTACAAAGCCTCATTCTAACTCCTTTATACATGCATAGATGCTATTATGTAATAAAAAATACAAAATTGGAAATACAGTATACTGTTTGTCAACTTGCTTGGAGAATGTGAAGGACATAATGTGCCTGACTGAAAAAGAAACTTTATATAATAATCTCTCTGGCATGGGAAGATTTTATGCACGTTAAACATCTATCATGTTTTCCTTGTTTTTTAGTGTCCAAGCAGCAATTAATAAACACAAATATTTCTTCTTGAGATTCTTATGTTTTCCAGTTTCTTTCCAGCTGAGACTAATCAGTTTTTCATAATGAAACTACTCTGGCTCTCTGAACAACAGCAGCAAATTTTCTTCAGTCTTTCCTTAACCAGATAGTTTTGTCATCGTGCTTTTCTGTGCTCTGAAGTATTACTTTTTTTACCTTATGCATACAGACAGCTTTACTTACCTATTCTGATGCAATCTGTTTTTGTCTGTGTCTGAATTTTACAGTATTTCAAAGGAAATGCTTATCTACTTGACCATCAGCTGAGTAATGAAGAAATTAGTACTCCTAAAAACATGTAATGGAAATAATGTTTAGTACTTATAGAGGAATAAGCTAGTTTGGGTAGCATAAAATTAAGGAAAGAATGTGAAATGAAGAGACATTGTTTTCACCTTTGTTTGTGCTACCAATGATTTCCAAAGCCACCAGCACTCTTTTTGTGTGTGTATGCAAGCAGTTATCTTAGAAAGTAATTATAAAATGTTAAGGAGATGTGAAAGTATTTAAAACATTGGACTGTAATAGTGGTTGGACGTTATTGATATAGTT
This sequence comes from Xenus cinereus, assembly GCA_025774025.1. Classification (NCBI taxonomy): domain Eukaryota; kingdom Metazoa; phylum Chordata; class Aves; order Charadriiformes; family Scolopacidae; genus Xenus; species Xenus cinereus. The sequence continues at coordinate 137,466,248 of JAOXJK010000001.1, forward strand.
GATAGAAAAAAGTGAGATTTTTGAATATTCTGTAGGGGTTTTGAGACAGAAGCATAGCAAGAGGTATGCCTTGGTCATTTTGCAGAAGTCAAAGTGGGACTGAGATTAATGCACGAGTAGTTAGTTACTCCATTCCCCTAAAAGGTTTTCTGTGGTAACTCTTAAAAAGGTGACTACCACGCTGAAAACTTGTTGGCACTTGGGCTAAGCTGCTTATACCGACTGTACTGATGCACCCGTTTTCTGAGTCTCTTGCAGTAATCAGGTTATGTATTATACTAGTAAGGGAAACAAAACAGAAAACTCAAATCCTACTGTAGCTGTAAGACAAGAAGTAGTCTCTCTGTTATAACTTTGTAAAGAGCTTTCTAGAAAATAGTAAGTATAGAATTCTAATTGCATCTTGATTTACTGGTCATCTTGGGAAGATGATGAAATATGTGCCTTATCTGTCCAACACAGAAAAAGACCTGCAGCTCGAGAGAATTTCAGGTTCTGAACAGTCTGTCTCTTTCAAACCTTCTCTAACAAAACATATACTTGAATTCAAGAAATGCAATAAATAATGAACTAGACAATCTATTCATATGAGAGTCCTTTGACACTTTAGGTAGAAATTGGTGCATAAGGGTATGCCTGCAGTTACAGGACAAGAAAAAAATCATAATGCTGTTTTAGAAAGTATAGCCCTGCGTTTTATAAGTAAAGGTAAAGCATTTTTTACTTTAGTACTGAAAATTTGTTTCATAATTGTTATCTGTGCTGTATTAATGTAACAAACCTCTTGTAATACTTCAATTTTAATTCTGTATTCGATGTTTTGCATATAAAAATGTTTACTGGTTTGCAGTAGCAGCTTTAACTTAAGTTATTATTCAAGTTAGTATTTGATTGATGATGCCCTACCAAAAAAGTACTATATAATCAATGCTTTCTGAGGGGAATTACTATAGCATAATACTATTGATAAGATTTTTAGAAATTCTTTTTCTAACGTTTAAAAATTTGCTGTATTAAAATAGGTTTCCTCCATTTTTTGATGACAATCCATTTGGTATATATCAGAAGATTCTTGCTGGCAAAATAGATTTCCCGAGACATTTGGATTTATATGTGAAGTAAGTCCATGATGCCCAACACTGTCTTATACATTCTAAACACCTCCTGAGCATTGTTTCTAAAGGATCTTCATAGAAGACTACATAACAGATTCTGATTTTCTAAAACACTATGTTGGAAAATATTTTAGGTTAAGTTTATTCTTACAGTCCAAGTAAAATTACATGTTTTGTAGACTTCAAGCTGGAGATACAGTTATAAGATAGTATCTGCCTCTCTTACTTTTCTGCATATTTAGGAATATTAAATTATTTTCCACCTTGTAAAAAGTTCATTGGTACCAGGTTGGGGCAAAAGAGACGCAAAAGAGGAGAAATATGGATAGATATTTTAATACAGGTGCAAATTAGGGGTGCAGGAAGTGAACACTAAACTGTTCCTTTATAGGCATACAAGCCAGTTAAATCGCTCTCAATTATGCTACTTGAATGAACTCTCTGATACTTCAGAAGTTCCAGTGTAAAATCAACTTCCACTTCTAATAGCAGGACCACAGTTCAATATGCAGTCTTAAATACGTATGTGTGGGTTTTATTCATAGTATTTTTAATTGTTACAGGTATATTGCAGATAAAATGCTTTTTTCCCTATTAAAAAAAAAAAAAACATTGAAATAATTGTTAGTAAACATTATAACAGAGGAAGCGCAATTTTAAACATGAGGTTTATCCTCAGAAGCAGAGATGAGTGAGCAAGGACAGGACAATTATTCAAGGTGTTTTGAAGAAGTGACCTTAGAGGTGGCACTTGCTTACTGTCACCACTCAGTATATAGATAAAATGTTCTACAGCAAAACTTATGAAACCTGTCCAACTTTCTCTGAACTTTCATAAATTCTCTTGCAAAAATAATCATTAAGCCTCCATTGAAGCATCAGCTGTACTGAATCAAGCGTGTCTGCATTACTTTAGGCTGATAACTGTCTCATATTTGTGTCTGTTCTTAACAGTTTTCCCTTACTATCTTGATGCTGTTTCCAGTTTAGTGGAGTCCTATGGTCTGATCTTTCTAACCCAGTCTGTTTTAGGAAGAAAACTGAGTATATCACATGGTAATGTGGTAATGCATAAGTATGAGCCCTAAAGTGTAACAGTGTGACCAGAAGATGAACAACTCCAATTAGGTTATTATCATTAGCAATCTGTCTAACACGGTGAAAGCACTTAAAAGCAGAGATGCTGTTAGCTTCTATTTGTGCTTGACATTCACGGACCAATGTTGATTTATACTATCTAGGAGAGACTTGAAATTTCCTAGTTATGGTAGTAAGCATACATACGCAGGTTTTGCACTTCAGTCTAGACATGGCTGCCAATGAATTGTAGGATACATTAATCAACATAGTTGTTGATACACCTCTTACCCAGATGTTCTTTCAGTGTGTGCTTGGCAGCTCATTCCCATTACACTCCTGCTTTTACAGGGTCTCATGGGATTCTAGCTTGGCTTTCTTCCTTTTACAACTTGGTTTTGGGTGATCTCCTTTGTTTGTGTGGCTTCACCTACTTTCTGCAGTGAGTTGTTAACATAGTATATCTCTCTTGTTTTGTCAACTCTTCCTTTTTTTAAACCATAATATGCAGAACTGGATAGTCTTTGACATCTCTGCACTGTTAGCTTAAAGCAAGTGCCAAGATTATTTTGTCCAATGAAGACAGTCTGCTTCTTACCTTACTTGTATCCTATTTGCTTTTTCTCTCTTCTTTCTATCAGTTGGTATCTCAGCAAAGATGAAGACTATCTTGGGTCCTGTTACATTCAGGCTGTGTCTGAAGTATTAGCACTATACAGTGTTTATAACAATTGCACTTGAACTCTCTGCTCCTAGGCAGCAAAACTATTTTTCTTTTTGAACTATAAGAAAACTCTTGTACTGCATAAACTTACTGGTTGACATTTTTCTATGTGCCTGCCTCCTGGCACCCTCACACACTTTTTGCCTTTTGAATTTCAACTTTTGCTTTCCCTCCTGCTTCTAGCTGTTCACTGTCTCATGCTGTATTACTGCTGTGTGTCTTATATAAGTGCCTTTCCTCTTGCCTGAGCTGGCATTTCTGCTCAATGCTCTCTACTGTGTCCCTTTTGTCAGCCACCTTGCAATTTGATCAGATCTTTTGTCCAAGTCCTTTGTCCTGTGTACATGAAGTCCTTCCCACATTTGACCATTTGTTCAGATCTCTTCTGAAGAGCAGCTTCTGCCATGATGATGGTAATAACCAACTAGAAATTCCAAAATAAGACTGTTGGCAGAGTTTTGTGTTACTTCATTTCTGATAAAACATAAGTATTAATTGTGCTCCACCTGTTTCTGTGGCTAGTAATAAGTTCCTAATTCTTTAATTTATTTTTATTTTTATTTTTTTTTAACTTTTCTTTGAGGAAACAGTTTTGAAAAATACCAAACAAAACATCAGTACTACAGCAGTTTAATGATTATTGGTCTGGAAAGACCTTGATGTAGAATTTAATTCCCCAAATACATACGGCAACATTTCTATTGGACTGACTTTAACATGATCATTTTTAAATTATTCTTTAGAAACTATGTAACAAAGAAGCACTGAACTGCCTATTACATGTTTCAATTTAATGCATATTTGTTCTATTGAATGCAGCAAATGTCTTCATCTTTAGTGACAACAGGGTATCACTGAGCAAGCTCCTTCCTTAACTGTTCGTTTCTAAGATGAATTTTTGAAGCAAGGAGAGAATGATCCATTAAATGTTTTCTGGTTACATAGGAATAGGAAACTCCATGATTTATCTTTGGCCATATAGCCTGTGAATCTAGTTCTAGGATTCTGGATTTCTTTTTGGTCCTGCTTGTGTTTTGAAAAGTCTGATTAGTCTGACTATAGCCATTCTGTTAGCCTTCTCCATGCAGAATAATCTTCTTCACGAATAACTAGAAGGAGGTATTTCTGCGACGGTAACTGTAAAAGGAATCAGTCACATGATTTAATCTGATCCAAACATTGATTGGCTGGAATTATGATAAGTATTTGATAAGTATTTTAAAAATTGCTTTCTACCTTGACTTCTTTATTCTCCTTTTATCAGGAAATTGGATACTTTTTCCAGTTGAATTTGAGGAGTATTTTCCTGCCACATACTACAGCTTTTCAAACAGTCTAGCACATTTACTCTCAGTTCGTATATTCTTTGTGTATATGCTTTTGTGATTTCAAGGATAGGTGACAGAATACTGTTTTTGTTTTGGGATAATAGGTGTTAGAGATGGAGAGAAGCAGGTGTGTCATTAATATGTTTGCATACTTTTCTGTAAATAAAGCTGTTGGGTTTTTTAAACCTTCTGCAAAGTTAAAAATTGGAATTAGCCATGCTCTGTAGATTCCTAGCATTTCATGCAGTATTGGATCTCTTAGGTCTGTTTGAGGCTATAAAAAGAACAAGGATGACTAAACTTTTGTTCTTTCCTGTCATTGGTACTTCATGCAATGAGACTAGATTGCTATTATTCTAAAAATAAATAGAAAAATAATGTTTGAGATAAGAAGTAACTGCTTGTAGAAATGTGAAGCCAGATTTTTCTGTCAACTCAAGTAATGAAACTAATTCAATAAATTGTGATACTCGCTTTAATTTGTTGGAGCTTTTTGTTGCTTAATATTTAAAGAACTTTGCTATTAAAATTGAAGTCCTTTGCGTCTCTAAACTTACATTCATCTTTTAAAATGTTGATTTAGCTTTATGTAGAACTGTTCAATGAACTAGAATTTAAGGGGAGGCTTTTCACTTTCAATGAAATTAAACCTTATGGATATTACTAGTTTTAAGCAGATGACTAGCTCTTCCATGGTTTCTCCTAATACTTAGCTGCCACAGAATTTAGATGTCAATGTATAAAGTTGAGGGTGTGGCTTTATCTGTATTTTTTATGTATATTAGAATTATGTTCTGCCAAATAGTTTTGAGATCCATTTTGAGATTTGTAATGGCCAGAAATAAAAAAATATGAAGAAAGGTATGGTACTACTTTGGGGGACAGGGGAGGAGAGAGAGAGAAAACTTTTCTTCTTTGTTTCTTGAAAGAGTCTAAAAGCAACTTGCAAGAATTCTGCAAGTTCCTTTTAGGACAGGTTGTTCCTATTTATCATTCACTCTTAAGTGTCCTAAAATATGAAGGAAATGATTGGGTAAATTATACCAAGTATTAGCTAGTCAAAGGGAAGTATGTTCACATTCTGTAACATTTGCATGACAGTCAAATATAAATTACTTTTATTTATCAGAGTCCATGTTTTCTTTACTGCAGAGACCTTATTAAGAAGCTGCTTGTGGTTGACAGGACAAGACGATTAGGAAATATGAAGGTCAGTATAAAATGCTAGATGTAATGCAGGACGTAGCACAAGGTTGAAAGAATTCTGTACAGAGATGTATAACATGAAGAAAGATATGGGAACATGTAGAAACATCTATTCGATGGCTTTTGTTTTTATAAGCATGAAATTGAGATATTTTCCCATATGTTACTTCAGTTGTGCAAGACTAAATGCAAAGTTTAACTGTGTATTTCTAGAAATTATACTCCTATTTGTCTTGATTAATGCTATCCTTAATGATACCCGCCCCCCAAAAGGAAAAAAAAACCCAACAACAAACCAACCAACCCAAAACAAAAACCCAAAAATCCACACCTGTTTACTGATTAGTTTGAAGACTTACATTGGACCAGAAACATGGTGCTAAGTCCTGTAGGACAGGGTACCAGCTGATTTAGTTCTTTCTTTGGAGTTGTTTAATCCCAGAAGGAGAACTAGTCAAATTTGAAGCTTAAAAATTATTTTAAAGAATATAAGGGGTGTTGTAGTATCATGATGTTTAGTCATTGTGTTAATCGGTGGTGGGGCTTATTAAAAACTGTCAAATAGTCTTCCACCAAGAAGAGTTACTCATCCTATTCTGAACAGACTTCTGAAGGCAATAGCTTACTAGTCAAAGCTATGCTCGCATGTCTCGGGTAGCATTCCAGCCTACCTCAGAAATACATCTGTATCTGTGATATCTCAAGGAGGAGCACAAAGAAATCCAGTAACTTCTGTGAGATGTCCTGGTGTGCTACTGCTTGTGATGCCAAGAGGATGACAGCTGTATTACGAGCTTATTTGATTCTGCAGCTGTGCAGTAGCTATAATCGGTAGTGCAGTGAGAAGTTACCTGCATGTGAACTAGCTCAGGTACTTTACCAGGCCAGCCAAAGCACCGCACAAAACTCAGTGTAGGCTAATTTACCCTTCTGGTAGAGTAAGGTAATCCTATGTTCATTGACTTGTTATTGTTATAGTGTTGCAGATACCTAAATTAGCTTGTGTCATCTTTTCCAGAGGAAACTTTCCATTTCCCTGGGCAGGGGAGGTTAAAGGTTTGCTTTTTTGCACAAAGCACAATTTGTCGTGCAAATATGTGCAGAAAGTAAAAGATGCACAGTCATCCAGGTTCCTTGAATATACTGCTACAAGTATAGATGCTGGAACCTGCTGTCCAAAGTTCCTTTTCAGAGCCTTTTATGGCGCAAACTTAGACTGGCAAGAAAAGTTAGGAAAACAGGTGGTAAATTACTCTCCTCATTGCCTCTTTGTATATGAGCATGGATAGTCACACTCCATATGAATCTGAAAAAAACAAATGTGGTGTATGCTTCCTTCCATGGAGCTGTGTGAGGCATGAGCTTGAGTGCTGTGCATTAAAACTGTGCTTTGATCAGGCCTGAGACAGAACCAGCTGGTTTTCCCCAGCACTTAATGCCTTGAGAATGAGTCTGTGCTTGAACCAAGGTTTATCCTTGGGCAGGCGGGGAAGACATTTTTGTTCTTTATGTACATAATCAAAGCAGTCAGCCCAGAGAGAATAATCATTACAAGAAAAATATGTCTTTAATTGTATATCTAAAATGAAAACAAATTGTTTTATGTATATACTTTTGTAACAGTACTGAGAACCTCTTGTTGTCAGCACTAAATGTCTGTAATATTTGATAGACCTACTTACTTCCCAGACGTGCTTTTTCTTTAAGACACTGTCAACTCTCTGTTATACTTTCTAATTCTTACACTAATAAAAAAACATATCTGAATAAGAGCATTCTCCAAAATGTTGGAGAAAACAGAAGTGAACAGAACAGCAGTAAATGGTTTTGTGGGTATTTTAAAGGCTATTCTTGATCTCCCTTGTGTCAGGATAATGAGGAGAATGCTGCTAAAAAAGAAAAAAAAAGTTAGAATGTTCTTGCTGGAGCTCAGGATCTGCTAGGGAAATAACACTATGAATTTATCCTTTAGAATCTTGTAATGATTATCACCTGAGAAAAGAAAAAAAGTTAGGTGGACCATTAGTCTGCTTTGATACCACAGTCGTCATGATGAAATAGATGGTTTAGCATACATATAACTTGCTAAATAGTTATTTTGATTTTTTTCTTTTAAAGAATGGAGCAGATGATGTGAAGAGACATCGATGGTTCAGGTCTATAGATTGGGATGCTGTACCTCAAAGGAGACTAAAGGTATATTCTGCAAAATATTGTATAGGACATTGCAATAAGAAATCATTGTTCATTTAAACTGATCTGTTTAGGTTTTGGTGCCTGTTGTGTCTGTGTGTTCATATGTGTGTATGGAGCATGTGTGTATATGCACACATCAATTATTACATACATTTTAGCCCCTTCACACTGATTAATTAGTTATATGAATGTCTTGTATTTTTGTCTGTATACAAAAAGTCTAAAAATATTTCTGCTTTAGTCTGTTGAAGTTGGTTATTTAATAAAGTATTTAATTTTCAGTTTTAGGGGTTTGTAAGTAATTACTTCTTCTAAGTGTTTTTTTGTTTTGGGGGGATTGGGGTTTGATTGTTTGATTTTTTTATTTATTTATTTTCTTTGCCCTTGTATCTGTGGAAGTATTTTATTCTGGGCTTTAAATTTTGGTGCCAAGTTCAATTCAGGTAAATGCTTTAATAAAATCCAAAGCATATGAGAGTAGGAGGAGTAGGGAAGGTGAGAGAGAAGGATTTATGAACGTAATTCTAACATAACTTTTTAACAGCACTGAATTCTGGTATTATATGAGGGCAGATGTTTGCAAAAGCTATCAACACTGCAAAATGCTTTGTAAAGTCCTTTGAAAGGAAAACTGCCTTCTTTCTTTTCTTCCTCAAAGTTCGAACTAGTACGATTTCTTATGGCAGTGATTTTCAGTAACATAGGTTGCTATATGCAGTCAGTCAAGTACTGATTAAATGTTTGGTTTTCTTTTGCATTAGTATCTTACAATGAATCTTTTATTTGTATTAGTATCATACAATGAATTTCTGTCTAGATATCTTAAATTGACTTCTTGCAACATAGATAAGAGATGAAAATGTTGCTGATGTATTCTTATAGGCATCCTCCTAATGCAAAGCTGTAGGTGACTTTTCTTTTTAAAAAAACGTTTACATTGTCTTAAATGTGTGGGTTTGTTGGGTTTTGGTTTTTTTTTTTTAATGATTACTACACCCCATTGATGTTTTATGTAGATCTATTGTAATGAAGAAACATTTTTCAAATTATTTACTGTAAATTCTGGTTATAGAAGTCCACAAAGAACACAAACTAGATAATAACATGTTTTATAAGTATTTCAGCTCTGAAGCTTGACAATCGACTGTGTTACCAAATAAATAACAAACAAGTAGTATTTAAAAATGATTGTTAGAGGTACAAATCAAAAGTCTCAAGTCCAAACATCCTTGGTATTCAGATTATTATGAATCCAAAACTTTTTCTTAATCTTTGTGATGGTTGCATTAAGCTCGTGGAAGACGAGATGCTTCTTATACTTCAGAGCAAGGATGTGAATTGGGTCAGAAATTTACTTAGTTATTTCTAGAGGCTATATTCTGCAGAATTAGTTTTCACAATCTCACTATTTCATAGTGATGAAGAGATTGAAAATATGAAATAATGGATGCAGTGCTCCATTTTCCCTGTAAAACTGTGAATTTGCCTATTGTACAAATGAAGCGTTGATTCATGGTCCTGATAAGATCTTAAGTATCAGTATTATATAAATAATAGTAATGGTTGAAAGAGAGAAAATAATTTTGTTAATCTAAATAGAAGACTATCCTTCCTCTCTTTTTAGATTTTTTTTTTCTTTTTGTGTGTCACTTCAAAAAACTGGTTTTCCTGCTGAAATGCTTGCAGGGAGGTGGGGGAACCAGGCATTGCCCACAGTGGAGCAAAGCAGATTCTGCATATTTTCTTAAGTGTCTGGGCAGTAGATTGTGACTGCCGCATTCAAAAGTGGGACCTTGCCTTTGGCTGAAGCTTAGAAGTGCCATCCCTCAGGGACCCTTTCTTTCCCACTGAGAAGCTCAAAAGATCAGATAAGATCTCAGAGCAAGCTAGCGGAAGCCAGGCGTTTATCTTTTTGAGGAGATGCAGAATAACATTTAGCTGTACTTTATTATTTTGTCTGTGGTATGACTTATTAGCCAGTTTGGTGATCATCCATGAGGTTTTCCCCATCCTAAAGTGTTTTGTTGGACTCATGAGGTTAGTTACGCTCTCTGTTACTGAGAAGGGGATAGAAGGATGAATCTTCTTGAGAGAAGAAAGGGGACTTGCCCTACATTAATCCCTGCAATTAATGAAATGTTCCAGAAAGGAGCTTTATCTCATAGCCTGGAGCTAGAAGGGTAGAGTAATCTCCATGGTAGAGATAAGGCAAGGAGAAATAACAGGTACTGAGAAGCTGGTGGGGCAATACTAGAAATCCAAAGGATTCTCTGAGGAAAGAAATAAGAACCAGGTATTTCTCTTGGCACCTTCAAGTTTCCTTAAAAAGATCCATTTTGAATTAAGATGTTTTTTACAGATGTCCTTGTGAAATGCATTTTTACAGTGCAGCAATTTCGATACCTGCTTGAATTTATTGCTAGGCTTGGAAAAAGCATAGTAGGCAGTATGAGGCATACCCAAGTTAGTCATTTCAACCTCCTTAAAAGCAGTCAATCTATTTGAAAGCAACGAAGAGAAGAGGAGGCTTTTATTCCCTCAATTAGAAAGCACTGCTATCAAGACTCTTAGTTAAAAGGAACCTAACGTGATTACACTCCTTTTTGCTCACAGGCCACAGAAGAGGGGAGGAGGGAGGAAGGAAAGTGGCTTATTATGCTGTAACAGCACATGCCTGGGAGATTAGTTGTAGTAATCTTCTGCAGTAGTTACCTTTGGTCTGCAAAGCAGCTAGAACTTGAGTGCTAAATAAAATAAGTATCTGTATTATAAGCGTCTTTTAACCACAATACTTAACTGCAATATAGACAAAGATTTGGAACGTGTCTGTGTCTCTGCAAGCTTCTCTCTCTCATACCGTTCATTATTAGTGGGAAAGGTGAACTTCTGTAAATATGTAGCCCTTTAATCAGTCTTTTACAAAATTTCTGCTTTAATTTGATGGAGAGGAGCTCGTTGAGGAAACTGTACTAACATTTTTGTTGTGCTTGTTCTGACTAGCCTCCCATAGTACCAAAAGTATCCAATGATGGGGATACTTCCAATTTTGAAGCTTATCCTGAAGATGACTGGAACAAGACGCCTCCGGTACCCCCCAAAGACCTAGAAATTTTCAAGAACTTCTGAATGCACTATCTATACTGGATGAGGTATGACCAAATGCCAGCAGTCCTCTTCAAAACATAGCAGCTCTGTCAGTGAGAGCCATATGTAAAAATTACATCTTCTGATTCATAACAGTGATTAATACATGTTTACAGCTTGTAAAACCAACATGAATCACAGTAATACACAGTATAAAGTAAGCTATAGAAATATATTGTAAAGTAGGCTTCTGGAATGAGAAAAGTGATTTATCTCACAGGCTTCTGTGTTCTACAGTGCTGAAGAGCTATTTGTGTACAGATATTTAAGTCCTTCCATCCTTAAAACTTAAAATAGTGTGTTAAAAGCATATGTCTAGATTGATTTGACAGATAAGGAAATGTAATTGCAAGATTTTTCTATTAAGAATGAAGACTATAATAAGAGGAGTAAGATTGTCAGATTGATTCTGTCTTAAAACTCTGATAGGTTGATACTTGTCATTCAATTCACATGCTCCACTTTGTATTTTGTGTTCCTTTTTCATTTTTTGTCTTAGAAACTGGAAGGAAATTGAAGTGCTAAGAGCAAGTCTGAAGAAAAATGGAGTTCATACATAAATGAAGACTTTCTTTGTGGATAAGAATGATACTGCATTCAGATATGCATATTAGTATATAATAAATATCTAAAGAGTTGGAGGTAATGATTTTTTTGTTGTAGACATTTGACATTAGTAAATTGTAATATTGATAGTCTACTCTGAAGTAGACTCACTAAAATGGTATATTTTAGGATTTTTTTTAACTTATGGTTTAGTTAAGTTTCCTGCTATTCCCAGATCCTTTTTGTGTAGTTAACTCATAGACTTAATTTTATAAGTTTAGTATAAACTTGTGTAATTAAAAGCACAAATTAGTATATATGTATATAATGAATACAATACAACAAAGCACAGGAACTGTGCAAAGATGTAAATTTTTGTACTTTGCAGAGTCTATGATTTTTATTTTTCAAATAATGTTTTTCAAGAAGTTCTCTAGGAATAAAAATCTTAAAAAGGATAAATGAGTTTTTCATCATCTTATATACATTTTATAATTCTTTGTAAAAAACAAAAATAATTAAGTTTTAAAAAAGATTTCTACCTAAAATATCCAATGCCTCACACTTGCAACCATAGTACTTGAAAGCAGAAAGACAAGGGCATGTTTTGTTGTTAAGATGCATCTTAATGGCTAATTTGTGAAGTTCTGTTACAGTGATGTCTCTTTACAAACTAGGATATTGAGTGATTATACACTATCTGAAATGAGTTTCCTCACGTGAAGACTCTCTGTAAACATGCAAGTCAGTGCATACTGATAAAAGGGCTCTAACTGGCTCTTACAGGAGTTGTTCTCTCTCAAGCTTGTTGTCTTCCCCAAATGTAAAGCACAAGCCATAACAGACTTTTTTCATTATTGAAATAGTTGTTGTTGAATGCTTGGTGCTTCAGAATATCAGAGGGAAGACTGAATATATATTAGAGCCTGATTTTTCTGCTCCTGCTCTTGGAAATGTCCTAAAGTCTCTGCTGCCAGGAATTCCACATGTACAGAGTTCAAATCTTAGATGTAAGGAGTCTCTTTTTTTCATCCTGTACTAACGTTTTTCTAGCAGCTTGAGTACACTGTATTTAGGAAGTATTTGTGATACTGCTTTATTTTAAGTAGGACCACATATCAGTATGTGCATATGTAGGTATCTATGTATATGAGTACACATAAACATGAAGATAGATTGTATGCAAGTCAGGATCTCTTTTTAGGGTTTTTTCACATTACATATTGTGATACTTGTGTTAATATAGGGGAATTGATTTTGAAGTGCTTTGATTTCAAAAAGTAATTACATTCTTTCAGATGTTGTGGTTTTAGATAACATTTCGAGAAATTACAAAACTTAGACCAAAAATATTTTTTTGAAAGCACATCAGCTCAGTGGAGTTCCACTGCTATGACTGATGGTTCCACATAAAACTGTTCAAGTAGAGCATAGACACTTTCTCCCACAAACTGCTCTCCACATTTTTGATCGGAAATGCCGTAAGAAGTGTCATTCATTTTTCTGAACTGCATCCTGAATGCTTATGAAGTGGGCATTCTACTAAGCACTAATGAAATTACTGTGTTTAAATTTTATGACAGATCTGCGGAGTCTTCTTGTGGAAAAGTGACCTCCATTTTCTTTAGTTTTGCCTCTACACAGTACAGAAGTGCTGTTGCAAACTTGCAATCTCTAGTGTATTAGATCTATTTCTTCATAAAGCAATTCTAACTGTAAGAGATTGCATAACTCTTTGCAAAAATGCACAGTGTGTAACAAAATCAGGATACCTCCAAGTAGTAATTCTGGAATATCACAAAGTTTTCTTGATGTTATGCAAGTGCAACAAGTAGATGGCCCCAGTGCCACTCAGTAAATACTCTGTAGGAATGTATAATGAAATACAGGAAAAATCCATTGAAAATTATCATTTTAACCTGGTAAAAAATACCTTGTTCTCTTGAAAAAAATAATCTGGTCCACTGTATTTGTATCTGTGTAATTAGTTATTCCAAAACTGAAGCACATAAAACACAAATTACTTTAAGTGGAGCAAACATAGTTCACAGGGTTTTTTAATGTGTAAGCTTACATTATTTTATGGAATCAGCGTACTCCAAAACCAGTTTTTTATTTTAAAACGTACATACTGCAACAAGCAAGTGTGCTAAATAGAATTTTTTTTTATTTTATATTTTTTTTCAAATTTAAAAACTGCACCATGTTTAAGTCTTTAAAGCTGAGGAAATGAAGTTGAATTTGACTAATATACCACAGTGGTGGTTAGAAGTTTTGAATGCTTGAACAACAGGAGATAGTGGATTTTCTTTTTATGGCTCTTATCCATTGCTGGCAGTGGATGCACTGACACTCACTATGATAGAGACTGAAGAAACAAATGCAATCTTACTAATAATGCTAATCCATTGGTTTTTACATTGTTTCCAGAGCCATGTGTACATATGCGTAACTACTGACCTCGTCAATATGCTTTCTAGTACATAACTGCTTTCATTTTTTTTTAAATTTAAAATCCTTAACTAAAAAAAACCCAAAATATTTTGAAGCGTTATTTTAAGTGATTGGTTATTTTCTCTGCAGTCTTGAACTTAATGAGCTGATATTACCTGCCCGTTCTATTTATTTGCACAAGTGAGTCTGTTTTATTTTAAGTCTTTGTTGGGACTTCATGGCCCACTAACGTAGTTCTGTCTGAGTGCTCACACAGAAGTCCCCGGGTACACACTGCACTAAGAACTCTGGATTTATGTTTTTTTAAGCAGACTAGAACACTTTCTTACTTTCTATTCATGTATGGTATTCTCTGAAGTTCATTTTATTATGGTTGCTTCAGTTTACACGTTTTTTGGCTTATAGACTTGCATAAGGACTGTTTTCTTGCAAGAGCCCGTAGGCCTTTGGTATTCTGCTTTGGTGAACAAGAATGTTAAACATTAAAAACAGCCTTTATTTTTGAGTTTTATATATATATATTTTTAATTGCCCAATTTGAGGTTTTAAGTGATAAACGTGCATTGTAAACTCAATTGCCTTGTAACCAAATGATATAAATGCTTCATGATTTCAATGGAGAACATGCTGTAGATTTTCCTGTAAATTAGCTTGATCAATGAATATGTGTGCTACTGAGCTTTAACTAATGTGATCTTCCACTGTAGAAAGTCATTGTTAATGGATCAAATATAGGTACTAAACTATGTTTAAATGGATGAACAGGGATTTTGCAGTTTTGAAAGCAATTAAGATATGGCTGTTCCTCAGCCCACCTGCTTGCCATTCAGAAGAGTTGTGATGCAGTGCTTCCTATGCTATAGAATTATTTTTCAGCTTTCAATGACTGTAGCATGATTCCTTTTTGTACTGTACTGTGTACAGACTTTCCATGTTTTGCACTTTTCTATGGCAAACATTGACTGCTTTATAAATACTCTGTTGTGTAGTAAGTAGTGGTAGTGGTAGCAGGCGTTTGTGTATCGCATACTCAGTTTGAACTGCTAGATTTGCGAGGTTAACTTGGACTAACATTGTACGTTGCTGGTTGCTTGTTGTAGCTCAAATGTATAAGTACTGTTCAAAGTTACAAAGTCAGCCCTCATTGCACAATGAAAATCACTGTGATTTGTACATAAACCCTAGTAAAATTTTATTGCTGTTTAATTTATGTAATACCTGTCAAATCTGGATTCATTTAATAAACCTTTATATCTTTTTAAATGTTTATACCTAGTTTGCTTCCATTTATGTTGGGAGGAGGTAGAGGTTTTTCATCCAAAAAATGATGAAGGGGAGAGGAGTAGAAAAACAACTATTTTTTTCTTTTCAGGAGTTAGGTCTTGCGAGAGCAAGACACAAGTGGTGGAACATATTTCAGTTGGCATGAAAGAAGCACCAAAAGGTATATTTTCAAATTCACTTCAGGTAGTGTGCCGATAATGAGAAGTCTGAGTTAACACTTTTCATTAAACTTTGATTATATGGTCCTAATTTCTTCAACATTTTCACTACTTAATGACCTAAACACTGCTGGGAACACTCATTTCAATGTTTCTTTAAGCATCAAAAAAATATTCTTATGATGTCAGGCACACCTAACTAGACTTTTATTTCATCTTCCATCAGGAACTTCAAAAGTCCATTTTTAACAAAGTTCATTTAACTGTTGGTGTTAAATGACTTCTCCCAGGTCAATTGTATTTTCTTTCTTATCCACTAGATAGCTTAATCTTGCAGAGATAATTATGTAGACATAGAACTAACTGGATAGAATTTGGACTGGTTAAGGGTTTGTTGGGTTTTTTTAAACAAAACTTTGTGCTTTCTTTCTGCCTGGCTTAATTTTAGATTTTGTACATTGACATTTTTCTCTTCTAAGCCACTATGTCATGTGCTTCAAAAAACTGCTAATGGAAAGTGAAGGAGCCCTGCAGTGAGCCCTGGCAAGCTTTTAGTCATGTCTTTGACATGAATCAAAAAAATATTTAGTTAAAACATACCAAAATTTTGAATGCTAGCAAGTGTCCAGGGTGTTTGTAAAGAACTTGGTTTGGCATCTTGTTCTCACTCCAACATTTTGCCACGTGATAGAGTCTTTGTTCATTTGTTCTAACCTGAGTACTATATCTTTTTTGACTGCATGTGTAACTTCAGACCTTACCCAACAAACGCCATTTAAAATAAGTTTTTTCATTCATTCAGGGCAGGTAAGTTCTGCTGGTGTATAACTTTGTCTGGACCATACTCACATGGCTTTACTCACTACTCCCATATCTGTTTCACTTCCATGGTTCATGAGCCCTTTCTACTGCAAAACACTGTTAAAGTAGCATTTCACAAGAACTGACCCTTCTGTGACCTACGGTTAACTGGTAACAGTATGACATTATAAGAGATGTTTGAAAGCAACTGGCCCTATTGCAACCCTGGATCTTGCCCAGTACTTTGTGAATTGGTATATAATTCACATATCAAGCTCTTCCTTGTGTGAATGCCTGCTAGCTGCTACAACCTCAGCTGCAAAATTTAGGCAGCTCTTCACAGGGATAGTGAAGGCTCTTCTCCTGTCCCAGTGGAAGAGTCTAGTTTTCTTTCCCTCTTCCACTCCTCCTTTCCATCTACCCTTCAAAAAAATGCCATGCGTGAATGTATGTCAAGCTTGCTATTTATCCTTGAAACCAGGAATATTGTAAAATTTTACCAAGCTGAGTTGTAAGAATTTTTTTCAATGTATCCAGATATTTTTGTAGTCTTTTGCAGGAATATTCCAAAGTGTGACAACAGAAAATTTCAGCAATAGGTAGGGGTATATTATACCAGCTTGGACTTACAGTATGGTTTTATCTGATTTGCTGCATTTGTTTCAGTGCCAATAAGAGTGAGTTGTGGTGGCAGTTGGGAGCCAAACATCTCTTACTGCATTGGTAATTTAGGACACAGGCCTCTGAAATATGTTGCATCTTTAAAGCAAAGGATGCATTACAACTTTACAACATCAGGCTTTTTCACTGCTTTTGTTTGTGTATGTATGTTAAGCAAGGAAGATGTCAAAGGAAGAGTGAAGTTGTCAATACAAATGACTTTTCAGCTTCTGAGTTTTCTGCAGAGTGGATCTCTTTTCATAGGTAACAAGTTTACCAGCAGATGGAACTCATGGAGTAAAATAGACTCACAGTAGTGATAACCTGTGAGCCTAGGAAGCAAAGTTTCACTAGGCTTGTGGTGATAGACAAGTTACAAAAGACTTTTCGAATTTCCAAGTATAAAATAAGACGCTTCAGTGCTCAAAGAGTGGAGTGATGACTTTTATCATTGTCATTCAAAAATGAAAACAGACTTTCTTATCATGCCAGTGCCAAAATCATGAACAGTATAGAAACATATCATGCTTATTTAACTTTGCTATGAGTCTCTGTTCTGGTTTTTTTTCTGATTTCAAACCATCAACAATAATAGTAATCAAGACAATAAAAATGCAAATGAGACATTTACCTTGTAATATCTTTAAGCTTCCGAGTGTATTCTGTACACTGAATAGAGAAGATTTCATCCTGTTTAAAATAATTCAGTCCATAACTTTTTTCCTCTCTAAATCTCTTTTGTTGATCTTAGATTGGCATAGCTTCAAGCAGCTAAAAAGAGAAAAGCTGCAAGAAGATTATAGAAACATTCAATGACTTTTAGAACATATGTTGTCCAAAAGTGTGTGTGAGGGGGGGTTTCTCTGCATAGGGCCATAACATATGATGTATTGGAAGGAAAAATACAAGCCACCTTGAAAATCAGGTTTGAGTTACAGTATGGTTTCATATATTGCCAAAAAGTTGTTGCATTTACTGGCTTCTTCCAGTGAGATCCCTCTAAAGAAATCCATAGCTATATTTTCATGAATTGTTTTGGAAGTGCTTTCTTCATGTTCAAGCTTGTTTCCCTGTTACTCTGAGGGTGACGTTCAGTGGAGTTCACTTCTGTTCATTCTATCAAAAAATCTCTGATCCTGTTTCTTCTCAAGGTGTCATGGGAGATAGCAGCAATAAACTACAGATTAAAAGTGCATTATTGAGAGTCATGTGAAAGACTGTGAATGAGAAGTAGACAAATGAGAGAGAAAAAGCTCTATCATGCTACAGTCTTTAAAAGGATTTCCAGTTTAATGACTAAGTAAAAGGTCTTTAAAAAAAAAAAAAAACACTCTTTCTGATACTAATATCACTTGTTCTATCTACCCACTCTGTCTTGTGCACATTTTGAATAGGGGGAAGTCAGTAAGTAGCATTGTAAGTAATTGGCTGGAAAAAGAGGGTCTCTGAGTAAGGGAATAAGTGAAAAAATAATTTTGTACAAATTTCTCTAATGGAAACTGCATAACAAATGTTCACCTGTGACAAGAAAGGGGAAGAAAATCTATCTGCGTGATATTTGTTTCTTGGTATCACCGTAGCATATTTCGGCAGTGTTAATTTCTTTGGTTGGGGTTTTAATTTTTTCTCAAACTGGAAAAAGGACTGCAAAATTAAAATCTTCAACGCCTATTTCCTTTGATACTGTATCCTCTTACTTCTAAAAGAATAAAACCAAAACCAACTAAAAAAAAATCCACCACCCATGAAGTAGTTGATTTAAGGCAGATGCGGCTTCTAGGGGTGGAGAGAATACTTGAAATTGAAGAATAGCAGCATCTCAGGAATGGGAGAGGAAGTGTTATTTCCTTGGTTTTGAAAGTTTTCTGTTTGAATCTTATACTTGGTGCCTTATGTTACACCAGAGGGACTCAGGAATTCAAAGATCAAATTAGGTAAATTCATTTGGAGGAAGAGAAGGAAATACTTGGGATAAGTTTTGATTTTTCACTTGACCGTTTCACAGAGTGACAGGATGGTTAAGGTTGGAAGGGACCTCCGGAGGTTGTCTGGTCCAACCCCTCTGCTCAGACAAGGCTGCTACACACTGAACACCAAAACAGTATTTTGTATTAATCTCAAGTGACTTTTTTGGAACGGTGAGCTCATGGTAGAAGGAATCTTCACTTCTGTGTGTAGAACAAAGTTTCCAGCAGTTCATAGACTTTTTCACCTGAGAGATGAATGCGGTGCCATTCAACCTCTTTTCTCTCAAGTCTAGCAAGCTTGTGTGGCCTTTCTCTGGCTTTTGGTGGGTGGTTGAAATCAGTGCAGAACCCAGCTCTTTGCAAACTGAGGGACAGAAGACTGATGTCCTCATGTGTTGCTGGATGTGCACTGAATCCAAAGAGTACTGGATGCTGCTCAAAATATGCCTCTGGCAGATGAAGTTTCACCAGAAACTGATTTCCACCCAGTTCTTTCTATGGTGATGCGACAAGCTGGCAAATAATGAAGTCTTGTAACATTGTGCTTGCATTTCCACCAGACGTGGTTGTCTGGATGATTCATAAACGCTGAGGAGCTCCCGTACAGCGAGCTGGAGTGTGGAAAGAGAATGCGTCACCAGAAAAAAAGCCCTTCCAGGAACCATGAGCCCAAGTATGATAGCATTCAACTTGCCAGCCAGCTCTTTCATCACCGGCGGACAGGAGCGGAGCACAGTGAGACCTCTCACAAAAGAAGACATTACCTCGGGCAGGAAAAGGCATTCAAGGCAAACGCTGGAGCAGCTTCACATCTGTTCTTTGGGCTGGGTGACAGAGAGTTGTGAGATAGGTCCAAAGACATAGACCTGTCCACACCCACCTTTGTTCAGGCATCCCAAATGTATAACTGCTGCATTGCTCATGCAGGGCTCCTCATGTCAATATAATAATTCCCTGGAATCATAGAGTATCTCAAGTTGGAAGGGACTCGTAAGGATCATATTTTGGCCTTCACTAATATAGAGAGTACATCTCCCTTCCTCCTCCACTAAAAACTGTGCCATGGGAATTGGCCTGGAATATATTTAATTGAAAACAGAGGAAGACTGATGGCATTTCCAAGCAATGCCTTTCTTGTGATATACTCATTTACTTGGCAATCAGTTTATGTACAGACAGTAATAACACCATCTATTTTTTTTAATCCCACTCTTTTGAAATACCCTATAAAGAAAAATGTTTCAGACAAAGTCAAGAAGTGTTTGACCGCTTAAGTGAACATGAATTGTTCTTGGCCTTTTGGTGACAGAAGATTAGAGGAAGAATTGCTCTCCCTCAAAAAAAAAAAAAAAATAAAGGAAAAAAGAGTTAAGGAATAAAATAACCACAGAAGTTCTTTTATAGTATACTCCAGAGTTGTAGTATGTATTTTTAAACAATAGTAAATCATTCAATTGTTTCAACCAGGCTTAGTTCCAAACTTCTAAATTTGGAGTTAAAGAATTTATCTTGAGAAGACATACAGAAAAACAAAACACTCTTCCTCTCTCGTTTCCTGTTTGAATTGATGAGAATTCGGGCTCCTCTTTAGTTAACTTGGCAAGCATTACTCCCCCATGAACGGTCTTTTTAGTCAAGGATCACAGAATGTCCTCTTCTCATATGAAAAGCATGAATTTATAATCCAGTGAGTGTTGTAAAAAAGGGGTTTTTTTCCTTTAAAAATGAGCCACAGCACTATTAAAAGCATTTTAATGGCTTTATACTACTGTGTACAGAAGTGATTCCACTTTCAGCTTGCTGTGTTTTGAATACATTATGTGTTGCCTTCTAATACTGCTGATCACAATCTTAGAAAAATAATGCATAGCAATAAAAGCCCAGCGAGGCACAGTGAGATGACAAGAACATTGACTGTCATGCACCAAGTGCTCTTATTCCTCCCGATGGCCCTGATTCAAAAAAGGAGCGATACAAAATTAATCGGGAGATGGAGACCCTGCACCAAGAATTTAAGTATATGGCCAAGGAGCTTCAAAATGTCCTTAGGCGAAAGGAGATTGCATGGACCTCCGGAGGGGCTGCATCTTCTCTTGTGTGGGGCATCAAGGATTTCTTTGAGACATAAGATGTAGGCTCAAGGGTTTTGAGACTTTGGTCGCAAGATTTGTTATTGTATCCTTGTGAGTTTGCCAAACTTGATATTTTATAGTTGAAATACGTATTTTGTAATATTTATGTCTGCAAACACTAGCTATTCTGAAAGTAACAGTATCATTAGGGTCAGTAATTGTGGTAGACATCACTCACAAAACATAGTCCATTTAACTGTGAGGCATCTAATGGGAGCATTTTCTAAAACAAAAGTCATTTTGTTTTTCTTTTTTTTCTTTCTGGTATTTTCTAAGAAATTCTAACTTAGAGTGGCAATCGTAGGTTTGTTCAGATGAAAACTATGCAGCTGTTTAACTGAGAAATCAGTAAAGACTCCCTATTCAGGTGTGTCAAGGTCATACAGGTAGCTCTGATGTTATTTTCGGTGGCTGTGATGTTGATATGCTGTTATCCTTTTAGGTTGCCTTTAATCACTGAAAAATAGATTTGTCATCGCATTACTGGCACCTGTAAACTTGGCTTATACTTGAATGCAGTAATAAGATTGGAAAGATTACTTCAGTAATCGTTTAGGAGCACTTCATAAATAAATTTCTTCACGTGTCTGCAAGTCCATCTCCCTTAAGCCAGTCATAGTGGGTTAATATCATAATGTTTCCATTTTAACTGAATGAAACAATGGTTATGTATAAATCAGGGAGGGGAAGGGAAAAAAAGTATGATACTTGAGCTAGCACCAAAGTGCTTCACCAGTACTGTGAAGAAAAAAAAAAATACAAACCTGAATCAAAATTTCTGGTTTTCACTTTAAACAGTCTCCCAGAGAAGTAGCTGAGAGAAAAATTAAGGACAAAGTGATTCATAAGAACACTTCAACACATGATTTCACAGACAAGAAAAACTTTTATTAATACATCAAAACGTTTTCGTACCCAGGTCCCATACCTGATCATTAAAAATGTGTGATTCAACAGGCTGGAAATGCGTCATCCTCATGTACAATGAGAGAGCCATGTTCCAATGAAGAGCTTCTGCAGACCTTTTTTCAGCCTGAGTTTTCCACAGTGTCCAAGTAGTGGGTAAAAATTTTCTGGAAGACCTGCGGTACTCTGGATATTTGCGTGCTGTCGGACACTGTGCTGAAGGGAGTCTGGCACCTTGAGTCACAGATTTCCACTTGAGTCAAGGCTTGGTACCTCCCAGGTGGTTATCCAGCATTTACCATGAGCAGTCGCTGTAAATGTCCTAGGGTCAAGTTAGTACTTTGATTCTTTGATAATTTTACCTCTGCAAACCGGTGTCAGTGAAGTGGGAGGAGGCAGATGAGGTAGTGCTGGGGAGGATGTGGGGCAGGGAGACGTGACAGCACAGATGAGCAGAGGGACAGGGACCTACTGGCTGCTGCAGAGGGGTGGCCTCCACCCGTGGCTACCCGCTAGCTGCAAACACACAGCCCGAAAGGTGTTTGGAGTAGGTGCATTTGTGGTGGAGGTGTCGAAGCATCCCACTGTGCTACACGCAAACCCCAATGCCTGCACGTCTCTCCTGTCTTTCAGCAGACCACTTCTATAACGGTAGCATAAATATTAGAGCCAAAATAAGGAGTGGTCTTTTTCCATTGTATTTTAGTAAGATGAGAGTCTGTAAGCACAGTCCAAGGGGGAAAAAAAAAAAAAAAGAAAAAGAAAAAAGAAAAGACTTGTGGGGTAGAGCCTGTGGTCTGGGGTTTGCACAGAGATGTTAAATAGCAGCCAGAGAGAGAAAGCAGAGCCCTGACAGCTTGCTGGGGGAAGAGGCGAAGGAGCCACGGGGAAGGAAAGGGAAGCTGTCACAAAGCCAAAACGAATTAAAAAGGAACAAGGCTGAAAGGACTCGAATGGAGAGATTTCATTTGCCTCTTCTTGGATGAAGAAACAACCTCCTTAGAAAGGGAAAATATTTTCAATGTGTTTTTAGCAGGCCCGTTCTTATGGCGTAGGTCAGTCTGCAGAGAAATCCCTGTCTCCTGTGGGGAGACCATCTCACCCCAGCACACTTCGCAGCGGTGTGATCCTGTTCACTTCAGCAGCCAGGGCTCCTCTTTCTGGTGGCTGCAGCTGTCAGTTTAGCAAAGGTAATTGCCCTGCTGGGAACCCCAGGTTTGTTTTGCTCTGGAGGCTGTAAATGCTCAGTTGTTTGTCCTCTCCTTGCAGTTCTCTGTTGGTCACTTTTAATGAATAATATTTTATTATATTATGGATAACAAATAAACATATGTATGACTGTAGTTACATACCTTACAACAGCCTTCTCTCCTTCACTCTCACAGATTTTCCTGTAGAAAACTGAGCATACTTACTAGGTATCAGTTATCCATTGTGCGGCACCAGAGTTGTAAGTTTGAGTTTGTTTTCTAGTATAAATAGCTTAATCTCATTAGCTGTAGTAATTTTTTTTAGTGAGATTCTATATTATTGCTATCTATGCTATGTCTTCTACAGGTAAATGTGTCTGCCTGGTACTTTTGCGTACCAAGCTTTGATTGCCATGTGAGAATTTATGTTTTTCAGTACTCTTGGGATAAAATTATGTAGAAATCCTGTAGCAGGAGAGAAGAGAAAATCATTTAGAGCCAGGGATACCAAATTTTTTTCTGTAGCCAGAGATGGGGAGAACAGCAGAAAAATTACAGGAAGGGGTAAGAAAGCAACTGGCTTTTCAGCTAATTACTAAGAACAAGCTTTTGCTATTAGCTGAACAAAACCCTTCTGGGAGTACTAAAATAACTTCTGCTCTGTTTCCTATCTGCCCAGTCTCTCTATCCCTTTTCTGGGCTTCCTGCAAAAGATCTGCTGTGCCCCCTTGTTTGCAGAATGATAGTCTGGTGGCAGCAGTACAGGTCAGGAGGAGTTAAGCAAAGAGCAGGATTAAGTTATAGGGCAATTTGAAAGATTTTTAAATGAGGTTCAAAAATCTAATGCAATAAGCTTAGAAAGAGTGATCTAGATTCTTAATGCGTAAATGAATCCAGATCTTGTACTTGCTCTACATAAAGACCTTTTTTTTTCCAAGCATGAAATTTCATATCCTACCTACAGCAATATCCAGATCCTGTCTCATCCTGGCAAATTAAAAAGAAAGATCTTTTTTTTTAGGACCCTACAAAGTTAAGAAGATCCCAACAACTTGAGAAGAGGTAAGTGGGATTCCTGAGAGGATGCCTCTGACAAAAGACTGAACCTGCAGACATGGAGCCGTGAATTTCCTAGAGATTTCTGTGACTGAGGAAAGGGAGTCCCAATTCTCCGAAATGCTGCTCTGCCCGCTCACAGGGCCAGCGCAGTTAAACAGTTGCTTCTTGGCCTTAGGAGAAGTGGCAAAATGAACCATGCGGTTATTCATATAGTACGAATTACTGGAAGACTGGAAAACTGGAAAAAATTAGGTGTGTATCTGTAAAAGCAAATAAATGCTCCTGTTAGAAATAATATGCAAGCTGCTGTCATTAGGCTGAATTTCCTCTCCTTTCTTGAGCTTAGGGAGACACACATGGACGCACTTATTAGATGTCTCAGTCTGATTGAGAATGAAAGCCTCAAATCCTCTTTTACAGGTTGGCACAGGTAACCCTGCAAGCACAGTCTCCCAAGGAAATGGTGCTACTGTGATTACTTACCGAAAAAAATGGAAACAGACGTTCAGAGACCACCATTTACTTTCTGAGCTTTGATTTCACAGAGCTCCTGACCACGCTTTTTCTTGAAGCAATGTGATATTATAGGGGCAAGGATCTAGTATGAATGGATGAGAAAGAAAGCAAAAACTCAGGGGTTTGGAGCCTGGAGGTAGGGAGTATTGGGATCCATCCCTGCACCAGAGATTGTTTCTATGCAATGTAAACCCATTTAATTAGAAAACACATATCCCTGCTTTCTCAGCATCCTAACTGATGAGTAGTAAAATGTAAAATGTAGTTTGTAATTGTACACTTGGTAACTTATTCTCCTCTAGTCCTAAGGCTGTAGGACAGAAGTACCTTGGAAATACTTCAGGTTCCTCTCTTTGCTTATTAAATGTCTTTTGTTCCTTTCCTGAGGAAATTGAAAGGATAAGGAATAAATAATTAGAACCAGATTGCTTATACAATCATATAACAATAACGAAAATAAACAAAATGCAAACAGCTCGAATAATTAAAGTTGTGTTGCCAAGCCTTGGCAGTCTGCTTTACTGAGTTCCACTGTCCCCGTCCACCTAAGATCCCACTGAGTCTGCAAAGAACCGGTCCTCATACAAGGGACGCTTGCATGCCTCTCGCTCTTCCACAGTTATTTTCCAAGGGGAAGGGCTCCACACAAGCAGGATACCAGCACGGAGCCCCTTTCCTTGCTCTCTGTGTACTTTTAATCCTGTTCCAAAGTAGAGACAAACAGCTGCGAGGTCAGTGCGAACCATTTACTCTTGGTCGTATGTCAAAAGGTTCCTGTGCCCTTTCACAGTTGTGAACACAGCGATGATCTATTAGCATTTACATGCAATACAGTCGTGGTACAGCTGCAACTCATAGCAGTGCTGCAAGTGATATAAATGAGGCTGGCCAAAGCTCCTTCTATCGCTATACGTTCTCCAGCTCTGGGGTTTACGCTTGCATTGAGTTACAAAGGGTTTGGCCAAACTCCTTTCTTCCTTGAGGAAGCTCAGTGCAGCTCCCTCACCCATCGCAAAGCCCAAATCAGAATCACATTTCTGGACAATGAGCCGGACTCCTGGCCTCAAGCCCAGCTGCTATGTCTGGCTGGGGAAGCATATAACAGCTTTGAAAACTGCCCTGGACACATTGTGGAATAAGACAGAGAGGAAAATGGCTTTTGCCCACCCTAAATGCTCACAGCAGTAAGGGGAGATAAAGGTGCCAGAGCTGGCTGGGGCTCCTGATGGTGCCGAGGTTAAAGGAAACACAGCTCTCCTCCCACTCCTCAAGTATCTGCTGCATTGATTTGGTCTGATTTTCCTCTACTATGAGAAATTTAGAGGGTGGAAGCTGAGATCATTTTCTGATAAAGCAAAAACATCTGTTAACCTTGAGTGCTGTCATGTCTGCATGCAGCAGCCAAGAAACCTCTATTTCTGCTCTGCATTATCACTGGGTGATACTTTGATCAGCAGGAAAAGTCTAGGGAAATCAGATTTATGGAGAACAGAGCTTTGCTGGTGTGAATCAGAAGGGTGTCTGCTCTCGCTCAGCAGTGAGGTCCCTTAAAATGCAGGTCCTCCCCTTCACTTGCTCAGTGAACTAGTTGTGCGTGGTCAGTCCTGCATGGAGGACTCAGAGAGGGAAGGAATTCCTGGTAAATCAATACCCAGGAAATGGACCAGCAGAAGATGTAGGTGGCAAACCAATGTCTTCTCAGAGTTATTTTAAATAATGATTTTGGGAGGGTGGAAGTGTTGGTGTGTATGGTGATCCTGGCTGTCACTGTATGGAAGTTCTGCGTTGTCAACGAGAACATTTGAGTAAACAAAACCCTTGTTTTTTCAGTACAAAACTGTCTGTGCAATCCTATATATGCAGAGAGGTTCAAACTGAGAGTTTGTTATCTGAAGCAAATACCAAAAAAGAAAAATCTTAATTTGTCTGAAACCATAATATCAGGTGGCACTATCTCAGACATAATCAGTGGACTGTCTCAGGACTCAGACAATCAGTACCCTGATGTTCTTTCTGTGCAGACAATCAGTACCCTGTTGTTCTTTCTGTGCCTGTGAGAATGACAGTCTCAAAACTGGTTTTGAAATTTAATTTTTCATATCTCTGTTCCTGAATCTTACCTCTAAATGGCCTGAGATGGCATTCATTTTTCTGAAACTTGTTGTCTGGGACATCGATACTGGAATATCTCTAATAAGGAACATTTGCAATCAATAGCTGTTTATGTAGATTTGGTTACTGAGAAAATAGATCAGAGAGACAATATCTAGTAAATTATTTTGATTAAATCCTAGACACTGGGTTCTGAATGGAAAATGGAAATATTTTGCAGTGAGGTCTCCAATATCTAACAAATCACCAATGATGTAAGTAGGATTTTCTACCTAGTATTGCTATGCTTATATAGTTGTTACTTTTTCAAAATTCCTTAAATACATCTCGACAGCAATGCTAACAGCTGTGAGTTCAGGAATGGAGAAGGCAGTTATTATTCAGGAGATCTGACTGAATTTGGACGCTTTCCTTACAATTTACTGTAATTATGTGACTGCAAGAGGTGCTGTTAAAGATTTTAAGGGTCAATGAGAGAGAATTCAATTATATCATGCTGACAGTTCTTTTGCTTTCCACGCCTAAAGTATGAAGTGTTAAAGCCCTTGGACTGATTAACAGAAAATCAAGATTAATGTCTTATCATACTGTAAAAAAAAAGATGTTAACAAAAAAAGGAACCCTGATAAACTAGACAGCTATAATCCTTTTGTGGTAAAGACTAGGATAACAGAATATGACATTTGGCTTTGTTAATGAAAAAAGCTTTATGAAATAAAACAAAACTTGGATGATATATTGGTTCAGGGTGACATCATATAGGCACTAGCTGCCTATGCATGTATCATCTCCATACGCCTTCTATGCAGAGCTCACTGTGGAGGAGAGTAGCTGGAAACAGCTGTTTTGCCTCAAATATTCCAGATAGCAGCTTCTCAAAACAATCTGCTGGTGGGCAGGGAACTTGTTGTGACTAAGTCATTTTTAGTGGATGTTTCATCTATTTGTCTTGTTTTCAAAGCTCTGCTTCCTTCAGGATTTTCTAGTGCAAGAGTCATGGAAGACAGCTAATGTTAGTGTTGTTTGCATTATGGATTATTGTTACTTTGTCCCTAACACACGATTTTACAATCTGTATATGTGTGTTTGTCAGTTTTGTACTGCGTTCAACGCAGATGGGTTGACTCTGTGACCGGGGCTCTTGGATGTGAGTCACGCGAATAATTAATAACAGTGCCACCCACCCAGAAATCTCAGTGTCCTGGATATTGCAAACGACAGTCATAAGGGAAAACTGATGTGCAGAATGAAATGACTTGCTGAGGGTCACTCAATTAAATGTTTAATTTAAGCCTGCCATCCAAGACCCTGACCTCCAAAGCCTTTTTCTTCTTTAACTGATCCCTTGGTAATGCTGCCTGACACAGTAGCACAGTAGAAAAAAGGCACCACGTACCTTTCATTCACATACAGCTATGTTAAAATGTAAAGCAAGAAATACGATGGAGTTGAGTCACCAAAGACTTCAGGACAGCTGAGATAACTCTTGACAACCTTCTAAGAACCTGTTCCACAGTGGTTAAGAGCAACTCATTTCACATCTTGACACCTACATCAGAGGCCAGATCTGGGACACAGATGTAGAAAAGTATTTCAGATTGCACGGTAGCGAAGAAAAATTCATTGCAATTACAGACCGACTGAACACATAACTCAAAAGAATGAGATAAACACACCCTGCTCTTTTCTCTCACTTACAGAAGAGCAAACACAAACTTCTAGTATTTTCTGATTTTCTTTTGACTATGTATGTATTTGAGTAGCAATATTATCAAGAACAACGTTTCAGTTTAATGTAAGTATTATTGGGGTTTTTACCAGTGAAGTTACACAGCTTCAGAATTCTTAAGACCGTTTTCTAAATGCTTTTTTAGCTTCCACCTGCCATTGTCATTTTGGATATATTGATTAGGAACTCCCCACAGCATTTTACTTACAATATTTTCTACAAACCAAATGATGAAAATGTATATCATTTGGATTAAATAATTAAACTGACCTTACTTGATTTCCTCATCTAATGCTGCCAAAGTCCGTAAAAGTAACAATGATAAATATAAACTCAAAAATTTTTAGCCAAAATTTTGTAATGAAAAAGCATCAAATTCCATAGACATTATATTCAGCTATGTAATTGCTTTGTAGGGACTCTGAGACAGAGCAGATGGTTGGGAACAGAAATGGTTCCATTTGGCCTCATTTGGGTGTGTGTTTACACAGTGAAATACTTTTGATTTGTACATAAAAATTGTACAGGAGGCCAAAGGCATCCCCGGAGTCCATATGTGAGGGTGTAAAACTGCAACATAGCATGAAATAGAGCAAGAGAAATATTTTTTTCAAGAATATAAACCTCTAATCCTAAAACTAGAATATCCTCCAAAAATACTGAATTGCAGCTATAGCCTTAGCCATTTTCATGTCTACCTCCTAAAAGGGATATTCAGTCACTAAAATCAATACGCCGATTAATATATCCACACAAAGCTCTACTCTTTTCTGGTATTTGCATGCCAGACACTTAAACCTGATTTAGCTGCTC
Organism: Xenus cinereus; assembly: GCA_025774025.1. Taxonomy (NCBI): domain Eukaryota; kingdom Metazoa; phylum Chordata; class Aves; order Charadriiformes; family Scolopacidae; genus Xenus; species Xenus cinereus. Next base: position 137,495,365 of record JAOXJK010000001.1, read on the forward strand.
CATTTGAGACTGTCTGCACAGGAAGAAAACAGGAGTTGTATGAAGCAACCCACCAGTGACCTATTGGGTTTCACTGAAATTGCTGTGTGGGATTAAGTGGAGAGATTACAAAAAAAAAGAGAATGGAAAAAATCTATGCATCTTTGTGTCCTGAGGCAATGTCTGACAGTTAATTCAAGGCTTCTTAGACCCGTATATGCACTGTCATATCAGCTGAGAACTGAGATTTTTGTGCCTAGCTGGAGCTGCAGAGTTTCCCAGCTGCTGGAAGGACGTGGGGATTTCTGGTGTTCCCAGCTGACTTGATAACAGCAGCACTAGTGCCTTCTGCTATTGCCTTGGTTTCACAATAAATACGTAGGTGGTGGGTGGGTATTTCCAGTCGGTGGTGTCTACGTGCCATGTTTAGCAACAGCCATGTGTCTGTAAAAATAACCAACCCAGACTTTCCCGACAGCTCTCTTCCCCTCGCACTGAAAGCAAGAAAGGCAAACCACGTTGCCTGCACTTCCTCCACCCTGGACATAATTGTAAGAACTCTTTTTTTAATATCACACACCTTACTTTCCTTTCAGCCCCCTCTCCATCCAGAAAATACTAGATGCATAATAAAATCTTTAGACAAAGCCACAGGTGATGGCAAGTCTGGAAATATATAACTATTACAGTCCAGCTAAAGTGCTCTTTGGCCTTTATCAGTGCAAAAATGGCTTTGTTTGTTTTCCTCATCTCCTCCCTGACTTTCAGCTCCATTACAATTTCCAGAAGCTCATAACTTATATTAAGAAGATAACATTTTTCTGCTTATTGTAGCAGAGACAGCATGAAGCCTCAAAACATGTAGTTTGGGTCTGTTGTAGTTGGACCTGCTTTCAGATCTGGAAATGTCAGGTGCAGAGAGAAAAGATTTACTCCATCAGTCGGCACATCTCTCTGCCAGGGCAGGCATGTTCCCCACAGCACATTTTCTTGTGTTAAATCTAATTTTAAATGTGGTTTCTACTACTTCCTTATGCTACCCTTTTGTACTTAAGAGTTGATCTCATTGTCAGGCAGTTTTTCCATATGTTCAAGTGTTGGCTTTCTCAATTCCATCCTATTACTCCTAATAAACTCCCTCATACCATGTTTAATAACTTCTCTTCTTACTACTTCCAACTATACGCAGACGATTATATGTTTCCCTGTAGTGAGAGCTTAATCAGCTTGCACATGCTGAACACATTAGGACCTTCCAGGGGTTTGTGTGCAGAATGGCTGACCCTGTGTCACCAGGTTTTTCTGAAAGAGGCCAGTCCCGCACACATACTGGTGACCTGGGAGCCTCAGTCAGAGCTGCTGAAGGGTGTTCCAATGAGAGAGTGGCCAGGGGACATATGTGCATGGAGGAACAGGAGCAGGGAGAAAGAGGGACTTTATTCCATTCTAGTACCTAGAGGAGAACCTGGACACAAGAGGCAGGGAAGCGAAATGGAGCTCTTAGAGAAATGCGTTTATCAGATACGCATTTCTAGTAATATAAGGGATGAAAGTCTTGTTTTGAATAAAAAACCACTCTAAGCATCTCTCCTTCTTCCTGACAGCAGGCAGACGGATGGAGGGAATAGCTTCTCAGCTGCTATTTCATGACAGACTTCCTCCCTCTCTCCCCCACTTCCTGTTGCCAAATCTTTATTTAGCATTGCCCATGTATTTTATGCTTCTGGTACCCCAAAGATATGTGTATTCAATTCAAATTGGGGTGAGGGGCACTCACTGAGTGCACTGTGACCTGGTGGACAGTCCTATGGGACCAAGCGATGCTTCCTCCCAGATGTAGAAGTGAAACAAGCAATAGGGAAGGAAACAGTGAGAGGGAAGAGGATGTTTGGTTAAGGTAACTATTAATTCACTAAATAAAAACAATAAGGATTACTCATGCTAAATTTAGGTGGAGAGAGACAATGCCTTACTATATTATTCTTTTAGAGAGGTTAGGATAGCAGATCTTATTCATCCCATTAGGTACAGATTTTCCCAGCCAACTTGCATCTCCTTACCATGAAAAAATATATATCAGTATCACAGGCTCACGACATGCACAAAACTCTCTTTTGGCTGCCACCTTATCTCATAGGCATGTAAATTCCACTGCCAAACCAGTGTAGGTGCATTTAGTTCATGGCTGTCCCAGCAGGACATGGTAATCTGTATCATAGAATCACAGTATTGTTTAGGTTGGAAAAGATGTTTAAGATCACCTAATACTGCCAAATCTGCTACTAAACCATGTTGCTAAGTGCCACGTCTACACGTCATTTAAATATTTCTAGGGATGGTGACTCAACCGCTTCCCTGGGCAGCCTGTTCCAATGCTTGATAGCCCTCTCAGAGAAGAAATTTTTTCCTGATATCCAATCTAAATCTCCCCAGGCTCACCTTGAGGCCATTTCTTCTCTTCCTACCACTTGTTACTTGGGAAAAGAGACCAGCCCCCACCTCTCTACAACCTCCTTTCAGGCAGTGGTAGAGAGCAATAAAAGGGCTCCCCTCAGTCTCCTTTTCTCCAGGCTATATAACCCCACTTCCCTCAGCTGCTCCTCACAAGATTTGTTCTCTAGACCCCTCGCCAGCTTTGTTGCTCTTCTTTCGACATGCTCCAGAACCTCAATTTCTTTCTTGTAGTGAGGGGCCCAAAACTGAATGCAGTACTCAAGGTACTACCTCACAAGTGCCGAGTACCGGGGGACAATCAATTCCCTGCTCACCAGATTACTTTTGATACGCACCAGGATGTTGTTGGACTTCTTGGCCACCTGGGCAAACTGCTGGCTCATATTCAGCTGGCTGTCAACCAGCACCTCAAGGTAACGTCCAAGGACTGGTTTTACAGCTGTGTTCTGAGTACCTAGACTAAATAAGACTGCGTCCAAAGTAGAGGCTCCTCACTTTCCCAATATTTCAGTGGAGAGAAAATTCATCCGATTATGCATCCAGTTCAGTTTCCTATTTGCTTGTTAAGGTTTGAACCAACATCACCTTCTCTCCTGTGGATGTACCAGAGGAAAGTCCTCTCCTTCTCAGTAATTAGTGCTACTTACACTATGTAAGAAAAACTGGTCCGCAAGTTCAATCTTCTTTATGGCTTCCCATATACATCCTGAGCCACTAGACCATTACATATCAGGGATGCCAGTTCCTTCATTTTGTGTAAAAAGCAGTGTATTCAGCAGCTAATTCTAGCTGCTGAAAGAGATCCCAGAGATAGCCTGGACAGGTCCTCTATTCACTGGGATAAACATGGATGATTTGGGAGAACATGATGTCTCAGTGGGCCAACTTTTTAGCGCTGATGTTTACTACTAGGTAACTCAAGTAGCTCGCCATCCAGAGCTGTATGGATCTCCTGCTTAGGTGTCTGCATTTCATAGGAATGCTCTTTGCTAGGGATATGGATTTGACTTTGCAACCTGATCCAGAAAATGAATCAATAACTGCTCTCCTGCCTCCCAGATGAACGTCCTAATCAGTGTGCTATAGATTCACGCTTTCACTGTATCTCTCCATGTTTCTTCTTAGAGTAAGCCTTAAGTGATTTTTATGCACAGCTTCACTGGATGGCCCAAGGCATACTCCCACCCTGGCTTCATGGGTCTGAATGGCTCCTGGTGGAAGGAGGCTTCCAGTGCTTCCACGCTGAGATATTAATTCTGTCCAGGAGAGTGCTCAATAGAACTTTGTTTTCTTTATATCCTCCGTGGGCCATGCTTAATGAAACACTGTGCCTGGACTTACCTTTAGCAGAGGCTTCTGGTTTTTAAGGAGGTTTTCCTCATAGTAAAAGACGCTTAAGCATCAGAAGTCGGGATTGAAAGATTGAAGACGCCCTCCAACTTACTGTTTTCCTGTAAATGCTTTCCTACTCACACGGTTGGATTATTGTATTTGTATCGACCTAATCTTGCCCTTATGCTGTGGAGGGAGGCCTCAGTGCTTTGTTCCCTGTTACAATGGGAAGCAAAGCATCAAAGTCTGTCTGACCTGCCCATGGATATTGGGCATTTCTATCTCTGCTGGTCCACTGCAGAGAACCCAGTGTCATTTTACTTTATATGTGTCAAATCAAAATTTATATCAGATAATATGAATAATCTATATCCCTATGTTTCTTTTCCTAATATAAAAGTATCAAGATATGAAAACAGCTGAAGTAAAACACAAATTTATTGAGAGAGAGAGATATATATATGTATTTTGGCAGATGTTTGCCTTATAGCTCACCAATATAACCATGCGGTTTCCTGTGTTTTAGATTGCTATGTCTCCTGGGTAAGTACCATGCCCTCTTCTTGGTTTCTAGCACACTGTAAGTTGGTACATATTTTTAGGTAGTAATTATAGTAAAGGATAAATCAAGAAACATAATCAAGATACAGGTGAAAATGGCTATCTAGATGTCTTTGTGTTAAAAAAATGTCCATTCATGACACCTTCCTGAGGCTGATTGTTTTTCTAGCATAACATTGAGTAAAATGAAAATAAATTATAACCATTTGCATTGTTTTGAAGCCCAGAATGTGACTTAGAAAAACAATGTGGAATCACAATAAAAATGGCTTATTACTGAAGAAACTGAAGCGTCACCAGACTTAATCCATCACCTACTTGTCTGCCAGTAAAATTATGCCTTGCGTGTGTTTACTACTCTGCCCTTCCAATTCTGCATGTTAATACATACAGAAAGTTTCTTTTAAAAGATTAAAGAAATATCGAGCTGGCATTAATTGGAGAGATTTTGCCCTATCAGACAGAATAACAACCATACCCGTTTCAGGGGTACCACGCATGAAAGCCTTATGATAGGATTGAAGTGCTCTGAGGTTGGAGGAAACGTCTGGAAGTTGTTCAATGCAGCCTGGACTTCTTTTTTTCATTTGAAATGAAGGCTGAGCTGTTCAGTCATGAATGAGAACAATAGTGGCTTTTAAAGGAATGCATTTGGGAAGGTTGGCTTTTATTGGCAGTTTATGCAAGATCTGTGCTTCCAGAGTGCTGTCAGATGCAAGTCTGGAGTGACTGAGGAGCTGGACCAGCTCTTTTCTGTTGCGTAAACTCAGATTTGGTCTTGTGGCGCACAGACCGTGATAGTGGCACCAGCCCAGCTATAATCGAAGACAGACAGGAAAGAGAAGAGAGTCTCCTCTGAAAAGGGCACTATAAAAATTGAATTATAAACCAGAATGAGCAGATTCCACTTGGCTGGATGGAAAAGCCCACTGTTTCTCTGTTGTTGCAGTAAGGTTTTAATTAAAGGTAGGTTCTGGTTATAAATTTTACTGCAACCGCATCTGGATGGTTTCTTAGCACTTAGGTGAATGACTAAAGGCATGGCTTTCCCAAGATTTCAGAAGGAAAGTTTCATATAGTATTTTCTCTTGGCAGATTTGAAGCTTCTGTGAAACGAAGAATTAAAAAGAAATCTTCAGCAATACATTGACTTTTGCTGACCAAAAATAAGGTTAAATCTGTTCAATCATTTAATGTCTGTCTTAATGGAAAGTCACAAATGTTTAGGAAGGAACAAATAGTTCCCAGAATAGGGAAGCAAAAAGCATTGGCCTGGTCAAAGCACATTCAGATGCACTGCAGTAATATCCTGAAGAAGGAAGCCTGGCAGGCAGAATTGTTAGCATTTTATTATTATTTATACTACCATCACCCCCCAGGAGACCCCATTGCGCTAGAGTTGCTCAAGACTGTCCCAGAGTGCTTTTGACCTGCTCTCCACCAATCTCTTTTCCAAAATCACGATCTGCAAGATGGGCACTGTAAAAAATATGAAATGCAAATTAAACGTATTGTTACCAGACTCTCCCATGTCAGTTTTCAAAAAAATAGAAATGAGTACTATGACGAATATACAGTGAAAGGGAATAAATACAGTCAGTATAGGCAAATCAAGCTTATTCAAAAGGGGTTATTTCTGAACAGAAGGGATGTTTAGGTGACCTAAGTACATTACAAGGTATTGTGAATTTCCTTTTTCATCTTGCTTTTTTTTCTGGGACTTAAGCTCCATATTCAGTAAACTATTCTTTCTGAGAAATGATCTTCTTCCAAATTATTCTTTGATGTTACAGGGTTTTTAACACGGTCAGTACGAAAGTGGTATTTCAGATTGTAATAAGCATGAGGACATATTCCAGATGTACCATCCCATTTCCACCACGTATGTGTGCACTAAACTATCTTTCTCACCGAACATGACAGCTTTATCTCAGAACAAGTTTCTGAAACTCCCACTTGCCTTGTAAATTCCTTAGATGCAGTTATATGATGTTTAGTTTTATGTAAAGAACCAGACATATATTGCAGGATTTAAAAATTCCTTTTATCCCATTGGGTTGAACACATAAAATAACATGAAGAAATCCAAAATACCTGCCCTTTATCATAGTATTTCTAGAATACTGTCATATGCAGCAATATACTTGTCAAAGGACAAAAAAAATATAACTGTGGTTATACTACATTTGGTAAACAGAATAACCTATTAAGTAATTTTCTTGGGTCTTAAGCTGGAAAAGTTCAATAATTTTTTTTTTTTTTGCTAATCATGTTTATTTTCCTTGCGGTACAGCTAAAAATTGTGGTTAGACCCTAGTCTGATATAAAGGTATCTTCACCCTACGGAGCTCACAGCCTACACTCATTGTGTACAGATGAGCAAGCCACATGAAGGGAGCATGTAAATATGGAAAAAGTAACAGAGAAAACAAATAAAATACACAGAGGCCAATTCTCCACAAACATTATCTTTAAGTCCTTGTTTGTCATTGTATATTATCAATAGACTCAATCATGGATTACAGACCAGTAATTTCTTTTGACATTTTTATGATTTGATTCCTGGCATTTGTCTGATGTTGGCTGAATGGGAGCCTGTAGTGCAAAAAGGCTCCAAAAGCTTTATCAGGAGATCAGGAATGAGTTACAAGGGGCACATACTTTACAGTATGAAGATTTTTATCATTGCTTTACTAGATCCTCTGCATCTACAGTCCAGTTGCCAAGTGGGATTATTTAACTCATTCCATCCTTCACCTATGTGAGAGAATCAAGAAATACAGGTATTCTCGGCTGGAAGCACAGAGAGGCAAAGGCTTTTTCCCTAGGTACTTGCACGGTGTTCAGAAAAGCTGGGTTCTGGGCCTGACCAAAAGCTGAATTTTGAGTTTAGTCAAACATCACTACACAGATTGCCTGTTACTCATAATACTTCACTAGGTTTACAATCCAGACGATCATATCTTTTTATTATCTTTTCATTTCTGAACTGGAGAAAACTTAGCATAGGCTTTCTGAGAATCTGAATTTTAGAGGGCAAAAAGCCATCGGCATCTCATAATCCCACCCGCTCCAAAATAGCTATTAATTGCAGCATTGTATAACATTTTTCTACAAAAGTTGTGCGGAGTTCCCTCTTGATCTAGTTTGTATTTCTTATGTACATGGCTGCCTCTGATAATTTGATTTACACTGTTTCAGGTAGTCCACATCTACACACATTTCACTTAATTCAATGATTAGTTCTCCCACTAGTGCCTGCTTTAGGCAAGCTAAGAGAAAAAAAATGAAGTTTGGGGGATACAGGAATGAGAAAAGAAGGAGAATATTGTTTAAGATTGTGAGAAATAAAGGATCGAGGAAAAGACAAAACCATAACCAAAGAGGAGTAAAGAGACTTTTAGTAAAATTATTGATAAGCAAAAAAACATGATTTATTTTGCCTTGACTCAAGGACTGCTAAAAATATTAACAAAAATCACTAGCAACATTACCTTTCTTTCGATTCCCTTCTGAATTGCTGTGCAATTCTTTTTAAAAAATGCATTTAATAGCAATAAAATCCTTTTTAAAAAATCCTTGCTCTTCCCTTCCCTTCCCTTCCCTTCCCTTCCCTTCCCTTCCCTTCCCTTCCCTTCCCTTCCCTTCCCTTCCCTTCCC
>JAOXJK010000001.1:137508008-137530928 GCA_025774025.1 Xenus cinereus
ATGGAAAAAAGGATTAAAAAAAAAAGGTAAAAAATACACTTCCAGAAATTTTGAGTCTGTACGTATGTTTGCAACTATGGAGACAACCTTTTTATTTATTTGGGGAAAAAAAAAAAAAAGCAAGAAAGAAAAGAAAAAAATCCAACCAGAGAATGTATTTTTTTCAGGAAAATGCTGTCTCTCTGTCCCTTTACTAAATTTCTGAATAGAAACTCCATAGACATAAACAGTAGAAATATGGAAACTCTTAAATACTTTGCAAAAGAAAGAAATAGAAGCAAAGAAAAAGAAAACACGAGAAACCAGCAGTCACACTGTCCTTTCCAATACTCTTCTCCTTCAGCCTCAGGACCAAGTCCAAATCTATTAAAGAAATTACTCAGTAAACACCCTTTGCAGGGTTGATTGGCGCAGATGTCCATCCGTAAACAGCAAGGTTACTTTCACAGCTCAGACTGTACTTAGTGTGAATGTGAAGCAGTTAGAGTAAACCTTTAATGAGCAGCCTGAATTTAAAATGTCTTCCTTCTTTTTTAATGACCTGTTGGCTTACTGATCTCTTTTCCAAGCTGGATTCAGGTTTGCATTCAGTGCCCGGACTGAGGAGAATTGCAGCAGCAGAAGTTGTTCATTTATGTTTTCTTTCTTGTTCCTCCTTTTTATTTGTGTTCATTCCTCATCTCTTTGTCTTACTACTGCAGCAATAAGTGCAGAGTTATTTGTTTCAAAGGGACAAAGAGATTACTTTACTTAATTAACCTTTTCTTTTTCTAAGTTTTGCTTTATTTATGAATTTTCTGGTTGTTGTTTTTACTTTCTGCTTCAGAAGCCTCAAGTTAGTTTTTCCTCAGACTCTGGCAGTTAATTATAATTAATTATTTCACTATTTTTATTCAGCATCTTTCTGGAACAAAGTAAAATGCATTTACTTTTTATAAACCGCAGTTTTCTCTGAAGTCTGTTATGTGATGATGGCTTGGAACAAGGAGACCCAGCAGAGGTCTGCCTTGCTGGCAGGGGTCTGACAGATCAGTATTTTGTAAGACGATCTTTTGCCTAAAAGTGCAAGCTGTTCCAGCTGCTTTTTTTTTGACTGTGTCTATACAGAAAGGCAAAGGAGAAGGTCTGAGAACAGGCAGATGATTTCTAAGCCTCGCGCGTACTACTGGTGAGCACTTGGCCGTACCTGCATCTCAGTTTCCCCACTACTTTTTGTATCTGCCAATGATTATTTCAGATCACTCCCATGCCTCTATAGGCCACATGAATAATATAGTGAGCTTTTGGAGTAGGTTACTGGGGGAGGCTAAAGAGTTTGTCATTTCTAAGAATAAGTTAGGTATGATAAGAGTGAAGTAGGAGCAGCTTGAGGAAGCAGATGGATCTCAGTATCACCTGAAGCTCTCTCCAGCGCTACCTATTCTTTCATGATATATCTGGCTATATGGTGGCATGCTAAATGTATTGGAGCCCGACTGCTGCAAGGAAAACAAAGCACATTTTTAGGGTAGTCTGTCAGTTCACAAAATGCTGATAATGATGAACCTAGATTAAATTTAACAACAAAAACCATGTAAGCAGACCCTAGGAATTCTAGTTCCCTACGGATAAGGGTATCTGTCAGGAAAAGCCAGAGCTGCACATCGTACGAACAATGATTTTGGCTAGATTAGGCCTAGGCAGCGCTTGGGTGAGATTTAACCTAGAAGAAAGCTTAGAAAGATAGTCTCACTTTGTCAGAACTGGCTTCTATTTTCAAATGTCTTCTGTGTTGTTATAGGACCATCTGAGATGTTTGGCCTTACAGACTGTGCAATAAAAATTAAGCAGAAATAATGAGATTACTTTCAAAAAAAGTAGATGTTGAATCTAAATATTTTTAATAGAAAATATATCAGAAATATTTGGCAGTGTTCTTAAGAAGAACAAAGTGATTTTCATTGTTTTTCTTCATCCTCACAGAGAGTGATAGAAAGAGGTTGTTGTCACTTTGCGGAGGTGCTATGTAGCACCAATGGTGGTATATCAATGCACAAGGCTCATAAAATCATTTGCAACTTTCAGACTCTAATATCTCAGGAGGGGTTTTGTTTTCAGTTTTGGTTTTTAAGAAACCATACACTGCTAAGATCTAGGGGAGAGAAAGAGAGAGGGACCTATGCCCCCTAAAGGTCATAAAAATTTTTTTGAGAGGAAATAAACATGTTCTCAGTACTAGTGCTCAGAAATGTCATATGTAAATGAAACATACACTTGCTTAGATTCCATAATGATGACCACAGGGTAAAAACATAGATATATTTTGAGCAATCAAGCCATGTAGTAAACCAGGTGTGTTTTATCTATCAGCGTATTTGAAACCCCAACTGTGTGCATTTGTTACAGCAGAGGCAGATGTTGGATTAATGTAATTACATATATATAAAAATGATATATATCTACATACACACATATGTATATACTTGTCTAAAAATGTAACCTAAGTTCTTTCTTCCCAAATCGGATTCTCCTGAGCTTAAATAAAATAATGTCAAATCAGAGGTTCTCTTTAAGTTAAATTCTGAAATTCCAGTTTCTTTCTAAGGATGCTGAATTTGAATTTTCATGAGCACAATCCTCCCAAGACCATACTGGCAACTCCACAAAGCATTTTCCATAGGATACGGTATTTTGGGGATTCACTGTTTACGAAGTGATGTCTTTAGCTGAGAATTATGGTAATGCACAGGAGTTGTTTGCCATAGGTTTTTTTTGCCTGTGGAAGCATCTGCTATGATCTTGCCAACACATGGTTTTCAGAACCAGTGAAGCTGACCATGTGCAAAAGCAGTCCATTTTACTTCAGTAATTGTGAAGGTGATATATCCAACATAGATAAGAATAGACTCCATGGGATTTTCCTTGCACTCCAACTTGTGGTGGACAATAGTGATTATAATTTTCTTCCCAGTATCGTTTGTATTACAAATTATTTAAAATGGACTGTGATTTAGTGCTAGTTGGGTAGGCCATGGCCCACAGCTACCTAAGGCAATGCCCTTTTATTAAATGTAGTGGAAATGGCATTATCTTAGAAATGTATCTGGCACCAATTCTCTAAAAATGCCCAATAAAGTTTTATATGTATAAACTATACTCGAATATATCATAGGTGTTAATGACACCTGGGGAAAATGACAAAGAAATAGCTAATAGAAAAACTCTCCAGAGATATTTCAAATAAGTATGTTGGACTGATGTTAATTTGATTGTCCTTTAATGCACACCTGTAATAGTCATTACACCACTCAGCAGGAAGTTCACTGTGCTCCCATCGTGATTAAGTGGTGTCTGACACCTTCTGCCTGTACATTTTATGTCACGGTTCCATAAAGTGGAAAGCAGGGAAGAAAGACTTTGTGTTTTCTTTTACTAATTGTGTTATGGAAGCCTTAACAGTATTTTCAAGGAAAAAACCCAACCCAAACCAAAAGATATCCACCAGAATAGACATAAACCATCACAACCTCAATGTATATGTTTGCTTAAATGATATTTCCCCTTTTGCCCCTGATTTTAAACCACTGCTTTTGTATTTTTAGGCATAGGACAAACAATAGTTACAGAGTGCAGGTTGTGGAAGTTACAAAGCCTGGTCATGAATTTGCCCACAGAAACTGGGTAAATTGGTCAAAAAACAAAGGTTTTTTTGATAAGTACTTTCTAAAGTTTATCTTTCTAAACATGCAATAACACTGGAAAATTGATTTGCATAGAAGTCTTCAGTGTTTCATGATTTATAGGTCTGTGTTATTGGACACTTACATGTGGACACTTGCAAGTATAGAATTCATTTATGAGCAGGCACACCCAGACACTTTGGAGCAAGATATTTTTCTGACCAAGCTCACTAGAAATGATTGAATTTCCATTCAGGGATGCCAGAAACACTTTCCACTTTTCCTAAATACTATAAGAGACCATGTTTGAGTTATATGCCTCAGTATGCAGTACAAATATATATTGCCAGTAAGTTTCTGAATCTGAGTTTTTCCCATATCAATTTCAATCTTTTATTTGAAAGATACAAAGATGTAATATAATAAGCGGTGACAGTTTCATGCAAGGTGTGTTCAAAACCTGCCTTCTTGCACACCTTAAAAAAGTTTGGATACCGTCCGTGGAACTGTTTCTCAAATAATTCCAGGTAGCTACATCAGGGACTGTGGTGATACCACTAGATTTTTGAAATATCTACATAATTTACTGACTTTCCTTGTGATGTGATACAGGGTGACATAGTGTATGTGTAAATCTGAAAGATGTTTATATCCAGAAAATCTTTATATTACAGAATAACTGGGGAATTTCTCTGTTGTAACAGCCAATTAATAATCACAGCAGAGTGTTCAGGGCTTAGGAGTTTGACTGCGAATTTCTTTGGGAAGATGTTTTTATGGAGAAATTGATACAGAATATGGACAGACATGAAGACTGATTCTAGGAGAATATTCATCTAAAAAGATAATTGGTGTTATACTTATCAAGTGAAAAACACTCTCAGAAGGGAAGACATTTCATCTTGTAAGTGATGGAACTGAGCAGATATAAACAAACTTCTCAAGTTTATTTTCTCCAAAAATTCAAGGCCCATTCACCCACTTGTGTAAATGGGAGGTGGGAATGAGAGCAGGAGATGGCAGGAGAAATGCAGTAGCTTACCTGCTCCATGTGGTACTCTGGGAGCAAAGTCCACATCATGATGCTTGGACCTCTCTTTTGCTTTCAGATCGGCAGCAAAGTGGCTGCCTGGCAGGGCACTACCATGGCCACCGGTGGGTTTCCAGAGGCAAAGTCAAAGCACTCTTTTCTTGAAGTAAAGAGCTCCAACAGACATACAGCCACTGTAAAAGATATAGCCCTCACTCAATAAGGGCTAATTTTTGTTGCCTTGGTAAGGTCTGTTGAAATTCCAAGGTCCACAAATTACCATTTGTTTTAGCTTTTGTTTTCTAAAGGTAAAAGTCCAAATATTTACCACAGAAGATCCCACTTCATTCTCTTCTTCTGTTCTCTTTTTAGATTGAAAATTCTGCTCCTTCTTCACCTTCTTTTCTGAGTTTACCAAGCAAAAGAAACCCAAATCAAACCAGAAAACCCCTGGGGAAAAAATGGCATATTTCAGGGCCTGAAATGAATGGGACAACTTTATTGACACAAACATATTAAAGTGTAAGTATGTAGCATAAAAAAGTGGTAAATCATGCCTCAGAAGTGTGGTGTGTTTTACCAGGAACCAAGACTCAGGCAGGTTCTTTCTTTTGAACAAGAGAAAGCTTCTGGTAGGTTAAGGCTAAAATGATTAAAGTATTTCTCAGAATCTTAATCTACATAAAATTTCAAAGTGTAGTTACTAGAAATTTGTACCATTCAATCTTACAGCTTTGGAGAGCATTAAGCTTTAATTAGGGCACCTATCAGGAGGACTGTGACCAATGGAGCCTTGCTGGTCTCTAGCAGCATTCATCTCTCCAAATCTGGAGACAGTAAGTAGTAATAATAAATTTTCCTCAGCTTTTAGATAATCAGAATACAACTCAGTCAAGTAAGACAAAAGTGGAATCTGGTTTGTGATTTTTGTTGACTAATCCCAGTTAATCAAACTGTCCAACCCCTTAGGAAGATCCAAATTTACAAGTAATGACCTTGATGAATTAAATTCTTCCTTTAGAGGTCATACAGACAATGGCTTTTTATATTAAATAATCAGATCATCTGGTTTACTTATAGTGGGAAAAGTATGTGAGTTGTTGACCTTTTATGTAAAATGTTTAAATTTCCTGTGTTTCTGTATATACCAATATATCTGTATATACCTGAAATAGCAAGGTCAAACATACTGTAGGAGAGATATTTGGAAGAGGAAGTTAGTACTAGATAACAGAAGGGCCCTTTTTTCAAGGAAGAACTTGAAGTGTTTCACATGATATGAATAGGGGAGGGCTCCATGAATGGAATGTCAAATTATTTAGACTGAAAGTAAAGAAAAGAAGGAAGAGAGGATGCTCCGCCTGTCTAGATATGAAGGACCCACAAGGTTTAGGGTATGAAACCATATCTGGGATATCTGTAGACCACAATGATGTGAAACATGGAAGGAGAAATTACTGAGGGACACCATGCAACTTTCTAGGATTATTCTGATTGTGTTCTAGGATTTATGGCCATTGCCATTAGCAACTGTCTCCTGATAACACCAGCTTTCAGAAATATGTGGGATTGCCCATTCCCAGTAGACCAGGGTTTAGTAAAAAGACAGTAAAAAGATTTGCCACGTAGCACACACTGAGTGTGAGATTCCATCAGCCTCTCTGCAGATGAGTTTCCCAGTGGACCCACCTCATTTCCTTGTTTGTTGTTTCACAATTATTTGCAATATGTTAAGTGCCATTGAAATCACTCTACCATGAAATTAAATTTTTAGTTATTTCCATGCTGCCACTCTGTGGTAATGGTTATTGGAACAAGCAAGATAACCAAAGATGACTTTACCTGCTAGATATTCAGTAAGAAAGCTTTTCTAACATAGCAGAGCATACACCAACCCAATTTAGATACAGTCAATTAAAAAAACACCAGTATTTTAGACAAATGATGGAATTTTCTGAACATATTAAATGTCTACTTACTTGTAAAGCACTGTAATTCTGTCAGTTCAGGACATACCATGTTATTTTCAGAGCATTAATTGGTTTTCATCAAGCTGCAGGAAGCAATAAGGAATCTCTTTTAAAGCCTAGGAAGAATTTTCAAATTGTTATTTGCAATAATAATGTTTAACAGAAAGATCCATTTTGCACAAAAATTTTCCCATAATTCAGCCAGCTCTATTTGTTTCACTGTTTTGCTGCCCAGCATTATAATGATCATACAGTTCAGTTATTTTGTTTATTATCTTCTTGGGAATCTCTCAAGAACTTTTAAAACAAAAATAACTGTCAGTCACCCTAAAAAGAAAAAAGATCTTGCAATGTAATCAATCAGCACGTATATGTTCTTCATATGGGGATCCCTGACACATGAAGTATTCAGCATTAGGGAATGAGCAGAAATGAAGGTGGCTTTCTGCAGTTGCTGATAATCAGCCCTGGGTGGAGTTAAGTCCAGACCAAAGCACAGCTTAAATCCTCATGGTTACTCTCCAGCAAGAGACCACTGCCCAACATAATGGTGCAGAGGGCACTGCTAGGCACTCTGCTTCTGCAGTAGAGAGTCCACATCCACCCAGCATATGACCTCAGTCTCTTCTCAGCCCTGTGTGATGCCTCGTAACTCTAAGCAGCACTCTATGATTTTTTTTTTCAGTTGAGAGTGTATAAAATGCAAAAGAACTGCATTGTAGAGAGAGTGGCATAGCCAATATGGTAACATAACTGAAAGAGAAGATACATGCTCAAGTATTCATCGGTTTATAGTGCTGAGCACTGAAACAGCTAAGGAATGAGAAAAATCTTCATCTGAGGAAACATGCTGTAATTCGTTCAGCAGTGCTCTTCCACACAGAACAGTGTAAACCCCTTCGTAGGCTGGCAGAAGAGGTAGAGGAGAGCATCATATGATTCAGTATTCTCAAATTTAAAAAGGAAGAATGATCTACACCCAGAAGGAGAAAACTGAACATCTTTATTTCAGATTAATTACTTGTTTTTCATTAGCTAAACTAAGATTCCACAGTGATGTATTAATAAAACATCAATTGCTTTTCAGCCTACCAAGGTGTCATCTTCATGGAAGTAATAGGTTTGTTACCATTTATTAATGTGTCCACAGACTAGCTGCCTCAGTAGTATGCTCCTGTAGGTCTCAAATCCTGTTTGCTAGTGACTGATGAGAATTGCTGAATAATAGTCAAATTAATTGATCACTTGCACTCATGTACTGTTCAGCTTATCCCTAAGAAGTTCTCTAACCACTCGATTGAACCCATTTCCCTCTGTTGATGACTGTGGGTTCTCCAAGTGACTGCATCACCTATAAAAGACACTGTAGATGTCTTAAATGGGCCATGGTAAATGTCACTTTAGCACAGTAAGGCTTTATCCCAATTTTAGGGCAACATTTATATTCCAGCAACACTAAAAATGTAAGTGGTGCTGTGATTCAGGGACTTTGACCTAGTTGCACTATGGCAACTTTAAGGCTTTAGAAATGCAAAACTGTCATTGTGTCCTAACTCCACAGTGGGCTTTAGAAATGCAAAACTGTCATTGTGTCCTAACTCCACAGTGGGCTGCAGGGGCTATGAGATTCAGCATTGCCTTGGGTGCCTTTCTGACACCAACTCTGGCATCAAAGGTGAATTTCAGTAACTATCAGATCCATCAGAAAGGACAGGAAACACTTCCATGTTACCACAGAAGATAGTCTGGGCTTTCAGTAACTCATGGGAGCTGTGAGAAATCAGTCTGAATCCTTTCAGCCAGAGGGGAAAGTGACCAATGGTATCCTTCCTGCTTCTTTGACTTACCACAATTACCAAAGAGTTTACTGTCCAATTACAATAAGAAGCAAAAAGGAGGAAATTATATGTAAAGAGGTAGTTCCCACTGCACATTATATAAAGACTATTTGGACAGGCATGCTCTGTGAAGAAAATTCCTTTCCCTTCAGGTAAGTAAAGCAAAACCATACCTATCTTATGTATCCTGACTCAATTTGTGATACTCATCTACTGCTCAGAATCACAGGATGCAGGTGATTGTGGGATTGCCCCAAATCAGACCGTAAAGGTCCTTAAGTTAGGTAATATTAAAGGACATAAGGCTGTCACAAGCTTAATGCAACCCTAGCATTACACAAGACCAAATAAAAAATTTTGAGGATCTATACTTTGGACTTGGAAGCACATCAGCAGTAATTTTTTCCATTCAACTACTCTCTATATTGCAATAAGTTAAAATGAAGGTATATCATATGGCTACTTGCAGTGCAGATGTTCTGGAGCGAAAAACTTTGGAGCTGAACTTAATCTTCTTATCTTTTTATAGCAATGTTTAAATTAAGGGGTTGGATCCAAGCCTATCTCTGATTTACATGTATCTATCATACTATATATATATAAACTACCATATGTATCTCTGTTATTGGCAGCTTTCTTTCCAGAAGATTAACAATGTCTGGCACTTATGTGCAGTTACAAATATACAGAGCTAATAAATATGTCATTTAACATAGTATAATATGTTTGAAATAAACCATTCCAAGAAGTATTTTTTTTAAATATGGCAGCTGTCAAATTTTTTTCTGAAGTCAGGAGCCACTAGAGGCCACCATACACCTCTGAAAACCAAGGTTTATTTCCCAGGGGAAAATCTTAAAACACATTCCCCTTGTACGTGACTGACTTCACCTTTCTCATTAAATTTATTTGCAAAAATTGCAAAGAAAGGGTTTTCATGTAATTAGGTTTTCCTTTCTAACTCATTCATCTCTAGTGATGCAGTTGTTCACCTGTTCGTGACAACTGACTGAAGGCTGGGAAACACTGAATGATAACATCGCTTCAGGGAGAGGCGTTTTCTCTGTGAATTACTCCTGGATAAAATGAACCAGTTAGTTTTAAAAATTAGGAAAATAGCAAAGTGGTCTGCTTTGTGTGTTCAAACAGGTGCCTTTTGAGAGAAGACCATGTAATTTTAACAAGGAATCACTTATGCCAAAGTTGTAATTGAAGTTATGATGCATTGGAATTACTTTCATTGGAGCTAGCTCTTCACTTGAGGTCTTCAGGTTTTTCAAGGAAAATGTTCTGTTCAGTCACTCAGCTAACTACTTACAATACATACAATTTCTGCAGGAATCACAGTAAAAATAAAATTTAGAAAAGTTATCTTGTTTCTTTGGCAGAGGCTGCATGTACATAATTTTCCACCTACACCCCTTCTCTTTATCCACACATTAATCCCACTTGAATATTAATTGACAACACAGAATATCCTGTAAGACTCAGTTCTTTGTTAGTGTTAGAAACTGGAGAACCCCGAAATCCTGAGTGGAAAGAGTTTGCTTTAACAGTAGACCATTTCGATTTATAAGATAGATAGAAAGATACACACATGCAGCTAGTCAGATACGTGGGCAGATGTTCAGTCCATGTGTGTACTGATGACACAATTTCATAGGACCCACCAAAACTGTATGTATAGATCCCCACAACCTAGACAGCAAGATTCATGGTTACCTTCACATTTCTTTATGGGTTTCCTGTGAGAAATGTAAAGATATAGTAGCATATTTCTAATATAAGCTACTAGAATTCGGATTCCAATTAAATATTTTTTTCTTTTTCCTTTTTCCATTTGGAATATTCTGGAATGTATTTCCATTCTCAAAATGCTTACATTTAGAACAAGTTCTCAGCCACAGTGGAAGGATTAAAAGTATCAGTTCATACTGACTGATATTTCTCAATTAAGATCATGTGACATTCCCTGGAGTCATAATGAAACTCCTCTTAAAATGAGCTTCAATCCTGAAGTTTTACATTTCTTCCCTCTTATATGCAAAAATTGTTCTTTCGCTGAAAACAGCCTTTCTTTCTTTTAGTTATTGCTTGATCTCTGTGGTCAACCAGCTGAAGTGATTCTGCTGCTTGCAGAATCAAATGGCCTTCAGCTGCCATTGCCTTTCTGGAGCAGCCTGAACACTGTTATGCTATGATTCATACTTGCAGTGCATAGCACTTTCAGCCTGTGGACTGCTTCTTTGACAGTATGAAATAGTCAAAGAATGTGTTAAATTTTATTTAAGATTTATTGCTTTTGTCCTCATTTGAGAAAAATTTGAAGCATGAAGTTATTGAGAAATTTAAACTCATATTGAAGCTCTTAGCCACCAGAGGCTTTGTTAAGTCACCGATGATCTCTGTAATGCATCATCCTCACATTTACAATCTGTGCTCTCCTAAGTAAAATTCAGTGGTCAAATACAATGAAAACAGACTGCCTCTAAGAGCGGATGATTCATGAGAGGGATAGAGATCAAATGTTTTTCCTGCATGTTCTTTATTTTCTGAGAAGTCAGAACCTCAGAGTAAGATGATAGCATAAGAACAGGAAGTATTAAACTCTTGCCAAGTGTAATACCCCAGGACAATTACAGATTGGTGAATTCTGGCATAAGACACTGATCAAGATATAAATCGTAAGTGGGGGTAGCAAAAGCATTTATGATTTATTACAGAGTAAACCCCGCACTTCAGTGGGATAGTGCCATCTATCATAAATGGTGTCCTGGATTTTCAAAGGATCCCCTGGATATTGGGCATCAACTTTTTGAAACCATTCAGCAGGATTTGATGATTGAATTCCCTTAAGAGCTAAATGTTTCTTGCATATTGGAAAGTGAATATATGTGAGGGAAAAGATGTGGGGAAAGATCTCCGTATTGGTTATTCCGTTCACACATGTGGAGCAGCATTCTCATCCTTCACTCTCAAACACACCGCATAGTAGAAATTTTACTGCTGAGCTTTTTTTCTAATTACTAAACTGTAAATGATAATCAGCAACACATAACTGCCATGTTGGTGCCAGATTTCAAGCTGAGCAGTATCTTGCTGTCAAGGGGATACTGTCTTGAGCAACAATTATGGCTCGTGTTTTATGTCTTCCTCAGAAGAAAATTACTGTTAAATTATGGGCCCATTGAGAGGAGAATGTCAGTGACTGCAAGACACAGTGGCCACTTTTAAAACTGGTTTTGTTTGCTTTTTACTGGTGTTTTTGTTTTCAGTGCCAATAGCTTTGATCATAAATCCATAGCCAACATTTCTTTTTATTAATGGATTATATGATGTGTGTCAGAGTTCACCTCATAAACAGTAAGGATGAAAAATGTTTTGTTTTCTCATGGTTTAGTTTTGTAAAACCTATTTTTAATTTTTGCTTCAGACAATTGCTCACACAAAGAAGTCATTTTCTGAGGCCTAAAATTATTACAGAATTTGGTGAAATTTCAACAATAAGTTTTCTTCTGGGGTTGAGTCAGAAAGTCAAAAGATTTCATTTCTGGCCTCATAGCATAGAGTTTTTAGACCTTTTGCGGTGTTCGCATACTTTACTAATAGTATTTCTGTTCAAAAATAATGAATCTATAATTTTAGACAGTTTTTTAAGAGTTTTAAAAAAATCAAACCTGAATCTGAAGTTAAGTTAAGCTGACATTTTTGTTTGTTAGCTTTTCATTGCTCAAAGGGAAAAAAAACCCACAGGAATTTTGTATGATGTTGAAGTAGGGTTGCCTCCCACTCCCCAGTTAGGCAAATAACTGAAAGTTTACTCAGTGCCATAGTTTTATTTATAACTTTTCCAATGGCACCTTCCGTTTCTTGTTTTTTTTTTTCACTCAGCTACCTGCAGACTGGTTTTGAGAAGACATCTCTTCAAGATATCATTTTTCAGTGAATCTTTTATTTGTCCTTCATATCAATGTAAAACATCTGTTTAAGTCAGCAGGCCTTTTTTCTTTCTCTCCCCTCTACTTTCCAGAAACTGCTTAGCTCATTTACTTCTCTGTTATACTCCCTTTTCCTAGGCTGACCCTTTGACTCACCTGTCTGCTTTTAACTCCTTTTGTGCCTCTGGATGACCATTACGTTTTTTCTGTTGGTTTTGCATTTTCTTATTCCAACAGCTTGCACAGATTTGGTGTGAGGATCAACACATCGTTTTGCATCTGTGCCCCCAGTAACTAACTCTTTGGCACCAACTCCCTCCCTCCCCTCTCTGCCTCCTCCCTTCCTCCCCCGCTGTCAGGGCTGTTCCTGATGGGCGAGATGACCCCCTGACCCACATGCAGCAAGCTGGAACTCCCTCTTTCACAATCCTAGCAAAACATTCCTCTTTTGCGATTCCCAGAGGAAGTGAATGAGTTGTAATAATGGAGGGAAGGGAGAAAAAGCTGCCAGTTGCTTCCACCTCTGGATATTTTGGTTGCAAGGAGGGGTGTTATTGTATTATTGAGAAAAGGAAGCTGTGCTATTCTGAGACCTCAAAATAAGAGGAGGATAAACAATTTAATTTTTTTAACTTCTGTGTTTACAGATATGGCAGACTATCTGTCTCATTGGTCCTGCGGACTCAGAATCTGGTTGACAAAATCTACCTTCATTTGGGGCTTTCAGGTTGTATTTTGGGCTGGAATAAAATGCGCACTGATCTTTCTGGGGTTCAGTCACCTGCTTTGCCTGCAACCACAGCTCAAACACACATGCAGGCTCCTTGCAGCATAAGAGGCTTGCTGCCATTGCTTCTCGCTGTTTGCAGGTTGCCTGCAGTCCACTAAAATGCCTTTTCCCTGGCGGAGGCAGGGGACCATGCAATACTGATACCCTCACCCTGCCGGCATCCCCCTGCCCCCAGCCCTGACCCCCAGCAGCCTGGACTGCCTCAGAAGGGCCATGGGACGCAAGGGTCTTCTGCAGAGACCTGCACTTCTCAGCCCCTCAGGAAGCCTCTGTATTTTGCCATTAATGAGCTCAGAGGACCATTAACGAGCTGGTAACAGTTTCTATGCCCATGTGGGTGTGCATTTATAGTACTCAAAACTAAAGAAAGCTACGTAGCAGTTACAGTGATGCGTGTGCTACAGGTAAGTGCTAATGAGACGTCTTAATTATAACAGTTAGACACTAAGTGTATCAACATGTATGAACATCACTTCTCAGTTTTAGATAGGGATGAGAAACTGAAAGGCAACCGTTTTGCTTTATATTTTGTAAAGCAGATGCATCTGTGTCCTGGTTTGAGGTAAAACAGAACCAGTTTTCTTTTCAGTAATTTTACTTTGAAGATAAGCCTCTTCTAACTAAGTGAATTCTCTGAAACTGTCTGAAATTAACAGCATATTATGGAGACACTGTTCATTCTCAGAATGATAAAACCTGATTAATTGTAGTTTATGCCAAGGAATGGTATGCAAAGAGATTATACTTACTGCTATAACAACCAAGGTCAGCTAACTTTGTTATATGCCCCATTGAAGGGTCAGAAGTAGAAAAGAGTAGAGAGGTCACACCTGTGGGGAGTAGGGGACAGGACAGGTGACCCAAAACTGACCAACAGGGTATTGCATCCGATCTGCCTCATGCTCAGTATAAAAGCTGAGGGATCAAAGGATCAGCTCTCTTTCTTCAATGGTCAACGTCCAAGGAGGACTGTCTGTTTATCTGCCTTTGATTCCAATCTGTGCATTCCTGAATCCAGATCTGGAATCCAGCTCCCATCCATTGCTGAGTCCAGTCTGGGACTTTGCCAGTGCCTGGGAGCTTGGTACAGTTTTGTATATATTGTATACATTTCATTATTTTCTTTTTTAAAAATTAGTTTATTAATTAATATTTTCATTAAAGTAGTTAAAAATTAGGGTTTTTTCTAAACTCAAAAATCTCTTTCTCTCTCTCCCTTCTCTTCTTGGAGAGAGAGGTGGGGTAGAGCATCTGTCATTCACTTCAGTGGCCAGTCTGGCCCAAACCACAATATGAGATGTAGATCAACTGTGTCCTCCCATTTTGTCAGATGAAAAGTTCAGCACTTTTCTTCCTTTTTCCATTCGGCCCTGCCTGGATCAAAATTGATTTATCAGTTATGTATCATTACTAACAGTCTTGGAGCCAGGTTTATTCGATTGCTGTCAGAGAGACATTACACCTCCTGCAGTGCAAATGGCATGCCCCCCAGCAGAGAGCCTGTTGACTGAGGATGGGTGGCTGGGACCCATCAGGTACCACTGTCGTGTCCAAGCAGCCAGTAACACAACCTCTCCCAGGAGAAACAGGTACTGCAGTGTTACTTGATTCAGGAAGCCAAGACTGCTTTGGCGCCTTCTGCATTAAAGAGGAAATAAATCGTGAGTCTTTTTCAAATGCTTGTGGGCATTTGAACAGGCAAATGCCTGTTATTTCTCTAACCGAGAAAGAAGTTATCAGGTAGACAAAGAGAAGATTAAATATCCTAATGCAAAAAGCATGAAGGTAAGACAAAATATTCTATAATCTTTTCTAGAAAAAGCCACCTGCAAGTATGTCTGACCAGCAGAGGTTATAGTCATTGTGGCTATGATTATTGCTTACAGCATCTGCTTTACATGGACATGTAAGCTCATGTCAAAAAGAACCATTTAAATTTAGCACTAAGGCGTTGTACATTTAGAGGACATTGAATAAATAAAAACACAAAAGACAGATGAAAAGAAATGGCACATAGACAAAGAACAAAAAGTGCGTCCACGTCTTAGTTCTTGACACCCCAAAATGAAAATCAAGGTTGTTGCTTTGAAGAGCGCTGAACTAATGAAATTCTGATGTTGAACACCATGTTGACATAACAAGCTGTTGAGATGGCATGATCTTTTTTATTACTTGTGGAAAGACCTGTGATTCCTCTGCATTTTAGCTGGCAAACAGGGTGACATACCTCAAGCTATGTACATTCATCAGTGCTTTGAAGAATTACATACATTTATACCGGATTGTTTATACCAGGTTAATTTTAATACAACAGAGTGACGTGAAACTTTCCTCCTCAGTCAAGTAAATTTGGTGTGAGGTTAGAGATTAAATAAAAAGGTGTTTCCAACATTATTTTTGGTCTGGAGATTATTTTACACTAGTAAATTTCACACCTTGCGTGTAGTACCTAATCAGTGTTTATTTTCCTTGTGTTATGGTAACATTTTCTATTAATGTATTTAACAGCACCAGCTACTAGCATTACACAGGACATGTGTGTATGACTTAAAAACACACATACATCAATGCAAGCTACTTAATGGGACTACATTCTGCCTTAAACAATACAGAAGTAGGAAAATGCAGGTAGTGCACGGGGGGAAAAATTAGACCCTGAGATTCTCCATTTGATCTGTGTATATAAAACATAGTACATGTATAGGATTGGCAAGCTCTGCAGTAATCCTAGACTTGGTGCCCTGGTTCTGACACCTCCATGGTTATGAACTTAACATGTGGTATATGCTTCATAAAACAATTCTGCCATTGTTAAGCTCCTTTGCACAGACAATGTATAAATTTATTGAACTATGCACACTGTGCATGAAAATTCATTCTCTAAGGATTTCTTTTTGTTTGCCAGAACCTGAGCTATTTCCAGTACATTTGAGGACTTTCCACAATGGGAAAACATCTAACTCTGGGTGTGGAATAAACAGGGAGAGAAAAAAAAGCCTATAACTCTTAAAACTTCTACTAATAGGATTGAAAGCTGTGAGTAAATGTGCCTGGAATGGCAAAAAGCTTTTCATAGAACATTGCATATCCAGAATTAGCTATTTTTTTTTTTAATGTAGTAAATTTTTGGCACATACAAGACAACATCCCATTGTATGCATAACAGATATAAACCTACTTATCACAACAGGACGAATACTTCAATAGATGTCATAAACCTTGTTTCACATTTAATATTTCAAGAGTTGTTGCCATTTCCAGCTGCTGACATAACCTTACTGACTGCATCTTTCAAAAGTTTGGGATACTGCAAGTCACCACACAAAAAGAGCATTGAGAAAATAAGGTGATATAGAAAGCCTGACCTCCTGTTTTCAGGCTACACTTTGGAGGCATGAGCTACTGCTCTTACTCCATTTAATATGGAAATGGCTTTATGGGTGAACTCTTCCAAATCAGTGCAACTTTCTTTCTACTAATTTACTATTTGGCTACTATTCTCATAACAACAATAATGCAAAGTCTTCATACCTTCAATTTTTCTTTAGGAAAAGTATTGTTATTCCAGTTTTACATATGGAGGGACAAATAGAAGGAAGTCCACATGCGAGGTCAGTTGCATACCTAAGCAAAATATTGTTTTCATTGCAGTTGTGCAATCCCACTGATTTGATGAGAACAAATGAAAATTGTAAATCAAGATGTAATGTGATTTTGCCCTTATCTGGGGTTCAAATTCTTAAAAGGACTTTGTTTTAGGCCCCAGCTAATTAAATTTTAGGCACTAAAGGCTGAGACAGTAATGCAAGAAAAACATGATCCATATTCTCCTCGCACAGAAGTCACCTGAATCATTAAGCACCTTCCTCTTTGACCTCAAAATTCCTTTGTAACTTTATTTCTGCTACTGTAGTTAATCAGGACTGTCCCAACCTGAGAACCCAGATGCTCACTTTCCCTCCGCTCCATACTGGGGTCAGGGAGGTTGGCAGAGCCACCCCTGACCTTCTGTGCAGTGTCTGGCAGTTCAAGAATGGAAGCCTTGGGACCTAGTCCCTGATTCCAGTGCTACTTCTGTTTGCCTCTCTTCTGTTTCCAGCTCATGTCTGTATTCTGTCTCTGTTCCCATAACTAGTCGCACGTTTTTACATTGAATAGACATTGGAATAAAACAAAGAAATTTTTGCATTTTCTGACCCCCAAACTTATATTCCAGGAGTTAGGTCTTCTTTCCTAGAAGAAGAAAAATGTGAATTTGTCACTTCTTTAGCCAAGGAGGAGGTTGAATCCTGACTCACCACTTTCTAAATAAGTGTTCTCACCAAGGGGCTGCTGTTAAGGGCAGAAGACACCACTTCCTGTTGCTTTGGCATCAGTATCTTAGAAAAGAACTCACCAGCTCTTTCAAATAATGTTTTATAGGTGTTGACATTTGACATTTCTAAATTTTAATTAGACAGTATAGCCTCTCCCCGTCCCTGAGTCACGCATTCAAACACTGGAGAAGGATGTGATTTCAGTCCCATCTTCCACACAGCATTTCTCAGGAGGGGTAGGTAGTCCCCTGTCCACTTCTGTTTTGTGGAACTGCTACTGTGAATCTTATACTTTACAAATCCTGAAGGTTTAATTCTTTGTTGTCAGTGCAGAGCAGTGATAGGGAATGACTAACTATGTTACGACGAACATATCTAGGAAAAAGGTGGGCAGCCTGATCTGACCAGGCAGAGTGACTCTCAGGCAAGAAAGGGCATAGAGAACTGAAGCTCTCCAGAATTGCTGCAGAGCCTTGGAAGAAAACCCTGGCAAGAACTAAAACATGCACATGAACACTTAGATTTAATGACATGAAAGAGAGCCACAAAAAGTGACTGCTTGATCTTGACTATTACCCCAGCATTGTAGAAAAATAGGGTTGGACAAGATTTGCAGTGGTTGTGTGGTAATTCTAATTTTTCCCTCTTATCCCTCAGAAGAATCTGTACATATGCTTGTCTAATCTGCTTGTAAAGACATCAAGCAATTGGAACAATATCACCTCCTCACACATTTTATTCTTTTTATCTCTCCTTATTTCTAGGAATCTCTTCCTAGTGGCTAACCTGAATCTCTTTGTAGCTGAAATTTGTGTCATCTTGCTCGTGTGCATGAACCCAGAAAACAGATTTTTTTCCTTGCTTCTTTACAGAGTAATGTGAAACAGTTTTTACTTTCTTGTGGATTATTATGATGTTCTCCCTCAGTTTTCTGTTCTCTAGTCAAAACAAGCTCAGTGTCAATCTTTTTGCTCTAAACCAGATTTTCTTTGACTCTCGGGTCAGACTCTTTTGTCTTCCTCAAGTGCTGTGTCTAAAACTGGACACATTATTCTAGCTAAGGCTGTAGCAATTCTGAATTGACTGAAGAATTACTTGACATTTCTTATTTTTGTTTATATGTCTCAATATGCTGTGTGCCTTTACAACAGGATGATACAGTTGACTCATGTTAGTTCCACATGTATGTCAAGATTCTTTCACAAAGAACTGCTAACAGCTTGTTTTACAGCTGTGTTTCTGCTGTTGATTATTCCTTCATGAGTGTATTTGTTCTTATTGTGCCCTATTTTTTCAGACTTTCTCCAGTCTGTCAAAATCAATTCCTAATCCTGTCTTCTGGTTATTTTGTCATCCTACTCTTTCTTTGTATAGTCTGTAAATTTTACAAGCCTCTCTTTTCTATCATCTAGGTTCCCAAAGAAATATTGAAGAGGACTAGAACACCAAAAACAACCCATTATCTGTTACATATCTTTCTGTTTTGCTAGACTTGAAGTTATTTATCTTCATTAATTATCAAGAAACAAACTAGAATGATAGCTTGAAATCTGAAAGTGAGGAAGCTTGAGGTACATTGCATGCCCAGGAAAAATCTCTGGAAGGTCAGACTTCATTTGAAATTGCAGAAGAAGGGAGAGTTCTCTGAGGAATTCCTGTCTGACCCTAAATTAATGAGAACCATGCTAACTGTGGCACTTTGCCAGATTTAATTATCACAGATAAGATAGTGATTGGAATTAAAGATCCAAAACTCAGATAGGTCTTCTGGAAGATACAGACTTAAGCACATGGGAAGTTTATGTCACTCTGCATTAATCTGCAGAAATCACTTAAGAGGCTGAAAGTACAAGAAGGAAAGCAAGACGGGGGTACACCAGGCAGATTGAGTGGTGGGACAGGCAGCTGAAAACAAATTCTATGAAGTAGAAACACTCAGATCAAACAGCAAGAAGTCACAAAACCAAAGTGAACAAGAGATGGGAACATGCAGACTCAGATGATGTCTGGAATTTGGAAAATGCTGTAAGAGCAGTGAGAAATGTAACAACTTTGGAAAAATTCACAAGCCAGAGCAAGAGAAGCAAAAGCAGGAAAACACAGAGTAAAGAAGTGAGTGGAGTGTGACAGTGCTGAACACAACAAAGCAAAATTGCATAGTGTTTGCATGAGTGCCATGCATCTCATCTTTCTTCAGTAGTCAAAACTTTTTATCTCTTCTAAGATAATTGTGTCTTCTAAGCTATTTGCCTAGCCTCCCTCTGCAATCACTGGTAAGAAACAGACACCTTCATAAAAAAAGATTCTAAATAACCCTGCAGCTTGGGACATATGTAAGTGGTGGCAGGGCACTGCGAAGCCCAGTAAAATCATATATGAAATGGAAAAGAGGAATAAGGCACAATTATTCTTGTTAGCAGTTGTCAAATAATGACGGAACTTGGAAACTAGTGCAGAAAGGGATAAGAAATGCAACGGTTTGTCAACATGTAAATTCGGGAGCAGCAGAATTGGAAAATTATTCATAAACGTGCTGCCACGATGTCTCCAGAGGAAGCTGCAAATAATGGTCAGAGATGTCTGGTTGTGCCTACAGCCCAGGGAAAATAGTAACTGCCAGCTGGGAGGACAAGGATCACACAGTAAGTATCACAACACGCTTGTTCACTCTTCTTGAAAAATTTAGCATTTATCCCAGTTGGATATGTCATACAGTACAAGATGAAACTTTGATCAAATCCACTGTGGTTGTGTTGGTGTCTGGAGATTCAAGAAAGCAACAGTAAGTGAAAGAAACTTACAAGTGTTTGGGGAGATAATAGCAGTGGGCAGCCTCCCAGGAGTTTATGCCAATTGCTATTTATAATTGCAGTTTTCAGTTATGGAGGATCTCTATCACCTTCAGTTATGAAGGTGATACATAAACCTTAACATCTCCACAGGCAGGAGGTGGATAAACTGAGGTGGTTGGGTACAGAGCATGTATCAGTCCAAGAGGTGACATTGAGAAGATGTGTCCCATTGTAAAACATTGTTCCTACTTGAAGCCTTGCCTAAACTTGCCTTATTTTAGGATCTCAAATGACATATTGGCCACTTACATAAATAAACCATACTCTTTATTTTGGCACATCCTCCAATGTACAGCTGACGGACACCTCAATCTAGCTGGAACTTAAGCTAAAGAGTAGAACTACTGAGTCATCACCTTATGTTGGTCTGAGTTAAGGATAATTTCAGTATTACACAGTGTAAAATCAGTCTAAAGTGTCAACTAAGCTAACAGGCCTGTAAAGCTCTGGGTCCACCAAGACTGTTAATGATGCTACAGAAATTATCACATTTCATTCTGTAAGCTCTCTTTCCAATTAATACTAATATACCTCTGTTTTTTATTATATATGAAGGGTTTTGCCTCTCTATAGGTGAAGTTAGGCTGCTTATTTTTAAAAGCAGGAAATATTTTTTCAGTTCCAATGTACTATTCTGATGATTTCCTTTCTAAAATACCAAATGAGTCAAAACAAATACAAGAAAATCAGTGGGATATTCTACTAGGCTAATAAAAAGCAATTCACTTGGAAACAGTTGGCAGGCTGCTACTTGCCATGTCTTGCTGGAGGAGGTGTAGGCAGGCTGAAACAGAGAAAACTCCTCAGAGATCTTTTCATTGCTCAGTGGATGAAGCCATTATATTATAGTTCACGCAATGTCTTCACAGAAATGAAGGTAATAATTGGTTTTGAATAATACATGAAAACATACAAGACTTTGAAGCAGCTGTAGTTCATATATGGGATTTATGTATATACATGCTCTGGAACTTGACTTAATAATAAGGTGCTGAACCACTACAGGGTGATCAGTGCAATTATTATGCTGTTCTGTCTAAAAAGGTTTCTGTTATTTATTTGAATGTTTAATGACAGAAACACATCCAAGACATTCCACTAGTGAAAAGTGAAGAGCAGTTCAGATTTATGTGCATTTTTAAAATGTTTTTTAATAAGAGAAATTGTGGTCTCTGTTGGACAAGTTTGGGGGAAAGATTATAAAGAAAAAGTTAAATTTTATGAAATTTAGCAGGAGCTGTGAAAGAAAAGTGAAAACAGGATGCAAATTAATTATGCCCTATGATGATGAGGAAATAGAGTTTGCTCAAGGGTTTCACATCTTTCATATAAATCCCTGTGTAAGCATATGGGAGAATCAGTGGCTTTGTACTGTGGCACAGGTCACACAGCCAAAATCTCTTTTACTGTTGTGGTGGGTCATATTAGCCTCTACAAACACTTATCCAATGGGAATATATGGAGCACTCTTCTTTTTTACTGTAACTACATATCCCGATTAGCTTAACTTATGGAAAACAATCACAAGCTAAATTGCAAACTGCATAAAGGAGTAGAACGTACTGTTTACTGACCTTAGTTTGGCACTATGCTGCCATTTTATCAACCTTGGCTACCATTTCACATCAGGACCACAACACTGGCCAACAAAACCAGTGTTTTATTACCTATTCTATGGGACCATTAACGCCCAATTTTGCTGTATATTCATTGTCTACCAATGAATTCAGGTGGTAACCATGTGTTAAATATTAATGAGTATCATATAATTTGCTCACCTTGATTATTACAGCTTTCACTCAGCTACAATGATAAGTGTTTTTTACAAAATAATCTTTTTTCCTTGTGGTGGAAGGCCTTGTGAAATATCTTCTCTGTTTGTGGTGGTACATTAGAGCCTGAAATGTGAAGTATTCATCCACTTGAGTGACTATTCACTTAAATAGCTCTATGATTATAGTACCATGATAAAAAAGGCCATGAAATGCTTAAGTAATTAAGCTGTTCTGTAACTGCTGAGTTTCTTTTCCAGGGTAATACACAGACCGCAAAGACAGTCTTCTTCAGAGGATGACAGAGGAAAGAGCTTGTAAACTGGTCACTAAATGTGTCCTAGAACTAAAAAGAAAATAATTAAATACTACATTGGACCTACAGGACTTAAAGGTACATGCAAGTATTTGTTGAAGAATTGTAGCATTACAAAGGGTAATTGCACTTGATCACAATAGCTCTTTTGTGAGAAAATATAACTAAGTTTACAATGACCACCTTTATTTAGGTTGAATAGGTGAAAAGCTGATAGAAAAAATCTTCAAAACCAACTGAAGGAAAGTGACCTCGTTTCCTTGGAAACTGGAATAAAACAACTGAAACTCTTTAGAACTTGCATGGAAAAGATTGCATAATAAATAGAAATCTGTTTGCTGTAATTTATCTCTGAAACCATCTGGTCGTTCTTTCTTGTTAAATGTGATTAGTGGTACTTGAATCAAATTCAAATACTTCATCAAATTATCATTGTTTA
>JAOXJK010000001.1:137531028-137541983 GCA_025774025.1 Xenus cinereus
AAATACTTCATCAAATTATCATTGTTTAAGTTGGTGGCAATAATGCTAATTATATGTATGAATTGAGACTGATTTTCTTCAGTATTATTTATCCTTAATATTTAGTGTTTGTCATCCTTATGATCAAAGAAGACAGTGGTGCATCAGGATAGTTGAATCAAGCCTGGCATAGCTACATACTCTCCTTATGCCACATGGGAGCTGTTTGTTTCAGGATTCATCCTTCTGGACCATTAATAAATTTTCTTACTGAAGCCTCTCAGGCCATTCAGCCAGAAGCTGAACATAGCAGTGTCTTGCAGTCTGCCCCGGACAAATGCCTGCGAAATAAGGTTTAATTTGATGATGTTCCAGTCTACAATACCTAGCTAAAAGCTTTAACGTGAATGAGATCATGTAAGGACCACACGCATTTTTCTTGCTTGCCTTTGTAGAAATGAAAGATGACTTCTCCATCTGCAGTTTCTTCAAAGCTGAGTTGGAGGTCATTTCCACTCATCTCTCCCTTCCAGATGCTTTTATGTGTATTATTGCTTCTCCTCAAAAGGAAATGTAGTCCAAAGCCTATCATAAAACTAGCAAATCAGTCCTTTTCAGTGTGGCTCATCATCAGCCTGTAAGAGTCTGTGTATAGGAATTAATTTTTTCTTTTTGGCAGTATTAACCCAAAGAAATAGGAGTCTGCAAAGTTTAATCAGCTCACCTGCAGCTTGAAAGTGACCGCTAATATCAATTACAGGGCTATAAGATTAATTTCTGCATAATACATTGGAAATGGGATATGCACATCAGCTTTACAAAGAAGTGGAATAGGGTTCTCCTAAACCTTATTTGGCATCACAGCCCACAGCTATCTCAGAAGCATCAGAAACTACACAGCTCTGCAGGCTAAGCCTGTACACTTTTATTAGATCAGTGAAAGCTACACAGAAACCAAAGCTTTGCTCTTGACAAAATAGATTTGTCACATGCCCAAAGGAAGTTGACAAGTGATGGGCAGTCAAATTGTCTATCTTTTCTCCACACAGGTTTTGATAACAGTTGTACCATTCAGTTTCTGAGACAATATTGGTATACAGAGTCCTGCAGGAAAGCAAACTCAGTATCTCAGCCAGGATCTGCCATTTGCTTTGCAGATTTCTAAAAAGATGCCATATCTGCCAGGTTTCCAGGCCAGACATCTTTCACAGCTACATAAGCTCATTGATATGCAGACCTCATGAGCTGTTTGGTTTTCATCAATAATCTCCTCTGTTTGCAGGATTAGAAATTATCAGTCTCATTAAGAAGGCTACAGGTCAACAATAATGTTTGTTCTGAAGAAATATTTAAAATTTTAGGTCTACCACTATCTTATGCTTTTGAGAATGGTGATTGGTATATATTGGGTTTTGGATTTGACCAGACCCAGACTGGCCAATTTACCAGATAGAAACAATACTAGTACATTGATATGGTGTTCATTAGCTTCAGTCTGAAAATTGTTAGTGCTGATTTTTCTTTTAACGTTGCCTGAGCTGAACTTGTAGCAAATATTATTATAAATCAGCCTACCCACAACCAAGGCCTGATCAATGCACGCTGAGTGCTTGGGTTTTGTTTTGCTTGGTGATATACATCAAGTAAAAGACGGTCCTAGACATGAAGTGCTATTACATAGGAAAATATATCAACAATGTAAGAAAAAAGATAAGAATGTGTAGATAGGGATAAAGGCAAAAAATATAAGATGCCTTGATATATATTTTTCAAATAAAAATTAAGGAAGAAGGCAAATTGTTAATCACAGTGAGCAAAAATAAGCTTTCAACTGTTGTCAAAAGGCACTAAACATATATGTATTTAGTAATTTTTTTCACAAGATGAATACCATGGGTTTGGTTTTTATTTACTATTTGTGTGCAGTTAATGCTTTTCGAGCAGCTTTCTGCCAAACAGCAAGTTGGCCTCTTAATCACTCTCCCACTCTCTAATTATCTGCATAGGTATTCTGCTTTCCACTGTAATAAAAGCATCACAGATATGACAACGTATTGCTCAGGACTTTATCTTAATTAGCATTGATGACAAGTATAGCCAAAAGCCTGTGTTTCATTTCTTTTTCCTGTTACTTTCTACTTAGTTTTTAAATAGAATTCCAGTTTGTATAAGTGGTGAAGAAATTAACTCCTTTACTTCAGAAGGAATATTGAAACTCAATTTATTTTTTACACAAGTCAAGTAATGCTATGTTTACTGTTCTGCAAGATTAAATTCTTTAGATAATATTATGGAATTATAAATTACTTGCAGATACATTCCTATGTATAAATGAATTGTTAGTCCATCTGAGAATATTGAAATTGTACTTAAACAATTCTAAGACAGTTATACATTGCAATACAGCAAAGATTGTATTGAATTATAACAGTACTTTGTACTTGTGTTCTATTTTTATCCTTTCACCTTCACAATGTTACAACAAATGTCAAAAAAGGGGAAAATACTTTCAATGAATACTTTTCCATTAGTGGCAAAATGTGTTGGATTAGATCCTACAGCAAAATTTTTTATCCTGTGAAATGTTCAGTAGTTAAAGAGCAAAAACACATGGCAACTTCTGAGGATTCACAGAAAGGCAGGACTCAGGGTCAAAAAGTACTGTTTGTGGTCACTAAACTTGATGCCTGTGTTATTGAAACTAAGACTAATATACATATTTTGGTAGTAACGAATATCACAGATAGAATTATGGTTTAATGAAGAAAATATTGACTATTTCAGAGAAAAATCAGAGATTAAAACATTTAGTTTTGATTAAATTCTTTTCTGGATGGTAAAACAAGAAAAGCAAAAAATGTGGTTATTATTCATATACATTCATATTTTGCCTGATTTTGTTTACATACTTATTCAGAGGTAACTGGGATCCAGTGTACAAATTTTGCCATTCACTTCTTCACACTTTACATCAAGTTATTAGATAATATAGGTGTAGTTTCTTAGATACTTTTTAAAAACTCTTTCCCAAAACTCTTCACTCAGAAATCTGCAGAGCCATCTGAGCTGCGGCCTGGTATGTGCTTTGTTATGACATAGGTCTGTGTCAAAGCAACCACACTGTTTGGAGATTTGCAAGCACTGTGTTTCAGTGTTGACTTGGTTACTGCATGTTGACTCATGTCTCAATTCCTCAACACCTTATATGGTCAAATAATACTGCCTGTTAACTATTAAAAAATAAGTATTGCCATACTTTGCTGAAGAAATGGAGCAATGGAAAAGGGTCATTCTTCCTTCATTCTTCCTTCATCTTCTCTCATTATTCCTTCATCTCCCGCTATTGCTGAAAAACAATACTACAGGGGTGCAGCTTTTTGTTGAAAGAAAGAAGAAGTTATCTTTGGTGGAACTACATCAGATAATCCAGAAGATGCTGTAAGCCAGCAATACTTAAGAGACAGAAAACCTCAGTTTCAGGCAAGGACTGACAGAGTTTATTTAATCCTGGCAGCTGAACTGTCTAAGAGGAGGATCTCAAACTTAAAGTAGGACACAGAGAACTGACATGCAACTTGCCTAGTGTGTTATGAAAGCATGCAGAAACAGTCACAACAGGTTATTGCGCCAGTAACAGTTTGGTTGTGGACAGTTGACACAGATGAGGAAAAAAATCACTGTTTCACAAATGTGCCAAATTCCATTTTTTCCCTTTTCCAAGCATCTCTAAAGGCCGCATATCAATATGCAGTTAAAATCCAAAAAAAAAAAAAAAAAGTTGTGCAATTTTTTGGCCTTAATTTTTATGCAGCTTATGAAAAAGGAGGATTTCAGTTTTTTATATACCATTCCACTGTGGGAAAACTCAGAACTGAATCCTGATCTTCTAAGTCGTCTCTAGTGTACCTGAAATGCACTACAGTCTTTCCTGTTCTGCATCCTGGGACACTGCCACTCCTGGACAAATCAGTGGCCAGAACAGAAGGAGAGAGAGGTAAAAGTGCTTATGCCTTGATTCATAGGAGTGTTTTGAAATCTAGCTGGGACTTAGACACCTACTTGAAGTGAATGAAAGACCATGGAGCCTGAATACATGAGCTGCCCACTGTCTGTGAGCAATGGGTTTTGGTTCCAAGATAATCTATGGCTAATGTCCATGGTGGCCAGCCAAAGTCTATCAAGACTGATCATAACAGCTTTTTCACATGGCTACATTGCTGCTGAATCCCAAAAGCAGTATAGCCAGGTCAGTGCAGCACTAAAACAGCCCCTGCCAGCCCACAGAAACCCAAATTTCACTGGAGCAGAGTACAGAAAGAGCTGAGCTTGGGTCTGGTGGACACAGCTCAGATCCAGAGCAGTGGTATTACACTGTTCCACTTCATTTTGGAAGGGTAGGCAACAATAATCAGAGACCTAAGCCATGCTTGCACCTTGAGGTGCTGTGATCCACCCCACCCCCAGTAGTCCTGACTCCTGAGTCCAGAGTCTGACCACGCTGACCACTGCGTGTCAGGAGGTGACCGTGGTGTATCCCCTGTGTTCCCCTGGCTCTTTGGTAAAGACATCTAATTCTGCAGGAAAAAAGACAATCTGGTTCCCGACGAGGTGGGGACCTGGTCCAGGTGCCCAGGGACCCAGAACACAGGGGGCTGTGGAGGCAAACCCTTTGTAGATCTGGGAATGGGCAACCTGGGTCTTCACAGTCTGCAATTTGCCACATGTCTGAATTACTGAGACAAGGAAATAAGATAAGGAAATAAGGATAAATTAAACTGCATCAGGGAGACAGTCTATCCTATGAGTGAGGGGACGCACTGGAAAATAATAATCAGTGAAAAACTTTTTTTTGTGAGGGACAGACAAATTGCAAGCAATTCCTTCCAAAGCAGTAAGAGGAAACTCTCCATCTAGCTATTGTATATGAACAGGCATTTTCAAATCATGCTTTTAAGCAGAAATAGGAGCATACTATAGAAGTTGGATCCAGGTTTTCTCCAAATAGAGAGGTGTTAGTGCTCCAGTTAGGAACAATCCCTACCTCTTCCATATGATTTCTGCATATTAGAATAATTTATCAAACTCTGTGGAGAAAGAAGTTTGAGTCTGTTTTCCTTCATTTGGCTTGTGAGCATTTTTCAGATGGGGATCAAAACAAACCATATCCTGCCCCTGTGGAAAATACATTTATACTCAAGATATGCAAAACAGGATATGACAAAATTCTGGAGAAAAAGTACAGCACTGCTGATACATGAGGTTCTGGTATAAATCATTCCTCAGCCCTGGGATTCATGTTGGAAACTGCTCAGATAGATGATTTGATGTTTCTGAACTCTAAAGGAATAAATAGAAGGGAGAACAAAAAGACACTGATTTACAGTGCAAATGAAGTCATGTGTTTACACTCAAGGAAACAAGTCCTCATCAGGATCTGTAATTGCAATGTATAATCTACTTTGGGTTTATATCCAGCAAAAGACGGAATTATGATATAGTTATTTCATCAGAGCTTTCCAGTTTAGTCATGTGCTAAAGCTTTTAAATTAATCACCTACAACACTGATTTGGGGTGGGGTTTGGGGTTTTTTTGTTTGTTTGTTTTTGTGTGTTTGGTTTTTTTTTTTTCAACTTTAGCTGCTGTTTGCTAACTTCTACTGCTTCTTTGTTTGAATTTGAAGTTCATTCATGCATGGTCTTTTTGTTAAAGTAACTTACTAGAGCAGCATTTTTATCAAGAACCTTTTTATAATCGGTGTCATAGGTGTATAAATAAAGCACTATTCAAATGGGACATAAACTGCTGCTGTCACAAGCATCTATGTGATCTTGATTTATTTTTTAATGCAGATTTTATGTGGCTGCTCCATAGCTCCTGTTATGCTTTTGCCAATAGCTCTGTGCTATAGGTAAGAGCTATTTAAAATCAATAATAAAACCAGATTTTCACTTTCTCTTAAATAATGCTTTTCATACTAGACAGAACTTGGAGGATGTACTTGTTCCTAAGTAAAAGGGGCTAATATCGTCAAAGGGATTTCCCATTGAAGAATTAATGAAGTTCATAATCAGTGGAAGATGAATATATCTCACCCACCTTGTGTACACTATAACATCATTGCAGATGCCATTACTTCAAACTGTGCTTTTTTAGTACAGTAGGCATCTTCTCAAAGTTTAATCTAATGAGGAAACCATAATTTTCCTGTTTTGTAGCAAAGGACTAACCCCAGTGAGAAAGAATTACACAGTTTCATCACTGATGTTTTAGCTGCTTGGTCCTCAAATTGTACCTGAAAATTAGGTATTTGTGTTCCATGAACAGCACTTGAGACATGATTAGGGAAATCTGAAGAGCTCCATTGCTGCTGAGGGGTAATTGAGAGGGGCTGTTGAATGCTGAAAGCTCTTGAACTTCTGTTACTGCAGGCACCTCTTCTGATGTGGTGCAGGTTGGAACCACCCACCGAGAGTGGAGGATTCCATGTGTTATACTTGAATTATTAAAAAAGGCTGACAATATTTTTAAGTACAACTGTTTTAGTAGAAAACGGGTGCTCTAAGTATGCAAGAAGCTTGGTTATTCACTTTCATTTCCCGTTTTTCTTCAGCCATTCCAACCTCAATTTTCCATCTCCATGAAAAATCGCCTGAAGCAAAAGATAGGTAAAAACTCAGGCCTCAAGATTTGTCACAACAACTTATTTTCTGGATTATGGTAAATTTTAAATTGAATGGGAGGACTAAGATGCTTAGAACCACTAGTACTTTGATCATAAGAAAAACTAACTAAAGTGCCTGAAGTCCTGTTTTAGGCTCCAGCATTCATAGTTAAATCACTCAGTACAAAATCATAACAGGAGTCAAACTTCTTTCATTCCAACAGAATGTGGAATAGTGATGACTAAACATAAAATGGATATACTACAATAAGAAAACTTAAAAACCACAAGAAATAAGAAGCAAACAATCTATTAATCAAATACGTTATAAATGTTTGCCTAGCCATATAGTCACAGTTTATGAAGTTCTAAAATCTACAGTGCTTCATGATTTCAAGCATTGCAAGACAAGCACAAGAATCTTGACTACAGTTTTAAACAAAGAAACTATTTCAGCATCAAGAATTACCAAAGGCAGCTGTTCCAGATGCTCGGATTATAGAACAGAAGAGATGCTTTTACGGATGCCTCAGTGTTTCCTTCTGTCTTGGTATGAATATATGTTTGGGTGGTAGAGGAAAGCTGCCTCAGATCTTTCTATTTTCTTTTCTTTCACAAGATGTTAGACACATTTTCTCCCATGATCTTTACAGCTTTTATTGACACAAGCATCTCAAAACGTGCTGAGAGAGCAGCAAGCAGCAACAGAGTTAATTTACGTTTTGAAATTACTTCATCTCTAAGACAGACTCTTCCATATGCTCTCCTTTAACATATGAAATTCTATCCAAGCCATCACAGGGAAGCAGTGGCAATGAGGTTACTAAATCCAATGTGTGGGACTAAGATGGAGGGAAACGTGTACATGAAAAATGACCTTGCAAGCACAAAGAAAGATCCCATATAGTAGGTTGTGAAACTGCATAACTTCATAAACCAGTTTGTCATGAGCACATGATAACAACTATCAGTCATCTGTAAGCACCTTGCACCTGAGCAAGTGAGGGTTCTTAAAACTTTTTTTCACCAGCTTCATCAGTTTACATTTAGGACAACTGAGCTGAAGTGAGTCTAAGTGAATTTTCCAGATCACACTTTTGAAGTACATATTCCCATCCTTCTCCAGAGAACACACTCAGAACCAGTGTATCTTCTTTTCTTGGGTTTTCTCTTGTCAGTTATTCATATATTAATAAACCCAAAGAAATTCCATTATATTTTCAATTTATTTTCCAGTTTATTTTTCAAACCTAGTTGCTGTTACCTTCTTTCATTTACTTCAGCTCCCCTTGTATTACAGGGAAGTGACCAAACCTTTTCACAATTCATAAAACAAAAGGTAAAACTGAATCATCCAGCCTGACTTCTTGTATATAAGAGGGCAGATAGGTAGAGACACAGAGAGAGGTAGACAGATATGTAGAGGAAGGAAGGAAGGGAGGAAGGGAGGAAGGAAGGAAGGAAGGAAGCAAGGAAGGGAAAAATTTGTTGTGGATGTTATTACGGATACAGTATACAGATACAATATATTATATAATTTCATTTTTTAATAAGACTTTCTTTATATTCATCTAGAGGACTTGGTCTTGAAACAAGTAGCAAAATATATCTTCATAAGACTAATGTGAAAGTTTGACTTCAGTGTTATTAAACAGAAGTCTTACACCAGTTTTCAGCATTCTGGCGGTAGTTATAGTCAAACAGTGAGTCAATGACAGAATAAAACCATGCTGCAGAAAACTTGCAGACACTGGATAGTATTTCCTATGCTTTTAAGATATATTTTATCTTTATGTCAGGTAGGAAAATGTGAGGAGTGTTATTTTAGTTCCTTGCTTTACCCTTCCTTTCTTTTACAAGACCAAAAGAAAATCATTAAGTCCTATAGCTATTTGTATTTCAACATTAAAGGACAGAGTGAAACAAGGTGACCTGTTAGTGTGACATTTAAAAGTACATGCTCAGTTTAGGATTCTTAATTTGAGCTTGTCATCATAATTGGTGATCAAATAGAAAAACATCTGTTGTTTTCAAACTTTACTTCCCTCTCTGTCTAGGGCATTTTTCTTTACACCTTTCCATTTCTGACTCCTGATTCTAGGTTTATTCTCCTCAAGCAGATATGTCCTGGCACTCTCTTACGCTCCCGTCTCAGTGCTCTCTGATCTAACTTTTTCCCTCCAACTGTCCCAACTCAGCTTAGCTCTTCACATGTACCTCCATGGAGGCTCATGGACTTTCCACTGAGGCTCAGTAGCTATCGACTGAGGACTCTCACCAGAAATGTTCTGTGTGGATGAAAATGGATGAAAGCCTCAGTGCAGAATGCACAATGCAATAGGGACAGGCCCAACAGAGTGGTCTCTCCATCGCTACAACATTTTCTACATCCTCAAAGAACTTGATGCTTATTTTGAGAAAAATTTAATAACCAGATCATTTTAAATTGGCAACAAGAAAAACGCTTAACTGTAAAAAGCCCTAATGCAACTCACAGCTGGAAGTCTCAGAACCACTTTTTGTTTTTCAGGTGTGCATATGCTTCCTTAATGGTTTCAGTCTGCAATGGAAAATATCAGTAAAAGCCACCAAGGCTTTTATTCAGTGGAAAAAGCAGCTTTCTGCAAATCTATCCAGGTTAGTTCAGTTTTCTGTGACCATGTGTACATTTTGCAGATCTTGAATCTGGTATGACCAAGGGATTTGTATTAAATCATGTGTTGACAGCCTCCATCCCTCTGGCCCTTGCACGTTCTGATTGAGAGGGGAGGAAATGGAGTGGGTAGAAATGGGAGGGGAAAGACAGTCTTTCATCATTTTCCTCAGATGCTCCTGGTTGGTGCTGTCAGGGTACAGACTAGCTGAACCTCCAATCTGATACACAGCCGCAGTACATTTCAGAAGCAGGTTAGAGAGTGGTCAAATGGTGAGTTACCCAACTTGGGAGGGCAGATTGGTGATGGGCATTGTGGCACTCTAAGTCATCAGCAACAATGGCCAGGTTATCTGATTAGAGCTGTTGTAGGATCTCTCTATCAAAACAACACCCAGGTTTTTTATGATAACCAGCCAAATCTGTAGCTCAGTGTAATCCCAGTCTCTTAAAGTCAGTAGAAAACGTCTCGTCAGCTTCTCTGGATTGGCATCAGGCTTGCAGTGCTAAATTTATTGAGTGCTGACTGCATCTTTGTCATTTGGCAGCTATTTTCAGCAAAATCAAAAACTGAGCCTGTAGAATAAAACCATGGTGGTCTCCTCAAAAAAGAAATGAGGCATGAATACCATGTCTTTCTGAAATGTGGCATATACTTTTGAGATGTTAATGTCTCCCACTGCTATTAATTTATGATACAAGAAAGTTCTAGTCCTATTTGCAGAAAAATACATAATAGAATTCAATAGAATTTTCAAAAAAAAATTAATTTATCTTCATGTGCAGAACACACTCATCAACATAACCCTCCAAGTGTGTGTGAAGAGACTAATAGCACTGGTTTAGCAGAGGGATAGTACATATTACAGCAGCGACTTGCTTATCATTTCCAGATTTATACACAATTTTAAAGCTTACAGAATTTTCTGATTTCTGATTTCTATGTTGTCATTAGGTACATTTTCAGTGTGCTGTACTTTTTCAGTGCAGCACCATGCCTCAGACTTGAGCTGTTCATTCTGATCTGTTACTTCTCGTTTGAGTATTTTCTTTTTTCTTAATAAATATTTGAATTATTTGTCCTTTTTATGTTACCTTGTGAATTCTGTTTCTGCCTGGTTCTAGATATTCAGCACTACATTTATGACTGCTGCCAATAGCTTCATTTTATGACTGATGGCATTGAAGTTAACAGTTATATATTCTCATTTGCATGCCACATGTAGATATTTCTACTCAGTTCTCCATACTTATCTGATGGTAATTAAAGTGTAAAGAATACATTAAAAAATGTGTTAGATGTATTTAGCTATTTCTGTTTATGAAATGCATGCAGTTTGTTGTATTTTCAGATTCATTATTCGTTCTTTGTAATTATTCACCAAATATCTTCTTAAAATTCTTTATATCTCCTGTAAAGTTGTGGACAGTACTCATTAGTCAAAAGCAAGCTGGCTTGACATGATGCATAAACAGTAATATTTCTATTCAGTTAAAAAGCATATTTAATGAAATTTTGCTCTGAAAACTGAAATTTGCATATTTTCATTTTTAAAAAAAAGCAATACATGCAATACACAATACATATTTAACATTCAGATTTTTCGATGTACTTCAGTTGATTTACCAGTTAGTTTTCTAGACTGCTTGTGTTAGGGTTT
>JAOXJK010000001.1:137542005-137575499 GCA_025774025.1 Xenus cinereus
TTTCTGCAGAAAACATCAGCCATGGGGTAGAGCTGATGTGTTAAGTAATTGTTCTCTGGCACTACACAACTGGCAAAAGTTCAGCTGGAAGAGGCAGGCTAGATTCTTTACATCTTGCCAAGGATGCTAAGGTTTCTGATCCCTTTCAGATCAGTAACCTGCAGGGTCTTATAGTTTTATTCTTACTTTTTTCGTCCTAAATATTCTGGTGCAGAGTAGTCCCTGTTAAAAGGTAATAGTATTACATCCCTCTTCATCCTTTCAAGGTCCTTTCTCTAATATTTATTAACATACTGTTTTCCCATTGCAATCTCACTTTCTCAATGAAGGCCCCTTAGAAGAGCTCCCATTCAAAATAAGATCACAACCCGTGGGAATCTCTAATTGGAACAAAAATAGGACAGTGACACCCTGGGAGGTCCCTGGTATGAGGGAGAGCCTGGTATGTCTCAGTTGAGTAAGGGATGGTTCAGAAACCTAGTTTATCTTACCATATCCTGGTAGGATATTGTCTAGATGATTCCAAAGTGGCTTGGCAGAATCTCCAAGACATGAGGTCACAGTTTGCTGTCTTTCTGCAAGATCAGCTGTAGTCAAACATTGTTGTCCTCAAATGAAGAGAAAGCAGGCAATATGTGAAACCCTCAAATTCATACTAAGCAATTTAAAGACCTGTTATGACTTTAAGTGAATCTATAGAAGAGGCCCAAAACAAATAGTGGTCTAATTTGATTTTTACCTATAGGTCTGAGCACTCATTAACATCTGGATTAGTATCTTTCAGTTTCTGTGTGCATCTCTGGAGCCGTTTAGCTAAACACTGAAATATGTTGGTAACTTGTGTCCAGGACTACTGATTCTCCTTTACTTTTATCTTTCTGTAATAGAAATCCCAATGCTCTAATTTTTCTAGTATAAGATTATTGTTGTCATTTTTATTACTATATTAAATAAATAAATAGAAATAAATTATTTCTGTGTTCATCTGTAAGTAATTTCAATAATTATAACCACTGAATTAACACTTGAAAAATTAAAACAGGAAAAAACAACCTTAGCAAAGTGCAGTTTTGGGGCTGCACCTAGATAATCACTAATTCTGCCAAGAAAAGAGGGAGTGTAGTGTTTTCAACACAGTAAAGGCTAAGCCAACAATTATATAAGGTAACTTCATTTTTATGGTGAAACAGTGTCTATTTTAAAAGAGCAGAATTAGAGTTTACTAAGCATTTAATAGGAGAATAAAGCAAGAGATTCTAGGCAAAATCTCAGAGTTTCACGATAGGTCTCAGCTGCAGCCTTCCACTATGTCTGTATGTATTTCACACCAGAACTATTAGACTTGAAAGAAGAACAAAATCATGTGGCTGAGATGCAGTTTATGATATTGAAGGAGTTTTAATCTAAGTTTAATGTCTTTTTTACGTTAACCTTTCTAATGCACAGGACTTTCAGAGTTTTTTGACATGTTCACATTTTTTCACATTTCTCCCTAAAGCCAACAAATACACAAACAAATATAAAACCAAATATATTGTTAAACATTGCTTGCCCTAAAACATATATAGAAGTTCTGCAACAGTGGACGTTTCTGGATTTTTTTTGTCTAAATAAATTTTCACTTAAGAATGTTATTCCAACAAAACTAATATTATTCATCAACAACAATAAAATCATTCTGGCGACACTGTGTTTTAAAGCTCAGTGAAATATTTCTCAGTTGCCCAGTATGCCTCCTTTAGTCACTTTCAGAAACATCTTTAATGTTTTTTTTTAAAACTATGGTGTTCAGAACTCTTTTTTGACTGAACGCTTAAAAACAGCATATTGAACTTATGAAATGAAAATGGCTGTTCCATAGAGTATTCTTCTAAGCATTGTTTATTTTAAAATGCAATCTTTTCTTTCTTTCTTTCTTTCTTTCTTTCTTTCTTTCTTTCTTTCTTTCTTTCTTTCTTTCTTTCTTTCTTTTTCACTTTAGCTACAGAAAAATACCATTTGGGAAGCTTTAATAGGCAAGGAACTAATTTTCTAATGAAGGCTGAATTTTCTGTTAGTTAGCAAATCATAGTCTTAGGTAAATCATTATATAAAAGACGGCTGCTTTCCTGAACACATAGGAACATGCACTTTGGAATAAAAAAAAAACAAACCAAAACAAACAAAAAACCCCCAAAACCGAAACAAACAAACAAACATAAAACCATGAAAATTTGGAACATAAAAACATTAACTGTTTTCCAAATATTCAAATAGTGCACATCTGGTTTAGGGAGATGAAAGTTAGAAAAGTTTGGGGCAAACTTCACTCATCTGATTTTGTATGCTTATTGCATTCTTCATATAATTCTTCATGCATAATTCATGTAATTCCAAAATATCAGTACTAAATTTCTGTAAAATATGTATTTCCAAGGTAATGAAATCTGATGTTAAAAGATAACAAACCTGGTGCAGCACACATATCATAAAACCACAGCTGAAACGTTGCTCTGATTTCTGCAGTTGTATACGTATCTCTAAGATTAGCCTTACTAGGGTTATATGGATCCTTATGAGCACATAGAGGTTGGCAGGCAATGATACATATTTTTATTTTTCTGA
This sequence comes from Xenus cinereus, assembly GCA_025774025.1. Taxonomy (NCBI): domain Eukaryota; kingdom Metazoa; phylum Chordata; class Aves; order Charadriiformes; family Scolopacidae; genus Xenus; species Xenus cinereus. The sequence goes on from JAOXJK010000001.1 coordinate 137,544,610, forward strand.
GGATTTTCAAAGGTCACTAGCAGAATTTTATGATTAATTATTATCCTGCTGGGGATTCGCCAAACCTGAGAGAAACTAAGATTAGATAATAGGTAGGATATTTGAGCCTTTTGCCTGTCAGATTAAATGACTTAAGTATGCAGAGAGAGTTTTACTTGTGTATTTGGAATCTAGGAGGTTTTTGTTGTTGTTATTGTCTGAAAGTAGCAAAACTAGATTGTAAGTAGTTCCCACAATTATAAAATAGCTAAGGCTCCAAAAAGGATAGATTCTACAGATGTAGGCTGCCATTACGGTCATTAGAGATGCAGTCAATACCGCCCCAGAGCCTAGAGAGAAACTAACTGCATCCTATCATTCCAGGCACACACCTAATCCAACACCTACTGTGTAGACATCTAATGCTGGGTGAGATGAATCCCACTCTGGATGTTGCTTAGTTTACATTCATTCTGCTTTACTCTGGACTGGCATTTGAGTCCATTTTTCCTCATGTGAATTCAAGGCTTTGTTCATTGGCTTTGCAAGGAAGAGTAACTGAAGTTCATGCTCTCCTCAAGCATCAACCCAAAGTGTATTTAATTGCATTGTGACCATCCCTGTGTGTCCCATCAACTCCTTGCAAAGATACAGTCTCCTAGACTATTACTGCCAGACCATCATCTCAGACAGCCTGAGCTTTGGTTCCTGCAAACCCATGTAGCCCTCTGGCCTAAACTGAGGGATATTGCCTGTGGTAACACAAATGGAAAGAGCTGATGGACTTCCTAGGGCTTGAACTCACTCTTTGGTATAGTCTCACTTTGCTGCATAAGTGAATTCTATAGTGAGTCCTGAGACTCATTGACATTGCAACTCATCCTAGTTATTTTAGGATACATAAATTGCTTTCTGGAGTTATCAGCCTTTCTCTGTGGAAGCATGTGTGATGTGAGCTTAGATTAGCTGCCTAAAATTTAGGCAGTGTGTAATGAATGCTAGAGCACATACAAAAGAGAAATGGGAAGCATGGCAACACTGTGTAAAGCTCTGTGGTTTATCTTCAAATTCATACTCTACAGAAATGATAGACGGTCTATCTGTAGTTTCTGTAGTTTCACTAGCACCAGCTAGTGAAATAAGGTGTCTTTCAGCTACCTGGTGTGAACGCTGTTGACACTCCAGGAGATTTCATGAGTTTCTACTCCCACAGTCACCTTGTGGTTTTGGTGAGATTAGCACTAAATTATGCACCAGTGTAGCCTCAGTACCAAAAGCGTCATGACCTAGCTGTGCCAGTTGCAATTTACCTTTGGAGAGGGCATCTAGCAGTTAGGTTGTGTTTACTGCAGGGCATGGGGACAGAACAATTTCATTAAAATCACACTTTGTACTACTTCGGTATTATTTAACAAACCAGTAATGATGACATCTAATAAGGACAGTTTTATAACAGAAGGGGTTTTATTTTGTTTGTTTTTTGTTGAAATTCCAGGCAAATAAGTAAACTTCAACTTTGAACATTTTTATGGCATTCCAGAATGGGACTGCAGCAAGTTGGCACTTCCTTACTAAACTGATGCATGTGCTTTTGCCAGCAGAGATGTCAAATAAATAAATAAAATGTGCTTACTATTTATTTGTCAAGATGTATGTGACTTTCCTAACATATCTTTTTGTGGTAAATTGCCTCCAACAATAGGTCCCATCTTCATGGTTAGATTTCACCAAAATGTGATTTTATCCTTCTATCTGACTTATATTAAAAGCATGCATATTTCCATTTTCACTTTTAGTATTTGGCTTTTAGCTATTCTTTCAGAAATGCTTTGATTTTTCTTTTTCTTTTTATTTGGTGCTGATTTACACGTATTTGTGAAAGCCATTCTTGAACTTCTGACTCATGCCCAAAGGCTGCAGCTTCAGCAAATAACAGACACAAATATGAATAAGGTGAAAAAAAAGCTTATTCCTTACAGTAAAATATGACTGGTCAATAACCCCTAATTTCCAATCAACATTTATCGATCCCATTTCTGGGAAAGGTTCCATCAAGCTACTCAGATGCTCGGCTTGAGCCACTAGCTAAGTCTTCAGCAGTGTTGATGAGCTCATTTTTGGACACATTGAAGTTAAATCCCTGACAGGTTAATTCCAGAGTTACCTACTGTTCCTAACCTCTGGTTAACAAAGTATAAAACAATCAGCATCAGCAGGAATCTATAGCTGCTCATATTACTATGCTCTGCTTAGACAACACAACAATAAAAAGTTGCTTGAAGTTCTTACTTCCAGCACAAGAGCAGGCTCATCACAAGTTTGCTACCATAGCCCAGAAGCAGAGAAAGCTACTAATAACACAGGTGTTCCATAAGGCTTTTCCCATATGCAAAATAATACTTCCTCACTATGTTTTTTTCTTTCCTTTCTTTCCTTTAGAAGTCTTTGTTTTCTTTGAAGTCATATCAGATCCAAGTGATCTTTGTTTCTTCAAGTCACAAGGCTGTCTGTGTGTAGACAGTTCTAAAGGTATTTTATGCCAGGAAGATTGTCTCAGCAACTAGAAAGCATATAAAGACATTTCCTCCACAGACATCTTGAACGTTTCCTTCATAGCTCAATATGGGAGGAGTAGGGACAGTCAGAATATGATGCAGACATGTCTACATGCAGAAGGAGAAGAGAAGTTCTACATATTTCTGTTTTTCTGCTGCTGTGTCTTCACAAACCGGCACTTATTACATCTGCAGAGACAGAAACTGAAAATGCTGCCATCCATCATGTCTCTAAATAAACTATTTTAAACCATTCAGATTCTTTCTATTAAAATCTCTATTGTACTAAGTTATGAATAAATTTTGTAAGCAGATCTGTTACTATGAGACCGCACGTAGAGAAGTCTTTTGTGCCTGAGTTCATGATCAGTTTGTATGAACTTAAGTTATTAAAAGTGTGGCGAATATTTTTCTTTACTCCTGAATTATTGATGGCAAAATTGATCAATTTTTCCCTTTCTCAAGTAAAGTTTATTTAGTTTCAGAAAGTATTTAGAGAAGTCTTTATTTGAATAGTGAAAGTAATCCCCTTAGAGAATTTTCAATCCAAGAAGATTTAGTGAGACTTTGTTTCCTTTTCAGCATCTTGCTTTTTCATGCTAGCCTGGATACTTACAATGTCCTGCCCCATTTCTCTAAAAATAAGGGATTTCCATCTATTCTGAGTGTATTTAGAGTGTAGCTGATAATACGCCTTCAATGCATGCAAGCTTCAAAGACTGTAAGATCTATCACATCATTAAAATGCAATAGAATATCGAGAATTGAATAACCTGTCAGTGCAACATTAATGCAAACCATTTATTCTGCAGCTGCAAAACAAAATGCTCTCAGTAGCTTCAAATAATCTTTTAATTTTGGATGTTTATTTTCCACAGTAAAATCTAGTAAAAAATATCCAAAGCATAGGGTCATTTTGGAGACCTGATTATGATCCAAGTCAGCTGCATCAGAAATATAATGAATTTTAAAATACTGACTTTCCTTTTTTTTTTTTTTTTAATTTAAAAAGTTAACACAGACAGGATCCTTCAATGTCTCACACATCATGAAACAGTTCCAGTCTTTGTGTTCACCCCTTGATGAATGGTCAGGCTTCTCCTGAAGCTTCTCCTGAAGTTTTCTCCTGAAAACTTGCTAAAAAGAGGTTAAAAAGCTGAGAGAATTAAATCTTTACAAGATACACTAACACAATTAAGCATATCATACTTGAACCAGGAGGTCAAAATACACTAACTAATAAGAGTCCTGACAAAGAGGGAAGGGAAACTGGTGGGACTAAACAGCAGAGTAAGGGAAGAAGGTTCTTAGAAGTAAAATGGAATTCTTTCAGAAGCTGAAGTCCTGTCAAACTGTAGAAGATAGAAAGGCTCATAAATTTGGGTAGAAGAAATATGAAAATAAATAGAGAAGGCTAAAAAAAGCTTGTAAGGAACAACTAGTAAAAGGAATAAAAACATTGTAATGAATCTTCAAACACTGCCGGAGCCAGAAGTCTGCCAGAGAACTGTTGATGACCAGGAGAAAAATTCATACTAAAACTCATTGTCTTACATTCTTTTTTGCCATTGTTTGTAGCCTCCTTACAATGTGGTTAAACTGGTATTTTAGCCAAAGTTCTCAATTACATGAGAAAGATACTGTGCTTTTATAATACAAGTGGCAGAGATTTGATTGCAGTGAGGAGCAGCTGTGTTACCATTTCTTGACATAAAATGCAGTTATTGGCAATGAGTTGAGATTGAATTACTGATTAGTTTTTGCTGAATCATAACATTTTTATTTTTTTTATGTATCAAAGCTTCATTCTAATTTTTTGAAAAATTCATCATTCCTCCTGGAAGATGTACTCAAAATTAGACTTAAATTCACAATGTTCTTTCTATACTTTATGAACATTGAGAAGGATTATTATAAAGTGGCAGAGATAAAGAATATTTACTCTCTGTACTCAGGGACATGTTTCTTATTCCTGTCCTATGACTTATTCTTAATTAGCTTCTTCAAGATAATTAAAGCAGTATGAATTTACACTGCTACATTCCTACAAATGGTTTAACTGCTCAACTGACGTTGGTTAATAGGGAGCTCGAGGTAAATAATTTTTAAAAAATATGAAACAGACTGCTCTAGAGAAATTAGTATGCCGATGTTTCTGACATCTAACTTAATTTGTTTAAGAAATCTTTGTCTGTGGTCATATATAACTTAAAGTAAACCAATAGGTGTTCCCCTCCCCCTTGTGATGTGATCTAGTAAATATGAGGGTCAGTGCTTTGTGGGCAATGCCTGATCCACCCTTGAGTTACTACATTGAGGGCAGATTTCTTGAAAGAACCAGTGTTTGAGATTACGCGAGTCTATAGGGCAGATTGCATATTTGATATCAATGCCAGTGACGGAGGATCTATTCCTTTTCTTTCTTCTAAAAGCTGATGTTCCATTTCCTTGACTAAAACCTCTTAAATAGGAGACTGGTTTGCCTCAGCTTTTTACAACATTGATGGGAAAGCTGCACAGAGAGAGCTGAAAGAGCTATCGTGCTGCTGTTTTATGATTTATTGGTGTTCGGCATTCTTCTGTGACCGCAGGCTAACTTTTGTTTACATTTCTTAGAAATTTGACATTATACCAACACACTTCACTCATTTGTCATATCAATATTCCTTTTCCATTCGCTTTGGTTATAAAGCTGAAATTAAATCAGTATGGACCTCCCATATGTTTTTTCTTTTACATAATTGCCACATTCTTCTTTCTGTATTTTATTCTCACAATGCTTCTCAATATTTCTCATAATCCTCAGTCTTCCTCCTCTTAAGATACTATTCTGGCCTGAACAGAAAGATGAGGAAGTAACTATCCCAAATAACTAAAATTTGACAGTGAAGATACCCTGTGGCATACGTGATGGTCCTGTCTCTGGTTTGAGTTCAGGGATGCCAAAGAGGACCTCCTGCACCTCAGATGCTTGTCTCTGTCACTGAGCTATTCACTGTTTTAAGAAGGACTTCAAAGCGCTTTCAAGCAAAAAACCTCGGAGATCCTTGGACTCATTGAAATGTAGACCATGAGTATGTTTTCCACCCCTCAAAGCTTTCACTACAAAAGAAAATTGTTTGCCATCTAGCTTAAATTAATAAATCTTGCTTGCAGGGGTTATTGTTGCCACAATAATTTTGGGTTTGTTCCTTTTTCTTTCCACTGGTAAGCATGAGTGTCCCGGCCTAGATGCAAGAGGAAAAATTTCAGGAGCAGCTGTGTGAAGTCCATTCCAGCAACAGCTGGCCTAAGAAAGGAATAGACACCTAAGAATGGCTGTCTCACTAACTTGACTCCAAATATACTCCCTTGGTATGTTTTAATGTTAAAGTTTCACTTAGAAAAGCCAAATAAGATGCTCGATCCAGCTGTAACAGAAATTACTGAATTTAAAGCAGTCACTAGTGAAGCATTAGGCTGTTCAGAAGTAAGGTGAAGTCATGAAAGCCAGAACTATCATCTGTTTCTGGCAGGCAACACATTTACCCTTTTGGTTTCCATTCTCACTATCAAGGGGTTAAGCAAGTCAAGTTTTGTTTTATAGTATTAGAAGAAAATAACTTGTAAGAACGATTTAACTTTTCTGATTCAATGAGGGGCAAAGATCTGCCTGGGTTTTCTGGGAATCCTCAAAGAGTTCTAGTAATAACAGCTGTGTAGAAAATAGGAGAGAAAATTTGCACTATCCATGGTGTAAATACAGTTTAATATAACTATTTTGGGATGTAGTGCTAATATCTCATGGCAAGGGCACTGAAAATTCTTTGTTTAAATGTTTACGTAGAGATAATCAGTATGTTCTGTGGTGTATAGATGATCCCATTTTTTATTCTTTTCTAAGGTGCATATGAATTATTCTCAATGGTCTTCATGCAACATCTACCCAATCAGACGTAAAGCTAACAGTTTCCTGACGACCTTTCAATACCAACTGACCAAGACAGTGTGAACTGATTCTCTGATGGCTATTCAAACAGCAACTGGGGAAAAAAAAAACTGGGAAAAACCCACCAACAACATGCAAGTATCATCAGTTTTCATGGTCTGTGTTCAGAAATATTTTTACCTCAAAATATTGTTCTTGCTGCCAAAACTGGAAACAAATTACTGTAAAAACATTTTAAGATGAGCAGGATTAATGTTTCTTCTTCAGGAAGAATTTCTTCCAGACATAGTACATTTTTTACTTGAATAAACAAAGATTGCATTGATTTAATGACATTGATTTAATATACTAGGAGTGCAGAAGTTGAAAACAAAATTAGCATTGTACCTAAGCATTATCAAAGCTGCTTTTCGGGTTGTAAATTGAACACAGTTTTAACACCCTTAACTGTAGTTTTATTACCTTTATTATAACAGGAGTTAGAAGCTTGGGGAAAATTTCTATTTTTCTCCATTAACTTCTAAAGTGAAACAGATTCCACTTTACTCAGAAGACAGACCAATCAAACACAGCCCATGTTCTAAGAAAAGCAGTGTGTGAAAAAATAATATTGGAGTACAAAACATTAGTCCATGGTTAGGTTGTGAAATGACCATTATTTGAACCAAAGGATTACAACCAGCATTTACTTTTCTAGAAATAACTGCATCTATCAGATAACATTTATAAACAAAAATGTGGTTGAGAAGCTAATCATTGAACAGTTATTTACTGTGACCTTCACCCTTGAAAAAAGCTCCACATTTCTGAGCTACATTTGGGTTTTCCAAGTCTTGGTCTAGGTACACAGTCCACCCCTGCCTTGACTCCAACTCTCCATGAGACCTAAGTGCAATTAAGAGCTTATACTTAATGCCTTAGATTTCATAGGAATGCAACCTGTGAGAGTGGTCCAACCTAGGACCCATGGGGCACTCCAAATAGCTTCCAGTGACCTGCAGCACACTCCAATATGTACATTTCAAGACAAAATTGACAGCCCAGTGCCACTGGTAAAAAGGAGCTGAAAGCTCAGTCAGAGTCTTTGTGGAGTTACCGTTTAATCATTGTGTTTCTAACTCCTGACTCCACCCTGAGCGCTGAGTGTCATGGACCAACTCACTGTGATCTTTTGTCTCTGCATCTAAAGGGGGAGAAATATATTTAAGGTGTTCTCGTTACCATCCAAAATTCCTTTGCATTTATGCCAAGTGAGTAGCACAGAGCGCAATACCTGAATCGTTCCATTCCCGACACAGTTATGCAGACAAAATCAGCATTCTAACCCACCACATAAAGAAAAAATGTTGAGTCTATAACCCACTGCCATGTGGGTTCAGAACCTTCCTTTTTAAGTTAGTTCCTCAGAGTTTCTGTAAATTGTTATAGTACATTGTCAAATTAATTACAACATAGTCTGGCTGAAGAGAATCCTGAGATTTCTTTTCCTTCCCACCATCACTTCTTGCAATCATTTCATCATGTACACCTCATGAATTATTTCATAACACAGGTTTCCCTCCAGCGCTGGCCCACTTTGTCATAATATCTGTTTTGAGAAATTGCTGCTGCTTTCCTATAATTACTACAGTGACTTTTTTCCCCTTCTCAAAAAATTCTTTGGCTCAGTTGCAAGGTTCTTATTCCAGAAGAGACGCACGCATAATTTAGAAGAGAAATGGTGTTAAAGAACAATCCCAGGTTCATTTCAATCCTGACATAAAAACGTCAGTTAAGAAAACAGAACTTTGCTCATATTTTTGTGGATGTAAATGGCACTGAGAGAGTGAAGAGTCAAATCTGAAGTCTCCATTCTGGATACTTAGAGCCTGTTCTATCACCCAAACATTATTCTTCAATTTTCTATCAAAAGAGCACTGGAAATAGAAAAAGATCCACTTTTTGCCATTTTTTATTATTATCTTCCATCTTCACCATGTGGAAAGGTGAAGTAATTTAATACAGATACTTCTTATCAGCTTACTGGAGAACTGGTTTCTGTCAAGGTCACATATTTTTTGCTTTTGGGGAAAGATGTTGGGAATCTCAGGAGATGAGACAGATTATGGCAGATACTGCAAGAGATCCAAAAGAGACAGAAACCATATAGCTAATGATGTTTTTATGCCATGAAATTCTTATGTATATCTTCCAGCCCACATTTATTTTCTATGTAATTCCAAATGAATGTTTTCAACATCACTTTCTGGCATGGTGGTGGGAGTAAATCTGTCAATATAAAATGAGCACAAATGAAACCAGTTTTCCTGTAGAGGACTTACTGTTTATACTTCCAGTGGACATTATATCCCTTCATCTTAAAAGGCACTGTTATTTTTTCCACATCTTTTTATTTTAGTAAAAATCAGAAAAAAATCTGTCTTTCTGTCTGCTGATGTGCTCCAAATATAGCACTACTAAAGGCTCCTTCCAGTGATTTTTAATATTAAGAACTTTTTCTTCGTTGCTTGTGTCATGGTTTAACCCCAGTGGACAACTAGGCACCGCTTAGCCGCTCTCTCACTTCCCCCAAGTGAGATGGGGGAGAGAATCCAGAGGGCAAAAGTCAGAAAACTCATGAGCTGAGATAAAGACAGTTTAGTAGGTAAAGGAAAAGCTGTACATGCAAGCAAAGCAAAATAATGAATTCATTCATGGCTCCCCATTGGCAGGCAGATGCTCAGCCATTTACAGGAGAGCAGGGCTCCATCCTGAGGCCAAGGCTGGATGGGACTTTGAGCAACCTGGTCTAGTGGGAGGTGTCCCTGCCCATGGAAGGGGGCTTGGAACCTGATGATCTTTAAGGTCACTTCCAACTCAAACCATTCTGTAATTTTATGATTCTATGAGTAACAGATACTTGGAAAAAAAAATGTCATAACTCCAAACATCCTCCCCTTCTTCCTTCTTCCCCCAGCTTTTATTGCTCAGCACAACATCACATGGTATGGAATACCCTTTCAGTCAGTTGGGGTCACCTGTCCCAGTTGTGGTCCCTCCCATCTCCTCATGCATCCCCAGCCTACTTGTTGGTGGGGTGGTGTGAGAAGAAGAAAGGCCCTGACACTATGTAAGCACTGCTCAGCAATAGCTAAAATGTTCCTGTGTTATCAATACTGTTTTGGTCACAAATCTAAAACACAGCACCATATGAGCTACTGTAAAGAAAATTAACTCTATGCCAGCCAAACCCACTACAGCTTGTTACGACCTTCAGGTTCATTGGTTCCAATGCTCCCTGTTTGGCACAATATTGTTTAGTGAAACACTTCCTCCTAAAACAATGAAAATCCCAACCCAACAGTTCCTGACCTTTAGTATGAGTTCTTTTGTCTAAGCAGAGAAGATTGAACCCAAATGAAAGGACATGGGAGAATTAAGAACATTATTCACATTATATCAGAAATAATAGAGACTTGTGTTCTACAGTGAGAGATTTATCATATAGGTATATTCATATATGGAAGAGAGATATAGTCTTATATAGAAGAGAGATATAAATGTTTATGGAAGAAGGAATAACAACCTATATTGTGCTAAAACATATCCTTTGACCAAGTATCTCCAACAATGACTCACTGTTAGGATGCACAATCACTTCAGCATTCATACATCTGTTATATGTCTACTAATAGGAAAAAAACCCAAAAGTTTTAAACCTTTCATTTCCACATTTCTCTTCTGTCCTTCTGTGAAAGCAGCCAATTCTTGCTTTTTTTCCTTTTTTTTCCCTTTTTTTTTTGCTTTTTTATACCTAGTGAAAAGTTGATTTAGGTCCAGTTTAATTTAGGGGTGGCAGAGTAGCTTGCACAGTCAGCAGTTCCAACAGCCAGCCTGCCTGGTGAGTTTTTGCTGAGCTGAATTATTCTAGTTTGAAAAATAAATCATTCATTGTCATAGCATTCTTGGTCAACACATGTGACTGCTCTATTTGTCAGCTGTGAGATTTCTTTTTACTGTGTGTTACAAGATTCTTTTGATGGTGTCTTCTATATAAATATCAGAATTAAAATAAATTTCTTTTTCAGGTAATTTTAATGACATAAAAACTTTTGAAGTTAAAGGATTAAAAGTGATTCTGTTTTATACCTCTGGGCTTGCAAATTACCCTAAGACACTATTAAAAGTATTACCTGAGACTTCAAAAGATGGCAAGAGAGGCAGAAAGAGAAAAATACTGGTTTGAGTTTGAAGAAAAACTGAATCAGAGGCTTTAAAGGAGCAAAATTTCACTGGCTTAATACAGAGATAATATATAAAGTGCTCCCATACAAGAACAATCCACCTCAGGAGTAAAGACAAGGTGCTGCCCCACCTACAACCTTATCTTCCCCAAACCAAAGAGAATCTTGTCATCTTGCTAGACATGGAAGCACTGGGAAAACACAATCAGATCTGTGCTAGACCTGTGATTTCATTCAGTGGGTCTAGTTTTCACTTGCCTCACATATTTCAATATTGTAGTCAACCACTCTTTTCTGTAATTATAGATTTTATGGTTTGTATTTACAGGCTTATGAAGAGAAGTGATAAAAGACCTTTAAGCTGATTGCACACCATGCAGAGACTGAAAGTGTTCCTCAATGATTATATTGACTGACTTTATGACCCCTCTGTGCTGCCAAAACCTCATAAAAAAGTGCATAATGTGAAGTGGAATACATCATTGCACAGGTGTAAATGACTACACAAGATGCAAGGAAAGCAGAATCAAGCCAGTGGTACCTAATAAACACTTTCAGCCCAGGAACTGTTGCAGACTCTCATGTAAATACTTAACATGTGGTTCTGCTCTAAAAAGTGACTATAAAATGCATTGTGGGTTTTTATTGTATTTCAGTGATACCATATTAAATTTGCTCAGCTTATACGTAAAAAACATTTTTTCTAATAAACATGCTAGCAAACTCCATGTAAACATTCAAACTTAATTTTCTTTTCTTCTAATGCACTGCAAGACTAAAGATTATCCAGACTTAGCTTTACCTCACTGGTGCATTTACAAACTTACAGATTTTGCTTTTTATGGCACTGAAACATTTTTCAGCTTCTGAACATGGAGTTAAAAGTTTTCAAAAAACACATCTGAAAAATTGTACACAGCGGCTGCATATTGAAATTCTAGTGAACAAAGTATTGATTATAAAATCAAGCCTAAGTTCTTGTTTGTGTTGAATTTTTCAGCTTTTGTTCTCTTCAGAGTTTTGCCTAAATCTGCAGAAATAAAAGCCAAGCACTTTTATTGTTCATTTAAGATGTTATTTCTCATGCAAAATGGCCTTTTTCACTTTTAATAGTAACATGGGTGAAATAAAACCTAGTTTAATAGTTAAAAACTTATAATGGCGGCCTCTTAAGCTCAATCATCCCCCTGAGGTGCAAGTCTTCTATTGTTTAAAATATTAGTAAATTGGGCTATAGGATATTGTCTGAGTTTGGAGACAGGATGAATAAAAAATGTTCATGGGAATTATGTTGTGGTATGGAGTGGTAGGGAGGCAGACTAGGTAATGTCACAGGTCATTTCCCGCTTATGCTTTGCGTTGGCATTCTCTGCAATACTGGAAATTTGATTAATTTCTTCATAGAGGGACCATCACAGCCTGGGAACTGCAAAGAGCGGAGTGTAATGGCTTAATACACGGATTCATTTGGGTTCTCCTTGATTTTGTGCTATAAAGTGCAATCCACTCCATTAATCATCTGTAGTTCTTAAAAGAGAGTAACAATCTAGTGCAGGTAAATTTCAGACAACCCAGAAATTGCAGAACTGTCTTTACATAATCTCTGTATAGGTGGCAGAGGGGACTGCCAGTCTCAGACACGAACAAGGCTTTTATAACCCCTAGCAATTGTTATAGTAAAATTTCTATTATTTATTTTTATTTTGAGGGAAAGCTACTGTTGCAATTTTTTGATGTTATATTAGGTACACGCCAGGGCCCTGTGGGGGTGCCCGTGGCTCCCTGGGGGCAGTGGGTGCTCCACATGGTGGGTGATGGCAGGGCCTGGTAGCCACAGCCTTTCCCACCCCCAGCCAGGCACAGGGCAGCCGGGGGCATCGGGCACCTCCCTGGGAATGGGCAGAGGCCGGGACGTGGGTCCACAAGTGGGCCCAGCTCAGGGGTTCCATGGCAGGGCAGGGCAGGGCTGTGGGGAGCTGGAGACCAGACCTGTTGCAACATCAATGGGGCAGGAGCTGATGGCCCTGGGGGGCTGACATGGGGTCCTGGGCCCTGGGTAAGGTGGGGGGAGCCCCAAGGGGCTGAGCAGAGAGAGGCAGGGCTGGTGGTGCCCAGGGGGACATTGCGATGCGCCCCACAGATTATAACAATGAATTAATTTAATGTTAAAGATTTTTATGGAGAAATCTATCGTGCCTGTAAACTTTACTCAGGGCCTGGCAGCATAGAAGCAGGAGGCCATCCTTACCACATGTTCTTTAAAGAGATACATCCATCGCTATACATTATGTGTTGTCCACATAGGAGTGGTCTGGCTATGGATGCAAGAGTGCCATTTGGACTGCAGTCCTTTTTCAAGTGTCTCTACTTGAGAGTGGGAGAGACATGTCATCCCACCTTAGCACTGCAAAGCCTGAAGAACGGCTGAGTAACCAAAGAAACAAAACGTTGGGTGTCTGAATAACGTAAAGATCAGCAGGCACTGTGGTCTGTATGTGCTTTAAGGGTTTGTTAGAAGCTGAGCAGGAATTTTCACGACTGAAAATTTTTATTTCAGTGCTGGTTTTAAGCACCTCTGTCTAGCACTGCATGCATACTAGGGAACTATAGACATTGTCTTAACAATGGCACAGAAGTAGCTCTATTGTATTTTCTCTAGTTTTCTCCACCATCAAATGGCAGACGAGTATACCGCCTACTTCCACAGTATTGAAGTGAAAGATGCAGATTGTTATTTTAGGCTCTCAGCAATGAACCATGAAAAGTAAAATGATTTGGAGAGCTATCCAAGGCATATAGCCTGGAAATGACAAACATCTGTCAAAATATATGAGCAAAATACAAATCTGTTGTATGAGAATTGTGTCTGTGAGACATAGCTGTTTCTAACTGAACCCGCACACTGTATTCTTATGTTCTTATTTCTTACATAAAAAGGGTTAAATTTATTAACACTGGTGAACTCTATAACCACACATGGTTTTGTTACTAGCAAGTTAGGATGTTATTAGGTCCTGCTAATATCTCAGGGTTGGCATAACCCACTCCTCTACCTTTTTAATGTTTGTTTTAATATAAATATAGGTCACAGTGAGTTAATAAGCAACAAGCATTATTCTGGTTTGTGTGAGTTATGTGCTGTGGGAAGTGACTGTCCTCTGGTCTGCCCTTCTAACTGTTTTATAGTGTCATAGAGTTTATGCAGAAAAAGCTTGCTTAGAAGGTAAGAGCATAGTAGAGAAATATTACTTCCATTTTGGTCAATGTCCACAAGCTTTTATTTCCCTGTTTTAACACAAATGAATGATTTATTCATATAAGGCATTATTGTATATATAAGAGAAATCAGAGCATAAGTCTGTAATTCAGTTACATATTACTCCTACACACACCCATTCACCAGGCTCTTAAGATACCTGGGGAATTCTGAGATTTTTGCTGTCCTTTGTAAGTCTTCTCCTCCACTCTGAGATGCCCATTGCAGAGCGCAAGGACTAACTCACTGGGAATATACAGGCAGTGTGATTCTTGAACAAGTTCATATTGTCATGGAGCAAGATGGTAACCTTAAATGTCCCTGGTTTCTGACACACACACCCCTTTTTATGAAGCTAAAACACAATCTGTTTTTATAAATGCTAATCTTAAATTGTTCTGTGTCTTGAGAGGTAGGCTAATCCTAGTTGCTTTAAGCAGGTAGTATAAGAAAACGGCAAATTGAAGTTCTGTTTCTGGCATAGAGCACTATAGGAACAGCATTTAACCTGTTCGTTTAGTTTTTTCACCACCTGTCACGCTTCATTGTATTTAATGATCACAATATCAGATCTTGTATATCCATGGTCTCTTTCTCTTTGGTTGGGTGGCGGGGAAGAGGGTGTCTTCTATTTTTTTTTTTAAGGTGGCATAAATTTTGAAACTTTCAATTACATGTTGCTGTGGAGACCAAAGTATAAACCAAATCAGAGAGTATCACTCTGGACTTAGCTTGGTTCTTGTATTCTGCTCTAAGCCTCTCCTACTGATGGGTTCATTAGCTGGACCTTTGGTGTGACCCAGTATGACAGTTCTTATAGATGGTGTTTATTTTTTTGTCTTGATTTGTTTAATCAGGGGTAAGGAAACAGAATAGATGTCATTAGTAATGGCTATCTTCCTGTTAACAACTTTAACTACTGACTTCTAAATTGTTTTCTAATGTCAAATGATCTTTAAATTGCAGTTAGAGACACAAAAAGTCATAGACTTGCTACTCATTTACATCTTTTTGTACCTGGCTCAAAATAAAACACATTTCATTTTAGAATTATTTGTATTACCAAACAAAATAATTACAGAAGGCAAGGTCATCTGGTGGCTTTTTACATTATTCAGAAGTAAAATGCTTCAGTGTGCAGCAGTGCTGGGAAGTGTATTGTGCTTTTAAGCAGTGCAGAGGAGATAACTTTTGTTCTCTCTAGTGAGGAACTAGAACTTTTAAGTATCAGACATCGTCTGCAGAAAATAGTGGCAATTACACAAAATCTTAACAACGTGATAGTCCCTCTGCAAAAATAGGCTGCTAAGTCAGGAAGTTTGTCTTCCAGATTTTTCTGAAAGAGCAGTTAACAGCTATCATCATAAAGTGCATTTTGGGCTGGATCCTTCAGATGCTCAGTGCCTCCTAACCCAGAGAAGAAGATACTGTCTGCCTCAGAAAGCCTTTTGGTTGGGAGAAAGGTTGGAAAGGGAAGCAGAGAACAGCTGTTTATCCAGCAGCAGGCTTTGAGCCAGAACAGAATAAGTCTTTGCAAGGAGGTGCTGGGTTTTTTCCCCAGTTGTCATGCCATTTCCTTCTGCTTTCATGGCTCTACATAAAAGGGAAGGAGAAGCTGGTCCCCATGGTTATAATTACCGGCCCACTGCTGAGAGATGATTAGAGGGTAAATCAAGCTGACTCTGCAACTGGACAAGGGGAATGTAGAAAATTGGTAGCTGTGTGGATTGGCCTTACTGCAGTAGTTTATATTTCCTCACCTGTCCTTCAGCCTTTGGTTGTTTTTTAAGCACATGTGGCTTCAGGATAGGGAACGACAGGGAAAAGCATAAAAAGAAATTAGTAGACACGTGGTGGGATATCACCCTAAACAGTGTTATTTAATCTCTATTTTTATGCAGATCCCTGTGAGAGTACTTGTTAAATTACGGTTTTAATTTTTAAAAGTAACATACTTTATGTCAACACCTTTGGCATGAACTAAGTGGAGTAAACCTTTTATTCTTTTCTAACTGAAACTTCTGCAATTTTTCCAAGCAAGTTTGAAATGTTGTGTGTTTCATTTAGAATCATAAAATCATAGAATCATTTAAGTTGGAAAAGATCATTGAGTCCAACTGTTAACCTAACACTGCCAACACCACCACTAAACCTGTCCTTAAGTGCCATGCCTACCCGTTGTTTAAATACCTCCAGGGATGGTGACTCCACCACCTCCCTGGGCAGCCTGTTCCAATGCTTAATAACTCTCCCAGAGAAGAATTGTTTCCTAATATCCAATCTAAAACTCCCCAGGCTTAACTTGAGGCTATTTCCTCTGGTTTTATCGCTTGTTACTTGGCAAAAGAGACCAACCCCCACCATGCTACGACCTCCTTTCAGGTAGTCATAGAGAGTCATAAGGTCTGCCTTCAGCCTCCTTTTCTCCAGGCTCAAAAAACCTCAGTTTCCTCAGCCATTCCTTGTTGTTTATTAGTATGGAATATAACTCGCAAAGAATGGTAACAGTTACTTATTTTCCACAAATAATTTAAATTTTGTTTTTATGTGCAAATATCCAAAACATAACAGAACCACCTGATAAATAGAATTATCATCAAAATCCTCTAAATAAGATCAGGACCTCTTGTTTCTGTTGTTCACAGTACTAGGTGCATCTACAGTCTAAATATGCAAAAGTGTAGACAAGATAAAAGGATACAGAAAAGAGAAAACAGAAATGAAATAAACTAAGTGGTTTTCCCAAGGTGAAGTCACTAACAGAGCAGAAGATGAACCCAGAATTCTATCTCTGAAGTTAGCACTTCTCTTCACTATCCTGCTATGCCTAACTGTGCCTTTCAGTTGCGTACGGTATCCAAATACATGATTTGTTACCTAGATAATAATACTTTCTGAATAGAGCAGCTATATTTTCATTCCTTTTACTTCTACTTTCTTTTACAGAAGTCGCTGTCTGAGCACAGCGTGTAATATCAAAAATTTCCTCACGGCATAACTTGTAAGAAATTAATTTTTTGGATTCTGAAATAAGTGTTTCCTGTGTCAGCTAACTACTGACTAGAACTGTACAGTCAGTTTACATGGTCTTCTAGAGGGGTGCAGCAGTAGGTTGTAGACATGTATATTTCAGAGCTTTATTCAGTTGCCTACACATAGATATCTAGTGCTATTTAACATTCTTTACAGCATCTGCAATATCCACGTAGGTGCAGGCAACCAGGTACCTACTAATAAAGTAGGTGTCTGATCCTTCACAGTCAATAGTGACCTCATAAATAGAAAAGAGCCTCAAGATCTATTGAACACACATTTGGTCAGCTGAGTAGCTTTTAACACAGTCTGTTAATTAAGGGCAGGATTCGGTTATCTAAATATAGGTGCCTGATGCCTTTTCAGAAACATCAGGCTTCTAAGACATTTGCTCAGGACTAGGAGGTCTGACAATAGTCAATTCCTGCTGATCTCAAGAAGCAGGTTGAGATCAGGTGGGACATCCAAGGACTTCTCAAATGGGACCAGAAACCTGTGAAAGGGCAGCTGAACTAAGCTCTAGATCTCCATTGACTATAGTAAAGAATAGATACTTAGATCATACACAGAGCCTGACAACTAGACATCCCAGTCTTGCGTCTCTAAAGTTTGGTCCCTGTGTTCTGCCTGTTGTCAAAATTACCTTTGCCTCTTACCATGACCATCTGTCCTTTAACTGCTGATCTTGCTCTCTGCTACTCACTAAGAAACAGGGACAATCTTATCCAGAATAAACTGCTATATATATCACAATTTTGAATTTTGTGTAGAGCAACATGGGAAAGTGTTTGCCACCCCTTGGAAGACATGAGAGACAAAGCATTTACAAAACTCTGCTGGATACTCCTAGAAACAGCTCCCCTTTGCACAAACATGCATTTTATTACAGCCAGGAATTGTCTGTAACCCTCCCTTTTAAAAGGGAATTTTTCCTAAGACAGTATGTCTTAAAACCCTTTTCCCAAATTAATGCGGTAGAATGAATAAACTCCTAAACAAACAATATTTTTAGCAGGAGGAATGAAGTGATTCAAAACACAAAAAAGGCTGCTGACAGATTAAATGGCATGAATGAAAGTGAAACAACTCGGTACAGTGTGTTCTTCTTCAAGATATTAGCAGCTGTGCCATTATTTGCTAAAGGGAATTGAAGTTAAGAGGTGCCATAGCTGTTGAGCTGGTAAGAATTTCTACCTCCTGCTACTCTTCCTCTTCTTTTCCTAGTTTTTGCCGGTCTCCTCTGTGTGCTGGGGAACTGTTCTGCTCCTTTGGCTGCCACTATCATTCTGTCCATGCTCCTGACTCACTGTGCTTATAAAGTCTCTGCGGTGAATTAACCTTTGCAACATCTTTTACTGTCTGAAACTGATCTTCACCCTGACTCATCAACATATGATGCTCAGCCACCTTCCAATAGCTCTCACAGCGCTGGTTTCTGTTATTCACATTATATCCTCTGTGTTTGTTGCCTTTTATTCATTTTTGCTTCTTGATTGATAAAAACAATGTTCTACTCGCTTTGCATTCTTTCTTCTTTCCAGAAATCAGCCCAATTTAAATTTTACAGTCAGTAATTTTCTTTTCTTGTTACTGTCTCCTTTCGATAGCTGCAGGAGCGAAGTGTATATATGAAAATTATTTTTCCTTGGTGTTGAACATCAGTTTTCATTGTTGCTTATTAAAGAGGTAGCTAGCCCTCATCAAGCAAAACTGAACTCAAGATTTTCTTAATTTCTTCCCACATTCTTAACTTGATGAAACAACTATGGCAACTCTAGTTCGGACATAGAATTTCTCATAGCAAGGAGTTCTACTCAGACCACAACATGCATTTTAACACCAGCACCTCTTCTCTATCCAATTCTTTTGTTGTAATGCAACATTTTTACTCCTAGTCCTTTTAACCACTGGGTGCCACCTAGTCTCAGTTTGTGATGCAAAGAGACGCTTTTATATAAACAGAACTACTCAGTAATATGGTAAGTCTGTGACTCCAGCAAAACAACAAAACAGAGCTTCCAACAGGTTATGAGAAAATGCTATCCAGACTTTAACCAACACTAAGATACTTAATCCCTTTGTGTATTTCAAGTGCCTCAAAAGTGTATTTCTTCAAGTTTATCTTTCTCTTAGATCTCCTAGTGTATTATCCTTGAATCCACCACACAAACATGATACAAGGCCTGCAGTTATAATGAAATCCTGGAAAACAGTGGAAGTGGTGTTGCCCGGAATGACTCCACAATGCTGAAACTTTTAGATAAGATAAGTGTGCACAGCAAGCTTTGAAATGAGAGCTATTGAATTGCTTGGTTTGAATTTCCTATTCATGGGATAGTCTTTGTATGAAAAACAAGATATAAACTCAGCTTCAATCATCTTTCTGATTTCTCACCGATTCCCTTCTTTGTTTCTCTCCTCCCTATTTAGAGAAAAGTTGAAGAGCTAGAGATTTGAGGTGACAGGCTAAATACTGAGCAGGAACTTATTTATGTTATACTTTATTCTCTAACAAATGTGAGTTCAGGTTTATGTCCATAAATTTGAGTCAGGTTTTCTAGACACATTCATCTGAACAGTACTTGGCAAAAAGGCGTTAAACTCATAGAGCAGCATATTGAGCCCTCTGCCTTTTCTTTTCCTTCCATCCACGAATTTATTGATAGGGATTAGTATGATAAGTGTTGTTCAGCATTAAGCTATTAGTATTCTGATCTAGAATACTGCATGCAGTTGAAGATACACAAGGGCTGTATCATTCAGTGTAGTGGAAGCATCCTGGGAAAAGTTCTGCTTTGATTGGTGACACGAATCAGCTTCATAGAAAATGTTTAAATATTCACTGAGACAAGGAGAATGCTGATTAGTCTCTATGTAAATATCTAAATACCTCATCTGCATCTGATCTATGCCTTCATTCCTTCCAGCTCTTCTGGTTAGCGGCTGGGACCTGCTGGGACCACTGAATCTCCTACGTGGTACTGAAAGGCCAGAACAGGATATCTCAGGGTTTTCAGTGTCTCTAACACAGAATGTAGTTCCTGCAACATGGCTCCTGGGACACCAGATGGCTTCAAACAGATTCCTATTTCTTAGCTTTTCCTAGATTTCTTTCTTCAGAAATTTTAAAATTAGCAATATCCATTCCAATTCAGAAAGTAGAATTGGGTTTTTTTTAAAATTACTTTTCTAAGTCAGAACTACAGGAAAACCTTCATTTTGGCATTTTTTTTCCAAGCATAAATGCTACTAGGACGCTATTAAAGGAAGAGTTATGTTGTACTGTTAACCTACACAATAGATATTCTATGAATATTTAAAACAGTGGGATCTGGATCATTGATAACATAGTAAATCGTACAGCAATATCTATCTGTTCGTTCATGCTGGGGAGCCAAAGGTGACGTGAAGACTTAGAAAATTCCTTTTCAAAAGAAACATCCATTTCTAGCCGCAGAAACAATATGAAGAGCTGGAGAGAGACTTCTTGCAAAACACAGCATTGCAGAGAAGCACTCATTATTTAAAACCCTGACCCGACTTCCAAAAATACTCATTTTAAATAAATGAGATTTAACCAGATTAGGCTAGATTTAACCAGAAAATAAATGCACATGTAGTCAGCCAGGGCAAAGCTTTCAGTTAGAGATCTGTCATTAGAACTTCTCTGGATATAAGTTATTGTTTGATCCTTCTAAAGATATGTTGCCAAACACTCATTATTGCTAAAATGTCAGCAGCATTTGTGCCAAGTGTGGGGGAAGTGAGGAATGTGTCCTTTAGACTATAGCAATTTGTCTTCCTCAAAACATCTGTAAATGAACCAAAATTAATATTTTATTACAAACTGGAAGGTGATGAGACTGTCCAACTTATCTTAGATTCAAAGGGAATTTATAGCTATTCATTACACATAATCTTGTGTAATCTGTTCTGAAAGAGAGAGAAAACATTCCATTAAATTAGAAATGCTATTAAATGACCAGAAGAACTTGCTTCATGTTCAGCCATAATTTGCTTGATCTTGATTTCCTCTCTCTCCAAAACAGTAATTAACTAGTGTTTGTATGAAAGAGAAAGGGGAAAAAGAAATTTACATTAGAATTAAATAAAATAATCAGATTTCAGAAAATACTTAGCTGTCTAGACCCTCTTTAATTTGGTAGTTTAGATATGTAAATAACCTTAAAATACTCACCTTTCAGGAAAGAAATGGTGCCATATTCTGAATAAAATAAAAGAAAATATTCCCTACTGGAAATCTGTACTGATCTCATGCTTCTCTGTAACTGGTCTGCTAGTGATTAGTAAGAAATTAGAGTATATAGTCTCACAGCTACAAGCAATTAAACAGTATGCAGTACACGATGGCTTTTTTTCAGAGGGGTTAGTGGATACTTGCGGGATGTAGGTAATACTCTCTCTTGCTGGCTTTAAGATTCGTGGAATGGACTTAGTCACTAGATAGTATATGAGAGTAGGGACTTGAGTAAGTAGTAGAAAAATACCACCATTTTATCTTCAGTTCTTCTATTAAACTTGCATTAAATATGTTAATTGCTGTTTAAAGCTGAGTATTTTGGAATTATTTTTCTGTTCTTCATTTTAGTAGTGATACCATGAAGTACCATAAGCAAATGAAATCAATGTGTGTGAAAAGCATCAAAAGAAGCGTGGTCAGAAGGTTGAGGGAGGTGATTCTCTCTGCTCCTCTCTGGTGAGATCCCACCTGGAGTACTGCACCCAGCTCTGGAGCCCACAGCACAGGAAAGACATCAGACTGTTGGAACAAGTCCGGAGGAGGGCCATGAAGATGATCAGAGGGCTGGAGCACCTCTCCTGTGAGGACATGCTGATAGAATTAGTGTAGTTCACCCTGGAGAAGATAAGATCCGGGGAGAACTTATAGTGGCCTTCCAGTACCTAAAGGGGGCCTACAGGAAAGATGGGAAAGGGCTTTTTATCAGGGACTGTAGTGATAGGATGAGGGGTAACATTTTTAAACTGAAAGAGGGGAGATTTACATTAGATATTAGGAAGAAATTCTTTACTGTGAGGGTAGTGAGACACTGGAACAGGTTGCCCAGAGAACTTGTGGATGCCCCATTCCTGCAAGTGTTCAAGACCAGGCTGGATGGGTCTTTGAGCAACCTGGTCTAGTGGGAGGTGTCCCTGCCCATGGCAGGGGGGGTGGAACTAGATGATCTTTAAGGTCCCTTTCATCCCAATCCATTCTATGATTCTATGATTCTATGAAATACAGTTTATGCTATATCCTATGAGATATCTTATCACTAGTGAAACAAACTTATTGATAATACAACCGCAGATGTACTTCTGATAAATTGCATATATGCATGTATATGTAAGTTCATAATAATATTGGTATCAAGTGCATTAGATCTCAGAAGGGGGGCAAACCATCCTGGAGAAGAGGTCAAACTGATCCTAGAGGGGAGAGCCTCACCATCACAGAACTGAAAGGACAGACTGAAATGATCTCAGAAGTGGGCCTGGAAGGGGACCAACAGAGTAACAGATGGAGTGTCGCTTCAAAGGTGATCCATGTCACAGAGTCTGGAGTCAGCCAGGTGTCCCTGGTGAGGGTCCAAGATCTCACAGAAAGTTTGTCTGGAGAGTTTGGGAAAGTATGTGCAGCACAGGAAGTTCCCAGAGAGAGAGTCACCATTTCAGATAAAAACTAAATCATGTTTATATCATAGAGACATACAAGGGTGTAGGACACCACCAGTTTGAGCAGCCTTTAGGTGCTCACATCACCACCTAATTCAGAACAGGAAGGGGAAGAAAGTCTCATCCTGTTGGAGCTTCTCTATTTGACAGATAAGTCTTGTGCGCGATATCCAAGTTTCATTTTCAGAGTGTGATTTGGGAAACACAGCACTGTTTCATACCTAAGTTTACATTTTTTAACACATTGTTCACTACAGTCAAACTAATTTTAAAGCCTCCTTTTAGGCTTCAACCTGCCTTGCTTGAATATATATTATTGAAAGTATGCATAGTTTATGTTGAGATTTAAAAGATGGTAGCACATTCTCCAATGTACTGTCACTATAACAAAGCAAAGGTTCTATGTTGTAGTATAGGTATTGTGCCTCCTATTCTGTCATTATGTGCACAGCTAACAACATCAACATCAGTTCGGAAATATTCGTATGTCTAGTCTCTTCTTCTCTTTGTTCAGCTGGCCACTAAAGGAAGTTTAACGCTCCTCTGGGAACTTCCTTCCAGCTCCGTTCCCCATGCAGAGCCTAGGAAGGTCTGTCCCACGTTGTGGTCAAGTTTCTAATATTTCAAAAATCTGCAGGAGACTGAAGATAATAGAGTGGGATTTCCTGTTCCAGTTGCAGTAGATCCTTTGTTTGAAGCATAACTCCTTCTGGATTCCAATATATATATTCTGCTTTTAGATAAAAGGCCAACTAACCAGCCTGAAAAAAACCCCCACCTCCATACACTTAATACAATGTTGTGAATGGCATTAAGGGCAAGAACCAGGTTTCAAGCCTGCAATGAGACTTTTACACCTTTAAATATTTTGAATTCCAGAGAAAACATTAATTTAATCTGAATTGAATTTACTTTGCAAAGACAGTACTTCTTGTTCTCTGCTACCTGCTGTTTCATTGTATGTCCACTGGAAAGCCTTCAGTATTCATTTTCATTTCGGTACATGGGTGTCATTTTTTGTTAAGTGTGAAATAGACTGTTCCAAGTTTTTGTGAAAGGGTAATTTGTCCAACCAACTGGTTTCCATATCTTTGCATGAAAAGTAATTGGTATGAGAGAAGCCAGTATTTTAGCTCACAACATATTTTGGGTTTGACACTTACTTTTCAAAACCCAGCAGGACTGATTGTGTTTCCCATATTGAAAAAAAGAAAAAAAAGAGAAGAAGTGGTTTTCACCTGTTACCAGTAATTTTAGCAGAGAAAAAGAAGATGTAAACACAGCAAAATAAAGATGAATTACCATGCAGACGCTATAGAGGAAGAATGTAAAGTGGTTGGGGTTCTGCCCAATGCTGGCCTCACAGCTGCTGTTCAGCCCACAAGACTGCAGCTGCAGCTGTAATGCCCTCCTCAGTGGGCTCTGATAACTCTCACTTATTGTCTCTCAGTTTATTAATCTTAGATTTTTGTCTGAACCAGCTCAGCTTTGCCAAGGGGATCCTAACATAACCTCCAATCTCAAGAAAGAGGTGAGCTTGGGCCCGGATTTGGTTTAGGACAAAATTTTGCTTGGGTATCTGTCTTCCTTGGCAATCACTGCGACTGTTTGTGTGACTATATGGTCTTGCTCACTAGCCATGTTTTCAGGAAACAGGTGTGACCCAAAAGAATGGTGGTGTTTAAATTTTGTTGAGAAGGAATGGGAAGAAGGGGATTAGGCGCTGCAGTTTACAGTTATATAGACACCCTGCTTCATAAGCACAGGATGGCTCTGGAAATTCAGACACACCCACTCCAGCACATCTTCAGGATCAACTTGCTTCCCTAATCAGTCTTACCGTTGAAGCTATGTATCCTGTTCTTAGATGCCAGGTGATCCAAACCCTGTATGTATAGAATCATAGAATCATAGAATTGTCTAGGTTGGAAGGGAAGTTTCAGGTCATTGAGTCCAACCACCAACCACCACTGACAAAAACCACCATTAAACCATGTCACTAAGCACCACATCTGCCCGTCCTTGAAATACCTCCCGGGATGACAATTCCACCGCTTCCCTGATCAGCCTCTTCCAATGCTTGCTAAATCTTTCAATGTAAAAAAGTTTCCTAATGTGCAATCTAAACCTCTCCTGGCACAACTTGAGGTTACTTCCTCTAAACAGACAGTGTCCAGGCTTGGGAATGGGAATTTATCTGATTGGCAAGTAAGAGCTTAATTTATCTTGTCATAAAGAAGTTGTCAAAAATATGGCAGATGAATCACTCTACAAATGTTCATTTCTAGGTGATTGTCTCAGACATAGCCCTCTTCAATATAGATGCAAACAATGAGAATTAGATAAGATGAAACTCACCTTGAGAGTCTGTTTTCCATCCCCTCGACCCTGATAAAAATCAAGGATTATATTGATTATTTTTTTTTTAAAGATAACCAAACAGAAATTCTATTGTTCCAATGAGACACAGTGAACAACTGGCAAAAAGCATGGAATTACTCGTCTGATTTTATTCTTTAAACTCAAATTACAACTAATAGCAAGGAGCAGACATGTAGGAGTCCAGGATATGACTATAGCATTCTGAACATAGTATATTCAGCAATTCTTATAAAGCCATCTGTGATTTGAAAAGTAATTACACAGACGAAAATTTATACAACTGCAGTAATATGGATTTCTTTGAAGATATGTTTCGCTATGTGCAGCGTTAATATCTTTTTCTGAAATATCACACAGTGTCCTTTTTGTCCATGAAAGTCTCAAATCACAGTACACTGTTTAGTCTTTTCAAAGACTGTGGGCAGCTCAAGCAAAAGCAAATAGAGTATTGAATAAATGTACTCATTAGTTTTAATGTTTAAAGGCTTGAAACCTACATCACAGATATTTTTTTCCTTTTTTTTATTAAATTGTAGTTATAGGGAAATAACGTTGAATAGTTCCTCTCATATAATCTTGAATTTTAATAATATCTTGTTTGTGATTTATTGTTAATTAAAGCAGCACCGAAAATTTTCTATTCATCAGATCTTTGCTTGGATCGCAACTGAAAATTAATATGGTCATTTTTTTCTGGGCTGTCCACATGTAAGTGAACATCCACCTGGGCTTGATTGGCAGTTTGAGATTATGAGAAAGTTGGGGCTGCCAAGGTGGTATGGGCCAAAACACAGGCAGATATGTGTGAAGTTTTTACACAGTGCCTAGTTGCATTTTTCTGGATTTGAGCCAGTACTAATAGCTGTCTGTACTTTCCGAAACACTAGATTCATGCACAGATTCTCAATTCTCAATTCTCTCTAAACAAAAAAAAATATGTTTATTTCACAGGGATAATGGCTGAAAGAGAGTTTTCTCAGTTTCCTCTCAGTTGGTTCAGAGCAGTTAATGTTTTCATTTTTTGCCTCTTCTCTAGTCATGAATTTCAATTTCTTTCTGTGAGTTTTATAAATTTAAGCTTCATTGTCAATCCAATATTTTGTTGTTGTTGTTAAAGAAAATCCTGTTGCATTTCTCCTTGGTAATGTATGAGCCACCCCGAGAAACCAAGGTCCAAGTGTTTCATTTGAATCAAGCAAAGCAGAGAGCTGATCCCAGGATTCCTGTGTTACAGGAAAGAATTATGTCTGTAACATTGATGTGAGAGAGTGGGAAGAAAATCTCAGCATGCTAACTTTTGTTCTTTGACTCATACACACACCTACAAAGCCACACACACGTATGTGTTTTTCCTCTTGACTGCAATTTCCATCCTGACATGATTATTCTCTCCAGACCATCTCTAAAAGGACCTTCTATGTAGTGAAATGCTATTCATTATTAATGCTACTTAGTTATAGTCAAATACCTTGATAAATCTTTGAAACAGAGATAGTTTAATAATTTCAGTCCTGTTATAAATAATTCATATCAATCAGCTGAGCATTTCACAATGAAAATTCAGTGTTTTGCTCAGCTTCAAAGCATTTAAACTAAGCAGAATTATTATTTTTATTATTATAGCTGTTCCAATGGAGCATGCAAAACAGGAATGTTCATAACATCCTGTTTTCACAGACTCAAAACTCCCTGAAATACTCACAATGACGACCTGAAGCTTTGATACTAAGTTTCTGTCCTAATATGATTTTGTCGGAAATAGAGGGTTGAGGACCTCCACATATTAATACCATTTCTTCTCCCCAAACAAATCTGATTAAAAACTAGGCAATTCCATGAAGAGCAGAATTAATGAGGCCTGATTTCCTGTTGATTTCTCCTTTTGTCTCTCAGGATTTGCCTAAAAGAAATACGGCCTGGAGAGCCAACCCTGTCTCTGTTTGTTTTATAAATGCTCCAAAAGAAAAGAAAAAACAAAAAAACACAAAGAACCCCACGTCATGTCAGGGAAGAAATTGTTTGGTATCTAATTAGGTGCTAACTCCAGTGGATATATTTTCCTTACATGTGGCACTCATAATGCTCTTCTTTTTGTATATTCTCTAGAGCTTAAGAAAAAGTTTGCTCATGCTGCAGCATTTCCATCAGTAAAAGCATTCATACATGCAGTCTCCTCCTTCATCTGAATGTCTGTTTGCATTGAACAAATGGAGGTAGGACGCAGCCTGCCTGCCAAATCTGTGTTTATCGCTTCTTCTAAATTTTACTTACTGGAGGAGCAATTAGTGCTCCTAATACTGAGGCTCTAAGTGACATTTTAGGCAGTGAGACACTCATTTCAAATGCCGCTCCAGAAGGATGTATGTCTCCTCTAGGTCCTGTGTTATATCTGCCATCTTTGTACGAAGTTTCAGACACCCTGCAGAAAGATGACACCGGGTGCCTCAGTTAGGCAGCTTAGTGAAACAGGCTTAGGCTCTTAGCGAAACGGACTCCCTAAAGTGAATGTCTAGGTGCCTTCTAAGGCCAGAGGAAGTACATACACAGAAAAAGGTTGGAATTCCTTAGGCCTAGACACGTATCTTTCCTATGCACAGTTTCATTCTGGAAGCCTTTAAAAGAGAATTATCTCCTCTGTTAACTGAATATCTGAAAAATATACCCATTTCTTTAGGAGTTCTGTTGCACCCTATGCCTAAAATCTTTGGACAAATGAAAACCATCATCCCTTAAGACATTGTATATCAGTAGTATATTGAGACCTTTTCCTGGTTCAAATTAGGTTAATGTTTGCCCATCAGGTTTAGAAACTACTGCATAGGACAGAACAGACAGACAGGCCTGCATAAACATACACATGCCTTCCTACAAACACAAAACTTAATTATAAATGCCTAGCTTTCTTAATGGAAAAAAGGCTAAATTTATTACAGCTATGAAAGTTACTTTTTGAGTCTTAAAAATATAAAGCATTTTATATACAAAGAAGCTGAAAACATCAACAGAACAGCAGTGTTAAAGCCCAGAAATACAAAGTGCAGAGTGAGTGAACTATATATATGAAAATAAAATTATCTGTGTCCAACCTGTTTTAATTGTTTGCTAAGCATTTTAAAAAAGAAAGGGTGGCAGAGATTTCAGATATTTCCTTTTCAGTTAAGGATGTGTTATTATGACAGAAAAAAAAATTAAATATTACTTTTGTTCTTTGATTCCAGAAAAATAAAACAACTGTCCCATTTATTTCTGGCACCATCAGGGTCACAACTGTTTTTATATAACTTTGTGTTTGTTTATGATTCCTGACAAAAGCACAGAAGTAGATTTAAGCCCAGCTACAGTACCCAATTAAAATGCACTTGCAACGGGCCTTACTTGACTGCAGTCTACATTTGACCCATGTATATGTCCATGGATGTCATTGTAATTCTTTTCAATTGGTAACGAAATGTTGTGCCTCTGTTCCTTAACACCTGAGAAACTGCTCTGTGCTTGGACAAATCCACCCCCTACCTAAATAATTAATCCAACTTGGCAAAATTTGGGAAGTCCCTGGTATCACAGAATCACAGAATCACAGAATGATATGGGGTTGGAAGGGACATCTGGAGATCATCTAGTCCAACCCCCCTGCCAAAGCAGGTCCACCTAGAGCAGGAACGGGTCCAGGCAGGTTTTGAACGTCTCCAGAGAAGGAGACTCCACCACCTCTCTGGGAAGCCTCTTCCAGGGCTCTGCACCCTCAAAGGAAAGAAGTTCCTCCTCATGTTTAGATGGAACTTCCTGTGTTCAAGTTCATTCCTGTTCCCTCTTGTCCTGTCACTGGGCACCACTGAAAAAAGCCTGGTCCCATCCTCTTGACACCCACCCTTTAAGTATTTATAGGCGTTGATCAGATCCCCCCTCAGTTTTCTCTCCTCCAGACTAAAAGACCCAAATCCCTCAGCCTTTCCTCCTAAGAGAGATGTTCTAATCCCCTCATCATCTTTGGAGCCCTTGATGAAGAGAGGGATGGTCACTGAAGTACACGACAAGGTATTTACTTTTTTAAAAGTAAGGCAAATCACCCTTTTTCTCCCACCCCAGAGAGGTGAGTTCCTGCCCTCAGGAGGGGATCTTACAGAAATGTATTCAAAGGGGAGGAATTACTGCTGCGACTTCTATTTTGCTGGTGGTTTTTAGTATTGATCTGTTTGCAGACAGATACTGCTCCTGCAAACCCTGCTCTCGCAGGGTACCGAGGCCCGTGTTTTTACGGGGAGGATGCGTTTATCTTGCTGAAGGTTGCGTGCAAATGCGTGGGGCTCTTCTTTACTCGTTGCTTTCTGGAAAGCAAAACGCACCTGAGAGGAGATGATGCTGTCGGTTGGTGCTGGGAAACTAAGCCCAGACTTGCCCCATGTAAGTGTAGATGCTGAGCGAAGGCATCGAAGCTAGAAACTTAGTTGTTGAAGTTTGGTGGAGTCTCCTTCTCTGGAGACATTCCAACCCCCTGGACGCGTTCCTGTGCGACCTGCTTTGGCAGGACTAGATGATTGACTAGTGTGGACTAGATGATTTCCAGAGGTCCCTTCCAACCCCCTATCATTCTCTGATTCTGTGATGCATCCTGTGAAGTTCTGTCGGCTTTTTGGGAAGACAGTTTTTAGGTGGGCTGAGTTGCTCTCTGGAGTTGTCCCATTTCCAGCAGTTTTTGGATGGAGCCAGGAGGGACAGTGCTTCTAATGCTCGATGGTTAAGAGCTCGCGGGGATGAATCTAGACCTAATGAATGCTGCTGGGGTTTGTACTTGGATAAATTTTTGAACAGCTACAGCAAGGTATTTCAGAAACCATAAGGGAACGTTATGAACAGTCCCTGCGAGGGCAGTGGCTGATGGGGACCCCACAAACACAAAGCACCCGCTTTAAAATCCCACGCTGAGTCGGGGACATGGTGAGGAATAAGCTTCTCATTCCCAGTTCCCTCTTCTAGCAGCCACCCGGCGTTCCCCGCCTGCTTTTCTCCAGCGCAGACACTCATTTGCTCCCCATGCGGGATTTTATTAATTTCCTTATTTATTTATTCTTCCCTCTCTAGGCTTCTGGGCCGATCGAACACCGGTTCATGAGGCAGCCAGGCGGGGAGAGATCCTGCAGCTGCAGCAGCTGATAGAGAGCGGAGCTTGTGTCAACGCGGTCACCTACGACTCTATCACCCCCTTGCACGAGGCCAGCCTGCGAGGACAAACGCAGTGTGTCAAGCTCCTGCTGGCTGCAGGGGCCCAGGTGTGTTTTTCGGGTCTGATCCAGCTGGGCGCATCATCTTGATGTCTGAAGATATTTCTGGGATCTGGATTCTCCCCGGCTGGCTCTAGGCTCTTCTTCATCACCCTGGGCTTTCTTGACAGTCAGCAGAGGATGACAGGCCTCTTCAGAGGGTGTTTGAGCTTGATGAGGACTTAAAAAACTGCCTGGAAGTATTTTTTTCTCTGTCTCTCCTTCTCTCTCCTCACTGACTATCAACAGAGCCCGGAGGGACTAGAAATCTGATTTAGATGACTCAAATACCTAAAATTGGCTGGGTTGAGTCAAGGGGTCAGAAGGGGAGCAGGGGACATGTAGCTTCCAGTGGGGATTTATTTCTTTGTGTCTTCTTCTATTTCTTTAATTGTATTATGGAAACAAAAAGTCGTCTAAACAGAGTCTTTGGGTAGAGCTGGCGACGACTGTCTTCAAGGGCTTGTGACTTCTGGCAGCTGTTCTCAGAGCAAAGCTGGTGAAGTGTTTTGTTTAATTGGTTGGACTAGATGATCTTAAAAGGTCCCTTCCAACCTAGGTGATTCTGTGATTCTGTGATTC
>JAOXJK010000001.1:137583500-137611575 GCA_025774025.1 Xenus cinereus
TACAATACATAAAGGTAGGTAGCTGTGGGAGTATATATATGATCTTTCTCTCCTTTGACACATTTACATCTTCTCCTAAAGTACAGTATGTTGTAGTATATGAGCGTTCATGTCAGATTCCTACTTTGCAGTCTGAAGATGAAAAACATCCATTTATTTTGAGAAATAATCATGTATAGCAGAAGGATCACTTTTTCCTTCATTCAAGCAACAGAGAGAACTCACTTTTGTGAAAAACATGGTTAAATTCCATGCCACATCCAGTCCTAAACCTCCTTTCTGAGGGATAGCTTATATAGTATAGGAGACAAACTGAACAGTAATTTAAACAGATAGGTCAAAATAAATAGCTTCTATAGTAGCATTTGGAATATTTTCCCATTCTTCAGCTTATTTCAAAGTAACTAAAAGTATGAGTCACAAATGAGGTAGCCTTTTAAATTCACTTTACTTTATAGACAGCCCTAGGATTAATGGCAATAAATGTTGCAGATAGAGGTCCACTAGACACTAGACTGAGACAACAGCAAAATTTGCTAGAAGATCCACCAAAAAGGCATCAAATTGCAGCAGCAAGACCCTGCTTCAAGTTGAACTGAAACTGAACAAATGAAACCACTCTTTCTCACTAATGTCTGTCAGAGTCTAACAAGCCTGTTATAGTTGTTCTTAATTTTACAAAAAAAATTGTCAACAACAGAAATTGCAATTTCCACCAGCAAAACCAAGCAAAAAACCAAGCCTGCTTGTGTGGACATACACATGTTGAATGCTCCCTTTTAGTAGTTCTGGGAAGAAGAGGGTGCAAATCCAACAACTATCAGTTAAATGATTTGTATATACAACACTGTCCTAGTTACAAGTGTTTGTCCCTTATTCAGTTGGCATCACCTCTACTCTTCATTCTTTTCAATGTGCATTTGTTTCCCTAGTTCATTGCGCAGTGAGTGGCAGACTAGCAATAAACAGACACTTGCAGTGCATTTGGATAACGTAACACAAACCTTTCCCTTTGCGAATGCCAGCCATACAAAATGCTGTCAGCATAATGCTCTTGTTTAGCTCAAATAAGAAAGGTGCTCAGTCCATCTTTATCCTCCTCAGAGGAGTGAGATCAACACAGCTCGTGCTTCTGGCCCTTTACCCACAAGGTCTTCTGAAACTTCAGATGGAGCTGCAGCAGAAACAAGATCTTGCTACTTTCAGTTCTCCCTCCAGCCATTGTTGCTCCCACACATTTAATAAAAAACAACCCTGCCTGCTGCATGGCATTTTCTCACTATAGCTTCTTCAAACCAATTCTGAATTGCATATTGTAGAATACTGATTATATATATATAAAAATATATACAGTACTTCTGCTATGTATCGTCAAGCAAACAGCAGATTCTCAATTTCTTTTACTCTGTGGGGAGAAGTTGGTTGAAAAAGGATATTTTCTACAAATAAGTCATTCACCATCTTTAGCTCAACACTCTTTCTATTGACATTTTCCAGTAAACATAACTCTCTTGATTGATATGGGATGGAAAGAAGGTCTCATAACTCACTATGACTCAAGCACTTTGACATGTTGACAGGCAGGTGATAAGTATAACCCTGACAAGTAGCAGGAGTGATGGCCGTCAGCAGGAAATCTAAGAAGTAGGAAACCTGAAGCCTTAAGGGGAGGGATGTTAGAAGAAAGGCAAGGCCAGGTTAGTGTTGTGACAGGTATCACTAAAAGCAGAAAAGCAGGGTCTCAGGAAAAACCGGATTCAAACAAACTCTCCTGTCGAAGTCTCATGATGGTGTGATCAGTTTTTCTTGTAATATACTCAGTACCACTGTGGTGTAGGCACAGTTGTGAAATCTTCACACCAAATTTTGTAACATGCTAAAAATGAGGTACAAGAGCTAACCATGATTAATGTTTGTTATGTGATGTAGACGTGACTGCCACTGTAGCATGAAGAATTATCCTGTACAACCTTTATGAGGCATTCACAGGCATAGGTACCTGGGGCTGAAGAAGAAGAGAAAATAACATTGCTTTCAGAGACTGCACAATGAAGTGGACTGTAATTCACTGTATGTTCTGGTTATGATTAGCTTCATGCAATAGGATGAAGTGTAAAGAGCCCTTTAAAGAAACTAAGCAGAAAAAATAAGGAAAACAACAAAGGTAAGACACTTGCTGTAAATAACTTCAAAGGAATTAAAATTGAAAAAACTGAGCTAATAATAGACAGCAAGCCACCCTGTCTGACTTGGTAGATAATTGAGTGGATTACTCTGCATAAAGGATGAAAAGAGATTTTAAAGCTTGAAGAGCCTGGAAAGATGTTTGACTGAAGCAGATGTCAGCAGAAAGATGATATGCTGGCAAATATCCACAGAAAGAGATACTGAATAGGAAAAACCATTTCTTTCTTCCAGCCATGGAGATAACTGGGGAACAGTGGCTGGGGAACCTTTCAGCTTCCTTTGTGTAGTCCTTCTGTTCTCCATTCTCTATTCTAATGGCAATATTCTTTGTACTTTTCTCTCAATGCCCTGTACCTCTCAAGAACAAACAAGCTGTGCATTTTTTTCAGATATCTTTAGCTGGAAACAGAGAACAAATAAAGCTCCAGAAGGGGAATATACCCTGTACAGGTGCCAAAGCCACACTAGTATTTGCTCACTCATGCAGCTTGAGAGAGACAGCAGAGCTCCACCACACACTTCATCTCCAAGCTGTGACGAAGAGGCAAACAGCTGCCTCTGCCTGCAAACTTCACGAGAGGGCTTTCTCTTTCTTGAACTAGACTGCTGTACTGGAAAGTGCTGGTTCAAAAAGCAAACACAGAAAGCTGCTGGAATTAAAAAATCAGTGCTTTTGAAATGTTATGTTTTTCAAATAATTTTTACATGATACTTCTATTGCTTTTTGTAATGTTTTCCAGCGAAGCTTTGTTTTAAACAAATGTTTTACATTGTTTATCACTTATAGCAATGACATGTTGCGTAACAATTTTGTTTCAAAAATCCTTAAAAGGTCATGAAAAGTCTTTCCACAGAAAATGAAAATATTCTTTTGCATCACTGACTAATTATCTTTATTAGGGGTAAGTGCTAGTTGTATTTCTCTATTTTCACTCAGATTGTTCAAACACACAGGGTTCCCCCCGTCCGCCCTGGCAAGGCCAGAAGTCACAACTCTTTAACAAATGACCTGGGACTTATGGATTTCAGGAGGATTATTGCATCCTGAGCAATAGTCAGTGCTGTGGAAACTTTTGGTGTTTTGTGTCTCACAAATGTATTTCTTTTGTGGCTTCCCCAAAGAGAAATGCTTGTAATGAAAATAGTGCCCCTTGAGTCCAGTGATCCAGTGATTCAGTAGAGCTTTATTTGGATGAAAGAATCAAGAGAAATTTTATACAAGTTTGGTATCCAGCAATTCCTCTTCTTTCCTGATTTCCATGGAGAGGAAACAGGAATTTAGTACTGCCTGGGGCTCCAGCATGGTTTAATAAGTCTATGTTCTGGATTCCGGCTCCAGGAAAAATGGAGGTGGCCTGTATTCTGCAAAGTATATTTATGACCAACAAGCAGATACAAAGAACATTTCTCATTCATCAAAAGTCCAAATAATGTCTATTAGTCTATATTCTGCCATCTCTGCAAGTGAATGGCTACACAAGTTATCACTGTTTAATGGCGCAAGAAAAAAAGAGCTGCTGTTCATTAAAAGTCTGAAAGACATTGTTCCTTCTTTTGACCACACTGATTCCTAAGCTAACCTAAGGCCATCTAGGAGGCTGTGGAAAATATTCTGTCCTCTTGAAGAAATATGTTTCTTTCCAATCCCTTGTTACTGGCACACACCATAGTGTTAGCTCTGCTCTCTGGAACATTCAGGTTTAGAAAGTTATGATTCACTTAGCCCCAGCAGTTTTATGCATATTGTGGTGTGTTATAAGATTTTGCAATGAGGAATTTCCACCAGGGCTGCAGCCTTTCCGCCATCGCTCCCTCAAGAGCCCAAATGACCCGTAGGCCTTGCATTAGAGGTCAGATAATTCCTACATACCTTTCCCCCCTCTCTTATTTCCACATAACTTCTCTCTAAATACCTGTAACTCTCACTAACCAATGTGACTATATCATTTGAATTTTGACAAAGCATTTATCACATTCCATATAGGCCAATAGGATTCCATATAGTAACCAATAAGGTTACTCTTCCGTAGATGTCAGAAAGAAAGATGAATAACACGGTCATTTGTTTCCATGTAAATTTTACTTTTTGTAGGGTTAAAATCACAAGACTGACCCCCAACAAACCCTTCTTATTACACTCGTAGTAAGATAAATCCTAACTGAGTATCAAGAGATAGAGAAAATATGTGCTTGTTGCAAGTAACAACAGGAAGACTGACTTGATCCCTCATAAGGTCAACATCCACTTCAAGCCAAGACAATTTTGCTTAAAATATCAGAAGCCAAAATATTGCTGAAATGAGATTTATATGTAATAACTGAGCCTTGAGCTGTCATCCCAAAAACAAATGCATCATTTTCCCCTCATCAAAGAGCAAAAACTTTTTCCAAATGTTAAAACTACAAGGGCGTGGGCAGAACAATTGCCAGATAAAATTGGCTCTTTACCTGCTTCTGTTTTGCATATCAATCTGTGGTATAACTTCAAAGTCTACATTTAAATAAACGTCTATATATCATTTTTTAACCAGCAGGGTTGGATGGAGTAAAATCCAAGAGCTGGAGTTATACAACCTGTGCCTGAATATTCCTGATGTGAGAGGTAGACGCTGAAAAGGAAAGTCACTCCTACAGCATCAAATTAGCCAACTCTCTTTTGCTTATCACAAATAGCATGTTTCTGGTTGTTATTTAACTTTTATGAGCCTAGAGGAAGAGGTATGTTGCCTAAAAGGGATTCAGTCTGATATCCTTGCCAGTTTTCATTTTGTGTGTAAATCCCACAGTCATCTTTCCACTATCAGACTACTGTCTGGGGAACACAAAGGGTCTCAATTTGTTGATGTTTCCTTACAAATGTTTCCTGCTATTTTTTTCTAACTGTTTTGTATGTGGGCTATAATGTTGAAATGATGACAACTGTCCAAGGTCAAGTCCTCTTAATGAAACTCCATCTGTTTCAAGTATTACACTGGGATGAATGAGGACCTTTATTTTTGCTCTTGGAACATCACAATACTACAGTTTAAATTACTTCTTTCAAGTCATTATATTAAAAGATTCTGTCTAATGATTCTTCTTTTTATTTGTTATTAGTTTATTCCAACAAGCAAATTTATTTTTCTTTAAATATTAATTGAAGAATTCCTGCCAATTGTCTAATCAGATTCTAAGAATTATGTAAGCTTAACTAGTTGACAAACATGGACTTAAACTTCTCATGTAAAATCATAATTGAATGCAAAAAACCTAAATCTTGAATTAAGACAAGCAGCACAGATCTATGGAAAGCAACAGAAACACAGTGACGTATGACACTTGGGGGAATCCTGCTTTAAGACTTTGCTGTAATACTCTCTGAAAAGATATTTTTCTGTTTTTCCCCTCTGCATCCTGGAGTATTCAGAAATTTTCAGCTTCCCATTTCCTGAGTCCTTCTTCATTCTCTCTTTCACCTGGTGGAAGAAGAGGTATCTTTTCTGTTATTTTCCTTCTCAAAAGAAATAAGCATCTAACAGTTTTCTGACTCAACCGAAAAAACCCACACCCATCTGGTAGCCTCATTTGTTCTCTATTTTGTCTCTTTCTTCTTTTTTTTTTCTTTTTCTTGTTATTAAAATGACCAAACTGCTTGGCTTCTCTCTCATTTCCAATTAAAAAATATGCTTATTTTTTCTCCTTCCGTTTTCATCCAGAGAAAAGTTTGCAGCTCACCATCAGCACTCAGCCATTGTGCTTTGGCGTATTTCCAGTTGCTGCAGATTACCATGTAATTTTTCTCTCTGTGCTGCCTGTTTGATCTTTTATGACCAGTATCAACAGTGTTGGAATTTCTTGCTTATTTTTAGCAATGAGCAGACTTTATCTCAAAGTTGGATATCTAAAAGAGGCCATTCATCTATAATCACTTTATTCTGCTTTTCTCCATACCCATTTCATCTTAACTCTTTTTAACAACTAAGAAAGGCAGGAATCACCTTCCAAAATATTCCTACCTCTTACACAATGGTAAAGGAAGCCTATGTTCTTCATGATTCCCTTCTAAATTAAGATAAAATTACTTCCATCAGCAAGAAAGCATTCCTGACTGACTGGACCCAAGCCATCCTGTAGATTACCATAGAACAGACCACATGGAAGTGATATTTGTGCTAGCAGTAGCAAGGAAATAGCATCTACTCCTTTACACCATCATATCTGTGCAAGCAGCTGTTAGCATATGCGATGGTAGCGCTTTCAGGAACAGGCCAGGGCCAGCTAGAACACGGATTGTTGTACTGCTCCAAGTTTTCATCTGTGCAAAGGCAGACATCCTACCACGTCTGACAGTGAAAAGTTTCAACAAATTGATAAGCGCAATGCAGAGACTTCCTTTAGTGCAAGGATTGCCTGAAGAACAAAACGTCTCTTGAATTGTTGCTTACGTGGCTTCCAAACAGAGACTTACAACACTCAGAAGAAAGGCTGTTTGTGAAGTTGCTAGGTTTTCCTTAATATTTAATATTTTTCTGATGCAAACCTACTAGAAATTTTCTTACAATTTAAATTGGTTTGGCTGTAAACACTGTAATGTGGTTTGAAATCTGGCTAAATGATTGTAAACACTGAGTAATGATAAACAGCAGCACACTGAATCAGTGAGAGGTGTCTAATAATGATACATCTGCTCCTGTTTATATTCTTCATTTATGATCCCCAAAAGGAAGCAAACAGCACTCAGATGATAGTAATTTACCCTAACTGGCATATACGGAGGAATGATACAAAGGTGTACAAACAGAACAGAAACACGGGCAGAAGATAATTACATGGGATCCAATTTAGAAAGATGTAATTCTAGAACGAGAAGAAGGAGACTATAATACAAAAATTATATATCCTCAATGGGAGGAAGAGAAGCAGTGGGAAGTGAAGCTACAAAAAAGTCAAAGTGGCCTCCAGGATGAGGAAAGATACAGTGCGTTTTTTTAACTAAATGCACAAAGAGGTAGGCAATGAAAGAGCCTTTTCTGTCAGTCTCAACTAGACCAATGTTTGTTATGGTGCAGTTTTGAGGAGAGCAAGACTAGTGAAGTATTGAAAAGGCACGTAAAGTTCAGGAGAGAATGGAAAGAACTTTTATGGCAAGAGATAATTTTGAAAGTCCCCGTCTCCTTTCTTACTTGATGGATGCTGGTAAATGAAAACATTTACCTTCTTAGTCTTCTGAAGTAAGAAACGAAGCATGCTTTTTTACTGCTTGTCCTTAAGCTTGAAGAACAATAAAGTCATAAATGACATGTTATCTTCAGAGTTGTCTTTTTTTTTTTTTTGGAAGGTGGAGCCTTTAAAAGCTTTGCAAAGTCAGATTTGTCTCTCAATGTCAAACACTGCAATGTCAAAAAATCTCTCCTGATGTCAGCTTTTATTTAGTGCTACTTTTCTGCAGTAAAAAAAAAAAGAACCAGCACAGTATAGGCTTCACATTTCTCATAAAATATTTTGTTACACAACTTTTTCTGATGAGTACTGAATTTTGCTGGCAATTTACCTATGTTACTGACATATAGTTGTTTTTATTGGCTCAATATATTTTTTTTCATAAATAGCAACCACATACAGGATTTTAATATCAAGTCCGAATGACTGTTATGCAGTTTTATGCTCTTTGTTGCCTCTACAAATCTGTATTTTATAAATTGAGGGGTTTTTTTCCCTTTTAACTTTCTGTAATCTTTCCAGAGCTCTAAGTTTCCATATGCTGGTAACCATAAAAGTAATTTTCCTATAGGTCCTTTCTAAAACTTGTTTAAGATGGAAAAAAATTAAATGTGACAAACCTTTAAAGAATTCAATTCCTTCTCTTTCAAAAACACTTGCATTTGAAAACAAAGTGGTGTGTTTTGGAAAAAAAAACAGAGATGCCAAAAATAGTAGCAGAAAGTACACATAGCAGTTGGAAGAAAATTTTGATTGAATAATTGAAGTCCATAATGACAAGATAAATGAGTGGTAGGAGTTTCTATATTGCTATTAGGAAAAAACCTAAAAAAGTCTAAGGCTATGAAAGCAACAGAATCTCTGTCACCTCCAAACTTGACACCTTATTTCTCCAGGGCCACATTATCTATTGGTATGAACTGGTATCCACTGAGATTTGAATTGTCACAGCCTGACCTTGCTTTTCATGCTCCCAAATGAGTCCTTTCCCTTTCTAGGAGCAAATGAACTCAATGGAAGAGGGCTGGCCTTTTGTTTAGAAATATTTCTGATTGCCCCTATGTTTTTTGTTTGTTTTTATTGGTTCTTCTGTTTATTGCGGACTCTGTTATTCAAACATACGTACCGAAGCATACTTTGTACCATTTCAATTGTGGTCTGAGTCCAGGCTCTGCTGTACTCACCCTCCACTGATGTGTCCAAAGTAAGATGCAGTCGGGAACAAAGTGCTGCTAGGAGGTGGCTGGCTCTCAGCTGCAATCACTTGTGAGCCCACCTCCTTTTTTCTAGCGCCAAGGGAAACAAGGAAGTCACGAATGTGTGGGTACGTGCAATAACCTCACCTCTGAAACCATTGCTAGTTCTTTTCTTCTACTGCCTTTTCAAATATAGGGAGTAGTAGTCAGCCACCTGTGGTTTAAATAAGCCCATCTTCTGCTGCGCTGGAACAGAACAAAGACGAGCTCTCACTACTGTTTTAGCTGAGGGGCACTAATAGCCGAGCCCCAGGTGTGGACACTGCAATTTCTGCAGAGCTTTGCCCACACTGCATGGAGAAGAGATTTTGATCTCCTCATTCAGAGGGAGGGAGAAGTAACATGAGAAAAAGGGCCATTTACTGATCATCAGGTAAGGGTTCAAGATGACTTAGACATAAGCATGATCAGCAGGATCTGCGTATGTGTACTTATATATAGGTATATAGGCAATATATATGCCTTACAAAATGTAGGCCTTTTGTAAGTAATAAATTATATTTTGGTCTCTCATCATTTATTGGCCAGAGCATTGTAATTTCACTTGCAAAATAGTCAGAAATGGATCCCTTTAAAACATCTTCCTCTCTCCTATTGTCAGTTTAGACTTACTCAGATGTATAGAAAAATAATGGTTGCACTCACACAAGAAGACCTGAGATCTACTTGATACTATCATGCAATTCGTGGTATTGTTTGTTTCTGTTGCAGCACACCATGCTTGGCATGATCTTTAAATGATCCTCCAGCACATCCTTCTCTGCTGCTTCTGCTTCTCAGTTCAGAAATGGAAATTTGTGGGTCCTACAGCGTGTGCAGGTCCTACAGGTCCTACAACTGTGGCTGGATCAAGCTCAGGAGTTTTCTTATATCGACACATAGCTGATGGCACTCCTGTGACAGATGCCACATCCTGTAACAGTGACAGTGTATGTCCTGCTTGAGTAACTTAACTTTTTAACCCCTTTCCCTATAGATTCACCTTCTCTCTAGCTGTAGATTCTCTGTGACACCCAGATACGATAATTTGTCACCTAAAATTTAGACATTAAAATTATTTCTATGTGAACAACACTTCTTTAAATCGTAAAACTCAAAGCAACTTCCAGGGACAAAGTCAATGTACTAAGAGTGGAATCCAGTTTTAGGTGGAAAATAAGTCTAGGATAAAAAAATAATCTGTTTCTTTTTCCACATACTTCATGTTTTTCTTGCTGCCATAAAGAAAAAGGCCTTGAAAAGCATGCACTGGTATGTGTCATTAGGAAAATTATTTGAGTCATTTCCAAAATACGTTTCAAATGCCAGTATCCTCCATCCAATAAAAGCTTTCATGTCCTTTTGCTGCCTTTGTTTTCGTTTAATTGCAGTCAGCTTGCTTTCTCTGAAAATGTTTGCATGCTGCGCATTTCAGGATACCTGATCCGAAAGCTCATAACTGGTTACTACCAGTTTACTGGTAACTACGGCACTGAAGTTTCAGATTTTAAAATTGTCGCAGTGTTAGCCTAATTGTTCTTCTTGTTTTAATATAGAAAGATGAAGCAATTACAAAGAAGTCACTGGGCTGTTTCGTTGCACGTTGCTGTGATATATTTTGAGGAAAAAGATATGTGTTTGGTGAGATTGACAAAGGCATGCTCAAATAAGGTTTAGCAAGCAGTGCTCTTCCATAACTTAGCACATTTTCTTGCAAAACAGTTCTTCCTCATAAATGGGAAGTAAATCACATCCATGCAAATCTTCTGTCAATGAGCTATTTATAAAATACTAAATCTGAGCAAGAAACTTTCTACAAAGTACTAAGGGCAACTCTTCTTAGACTTATTCAGATGACAGCTTGAATGCACTACTTCAGCTCAGTATTGAAAGCTAGGCTTATTTTAGTAAATCACAAATAATAATAGTAAAGGACAAACATCATAAAGGAGCCTGCAGACTAACAGAGGAATTAGGATACCAGATTATCCTGTTTTCTTTGCCCTTTTTCTCTGCAGCAGAATTTTATACAAGTAAAAACTTTTCCCTGATCTGTGCTGCTTCTGTCATGCAGGAGCAACTAATGGTGGGTACCTGTAGTTGAAAAGTCTCATCAAGACACCTTCTGTAAGAGCAAAGGCTTGTAACACAAACCCAGTACATTCCCTGAGATGGCATAATGGAGGGATCAGGGCAGGAAGCGGATAAACTGTATGTGTGAAGAAGAAAATCCCATTCTAGAGGATTAATTATTATACTCCTAGAGATATATTTCACAAAACTCCTTCCTCTGCTTGTGAATAACATAATTTGCTTATGAAGTACTCTGCCACCTATCTGGATGAATGGCAGTATATAATAAAAGACTATTATTGTTCCTCTAAGAAAAGGTATGCTCTGTGCTTGTAGTTTCAGTTTGTTCTGCAAACTTCCTAGAGCAAATAATATCCAGGTTATGCCTGAAAACCATTTTCTGAATCAGTGAAAAGTATCAGACTGGAAAAATTTCATTTTACTTAACTGGCTAGCACTGACTTAATTCTTACTCACTAGGGGTCCAATTTGTCTTGACGCAACATCTATTTCCAGTAAAGAGACCATCAGATTTGCTGTGGCCAAGAAATGAGGACTGAATTTCACAGTATTGCATGAATTATTCTTCAGTTTACTTCACAAGGTTTAGTGCAGCATATCCTGAGTTTTGTTTTTATTATCTGCATATAACTGTATATTGTGATTTTATTTAAGATTCAGTGGACCAGATTCACTATTTTGCACCCATTCTTTGAGCTACCACAGTAAAGCAAACCTGCCATAAAGCTACTCATTTAACTAACTAGTTAAGACACATCTGTGTTTTGCATATATGGAATTCTCAAAGCCATTAAAAGTACACAGGTAAATCCAGACCAGAATTTGCCAGTTTCAAAGGCAAGTCAATCCTATTACGCATTACAAGTCAAAGTGAATGGAATATGAAAAGGCAGAAGGAGGGAGCTGGTTCTGACACAGTAAATTCTTCTGGATGAGATTTTTTTCTGTGAAATGATATCCACAGTGAAACCACTGGCAACAATCTTATTCATTCAAGAAGGACGAGTACTTCCCTTTACATTGTCTTCTGTCTTTTCACACTGGTTGAGTTAATTAGATAAATAATAGGTAAATAAGAACCTGATTTGGAACAACAAAAGTAGATGCAACCACACTACTAATAATTAAAACTATTAATTCTTTCTGTCACACAGAAGACAGAAAACAGTGAAATGTATGAAAATAGAATATTATGGAAGCATGCATCTTTCTAGTTTTCCCCGCACCCCTCATGCAAGCTGAATTTCGACAGGCCATCAGAGAGACTGGACTAGCTCTTTTCTAAATGATTATGTGATATTTATGAATAGAAAATGACAAAGGGTTTGCAAATTGTAAAGAAAAGGACTTTTGAAGTCAAAAACAAGACTTACTTTGCTAACTGAAGAAAAGTTTTCCATATTAAAAAGTTTCTATTGTTCTCTTACAGTACAAAATATTACAGATGATAGCAGTGGATGTCATTCAAAATGAAGCTTATTCTAACCTTCTGACTGAACCTCCAAGTTCAGTGGAGGTAAAAATGAAGTCTGTTTTTTAAAAATAAAGCTCTAAAACCAAGCTGCTCTTAGAAATTTCAAGGGAAGCCAAAATACTCATCTGTGTGTGCCGTCTTTTTCTTGTACTAATATGAGAAAGAAATTCAATGCCTTGCCATGTAGTAAAATTTTAAAAAAAGCACTTGTTTTTGTGACCATATCTCATTTGAAGGATTTACTTGGAACATTTTTATTACTTGCAGACAGAATGAAGCTTCTCTTACATGAAAGATTTTTGCTTATTTTTAAGACTAGCAACTTGTTTTTTCTACTGCCCAGTTTGGTTTTTAATTCTCCTCAACCTGATGTTCTCCTAGTTGGTCTACAAAAGTAGTTGCTTTTCTGGTAAGAAAACCTGAAACTGCATTGCACAAATTATTTTGGGTATATGTTTTATTCAACACTTCTGATCAGGAAATTACTGTAACAAATGTTTTTCAGATTGTTATTGAACTATTCATAATCATATTCCTGTTTTCTGCTCTTTGTATCTC
This sequence comes from Xenus cinereus, assembly GCA_025774025.1. Lineage (NCBI taxonomy): Eukaryota > Metazoa > Chordata > Aves > Charadriiformes > Scolopacidae > Xenus > Xenus cinereus. The sequence continues at coordinate 137,596,248 of JAOXJK010000001.1, forward strand.
ATCAAGTGAGGCGTTGTTCCTACTGACTGAAATGCAGTCCACAGGTGTGACTTCAATATTGCACCCAGCTCTTACTTAGCCCAAGATTTTTGTCATTCACAGGAAATTCATCCTAACTTTTCAACCCTGAAAGCAATAGGGAACCAAAAATGTATTCAAAGTACGGCTCTTTGAAGTAGAAAAAAATATACAGTAACATCTAACTACATCAGAGAGCAAGAACAAAGGCATTAATTTAAAACAAAAGTGATCTTTTTGTCCTTCTTCTCCTCTTTACAGTACAGGTAACATGAGATATTGCTCTCTTGGAATTCTGCTGATATAATATCTCTGACTGACCAGTAGAGCTACCAACACCTAGCTCAGTCCCTTTGGGGATTTTCTGACATGCTTCATATAAATGAACATGTGGCGACAGCATGAAAGAGAGAGTGTGAATTCCAGAGCTGCTGTCAAACCACTGATGCACTTGGGTAGTCTGGAAGCCCACCAGAGAGATGGATGGGTTCCAAAAGTACAGGTTTTAATTTAATAAATTAGGGTTTCCCACCACACCAGAAACTAGTTATTGAAATCTATTTTCTTTATAGGTAATTAATTGATGATATTAACGAGAGTTAATCAATTTCGCAAACAAAACCAAGAAGATAACCTGGCCTAGTATAATAACTAAACCAGAGAGATTTTGTCGGAAAACAAAGTAAGGCACTTGTATTCACTGGGCATGCACAAAAGGGGGAATTGTATTGGAAGTTGAAGAATTATGTTTACAACTAAGTAAAAGACCCTGTACATTAATTGTATCCAGAAAAAGTTATTTTTAATCCTAAAGATGCTGGCAAATGGTCTTTGCAATTTCTGTCTCACTTCTATAGAAAATTCCATAGAGTTCAATTCGAAGTGGCTGCCGATGTCTTTCCTATCCAGCTAAGTTCAGACTGATTCTAATGTAGATTTTTTTAATTATTATTTTTATAATTACATGACACCCTATTATATACCAGATGAAAGGAGATGGGGCAGTGCTGAGGGAACACCAAATAAATATGAAGCTCTTATTAATGATTGTATGTGTTTAATAATCATCCCTAAACACAGATGTAACTAAGATATCTTAATAGAACTGTGGCCACGAAAGTACTGTAAATACCACTTCTTTTACATTTGCAAAGGATCTTCTTATCCCAGTAACTTTACCAACAAATCACATCCAAAACCGGACTGTTCAAATTCTTAGCAGTAGAGAAGACCACATCTAATGAAAAGACTTTTTTTTTCTTCTCTTCTTAACAAGTATAATGAACACCATCAGTTAATTCAAAGGACAGCATTAAAACTTCAGACAATTTATATGTAAGAACATAGATTGAACTAATGGGAATGACTAACACCGCTCAACACTAAGCATACATTTAACATTTTTCCAGGACTAGGATTTTAAAAGTCAAATTTGATTCTTTAATCAAATAAGTTCTTTAATTCAAAACCATTAATCTTTCATCATCCTGGTGGTATTCTCCCTCTGACTAGAGACTGCACTCCTTATAAAGGCTATTCCCATGTAGTGGCTGGCTATTAAGACTTTCCTATGTCTGTCTGTCAGTCCTTACGGAAAATGTATTTAACAGTCAGGTAATTTAGATTAGCCACTAATGATACTATTGTATTTATGTTTTCATCAAACAGGAGCAAAGTATTCTGGAACAAGACAGCAGTAACAGAATAATGTTGCTGTCAAGAGAATATTGCTTTGGGAGCTGAAAGCTAACTAGATTCTTTTATGGGATTCTTTAAAAACATGTCTGAGTAGCCAGAAAGATGAAAACTATCAAGTAATCCAAGTAATAAATTAAAAAATTGTTTCTGATTATTTTAGTTATTATCAGGGTATGTTGAAGCGATCTAATGTTTAATAACTTCAATTCTGCTTGGTTTACTTCTATTTGCTTTCAATGCCAGCAACTCTTTGAATCAATAGGGATTTTTTATTTATGTTTTTATACTAGTATGAAGATGTCACACTTTTGCCACTCAGAATATTAACCAGCATATTCCAGATTTCTCAATACTACAGAAAGGAATCATTCACAATAACATGTGAATAAAAAATTCAGAATACTCAGTAGAGCATAAAGAATTTAAGAATGAGTGTCCAATAGGACTAGGATGATTTTTTGGAAGCAGAATGAAGCTCCTAAATGACTTCGTGAGTTCTTAACGTTGCACCTGCTGCACCCCTCACTTACTTTCTTTGTCACATTAGAATTGAATAGAAGTCATTGACTGCTGATTACTGAAGGTTTATATTATAATTTTTATTGGTAAAGGGCTCAGTTCACAGCTGTCATAATGATATAAAATTCAGCTCAACGGTGTGTTGTGTGGAAAACTGTGGAATTGTTGTCAGGGTAAAAATGCATGACAACAGGTAGCTGTTAGATAGTGAACTATTAATGTAAACACATTCTTAAAAATCTTTACATCTATAAAATATATTAAAAATATTAAATCTATGTAAATGCAACATATTGCCAGTGTATGAGTTTTCTGATAAACCTATGTGGTGATTTTGGAATTTACTCTGCTTTTTTTATTTCATTTTTATATTATTCTTGTTTTGTCTTATGCTTAACCAGTTCAAATTTGATGGAAAGCTACAATACAATGCAAAGTTATGCTTCTATTCCTCCCTTTTCTCACAGTATTATTGATATTGTGATTTAATGATACTGAGTAAAATTTAGCTCCTCTATGGATTCATAGAATCATGCAGGTTGTAAGGACCTCAGGAGGATCTTTTAATACTGTAATTAATTGTTGCAAGTTTATACTGGAAGTTTTTCTTTTGATCCATTTAAATGACTGTGTTCCATCAAATTTAGCTGAGATGGAACGAGCCAGGAAAGATTTTGCTTTTGCAAAACCTCAGGCATTATGTTTTGGTTTTGCAAGTACAAAACCACCCCTTGTTTTGGTTTTGGGTTTGGATTCTCAGTCCAAAGGAAGCAATGAAAGAGAAGAGTGGCAATTATTGCAGCAGAATTGTAAAATAAATGTGTCTTTCTAGAGGTTGCAGACTTACTTGAATACAAAAGTTAAACTATAATTTATTTTTAGCCTTCCATACCAAGGGACTCCAAGAATATTTTGGAGTACTCCAGTCTTTTAAATAGAAGACATTTTATGGTTATTGTCATGGATAATAACTGACATAGACATTTCAGAAATAATGGGTTTGACATTTGAGCCAAACTCTGCCCAGATCCAAACTCAAAATACTGTTTAGAGAACAAAAGTATCTGGTTTATGGTGCCTAACCCAATGAAATTACCTTTTGCTAATTTATTCTGATAAAGTAGAGTGTCAATAAATTCCTTTCTGAGGAATTAATGACAAGAACAGCTGTGTATTCTGGTCCTCAAATATGAACTTGAAAAAGGGTAACACATTTTTTAAAGAAACAATCTAATGGCAAAAATCAAAGGGCAAAAAACACTTCCACATTGTAACTGGTAATCATTCCAGAAAAATAGTTCTTCAAGTGTCAAGTATATGAAAATGACTGGCCCTAAAAACTGTCACAGAAGAATATATATTTAAAGAAAGGAACAGGTTCAAGGCACTTTTGAAAATGTGACCTGCAATATTTGGGAACATACTCTTAAAAGAATATCTTTTTGTCTTGCTGGTCCTGGTAATCACTTTCAAAAAGAAAAAATGAATTCCACCTACAAACTTGAAGTTAATCAGCTGTCTCCCTGCTGGGCATCATAAATGAAAGCATTTTCATAATGAGAAAACAGATCAAAACATGTTTCACATCTGGTGAGTGCAAATACAAAGAAAACAGTCATTAGAGCTAACAATAATCTTCTGGGTAAGAAATTTCTTGATGAGGGTAAGTAAGCTTGAAAATTCACTATTTCAAAACTAAAGTGGGCAAGAGAAGTGAGAAAAGAGTGGAAAGCTGCAACATCTTCTTCCTCTGAGGGTGCCAGGGCATACGGAGCTGGCTCCTGACTGGGGCTGAGCTGGCAGCTGGCAGAGCACAGAAGGCAATCAACCTCCTTTCTTCTCCTAACCTGAAGCTGTTCAGCAGCCAAACCAACCCACTCACAAGGCAGAGGCAGCCTGGGGAAGCTGTTCTGGCTTAGGGGCAAGCAGACACGTCCAACGTACCCCATTCTTATTCTTCAGCCTCTTATTAACGCTTCTCCTCCCCACGCGCCTTTGTCAGCATCAGCATGCCCCCTGTGCAGGAGGAAATGTAAGGGCAGCTCTGCTGCCTGAGCATCCCCTCCTTTTGGAGGAGCCTCCTGTACTCACACAAAGTTACTGACAGGCCCCTGTGCAACATTGCACACAGGGATCTTTAGTGAATTGTGAATAACCCACGTTCATGGATATTTTAGTTTATCCCTGGCAAAGTTGATTGAACTCTAGGATTTTCTGGTTCCCCACCCAACAAATCCAGATTGAATGTTAGGTTTCTTTCTTAACTCATATTTCCGTAAGTAATTATGCTAATTTACATCTGCTATGGGTTGAGCTTGGGTGGTTTCAGCTGCTGGATAAAGATTCAAAGTGCCCATTTCCTTTCTTTGCAACCCTGCTCCCTACTCTGAAGTTAATTCAGAACTTACTGAAATGAAATCACTGCCCTGCCAGTGCTATTTCAATTTTAAGGGTGTTCAAAATATAAACTCAGACCTGGATCCAAATTTCATAAATAGCTTCCATCCTTTTAATTGGCTAAATCATAACCTTGGATCCAAAAACCCACAACAATTTCCCATTATCCAAAAGGGATTTTATTGAAACATTGCAAAAGTAGCTCTTGGTATATTTTGGCAATGAGAATAAAGTGAAAATTCAACCAGTGAATAATTTGTTGTGGGATAGAGAAAGCAGGATGCTGGCAGACAAATCCTTCAGAAATCTTGACATGTAAAATAGGATTTCTATTGCAACAGGTGTGTGGGGTGGAAAATTAGGTCAGACAAGTTTTCCTCCTTCTGTGTGCAATTGCTGCTGATAGGCATATGTCTCCCAAAAGTGCAAGGGAGCCAGATATTACTCCCCTATTGATCTGTGTCTCAGGACTGCAACAAAATTATCTATTGCCTTAAGCACTTTTAGGTCATGGTTCACTTTTTGGCATTGTTCCAGCTTTTTATGGACATAACTGCACTGAAAACACCAATAAAAGATAGGAATTACAAACTAGTGGTTTCTGTGGAAATCCAACTGTCTCCAGCTGCCGGGATTTCAAACAGTGAATTCCCCTTTTGAGGTGAGGTGCCTGACAGCATGAGGAGAAAGGGAGGAAAGAAACAGCTTCCTGTCAGTAGACTAGCTCAGGGCATCTTCAACAGACCTGCAGGTGGTGCTACATAAGGAGGAGTAGATGACCTGCCAAACAGCAGAACTTCAGTCCAAAGACCTTGACAAACTTGAGGCCTGGGCCAACTGAAAACCCGTGAACTTCAATAAGGAAAAGTGGCAAGTTCTGTACCTGGGGCAGAATGAGCCCATTTGTCAGTCCAACCCCTGATAGAAAATACCTGGGGGTTTTGATGAATGCAAGGTTGAAAATGGGACAACAACGAACTCTCACCTCAAATAAGGAAAACAGTGAAACTTTAGGAAGTCATGGCCGGCAGTTCATGGCAGCTTATGATTGCCTTTTACTCAGTGCCAGTGAGGCTATGCTTGGCATAATCTACCCAATTTTTTGCTCTCCCCGGTTGAAGAGTGGTATGAAGAAACTGAATAGGGTCCAGCAAAGAGCTATTAAGATGATCATATGTGGGCTACTACAGATATGATGAAAATTTCATCTGCATAGATCTTGGAGACTCCTCCAGACAAAACCGTGGCTGACTTGGTCTGCTGTCGGCATTTGCCCTACTCCACGTGAGACGTTGTACTTGATGGCCTCCAGGAGTCCCTTACAACTTCTTTTCCCTTTCTTTAATGCTATGATACAGTGACTTTATTTGTTCATGAAGCAGGTGTCCTGGACCTTCGGCCTTTGACAGCCTCAGCTTATTTGAGGGCATAGCTCTTGGGTTTTTCTCAAGGAAGTGCTGTTACCTACACTCCAAATATCCCATTGGATCTTGGTCAACAAGTAACCCCATTCAAGGGTCATGAAGACAGGAGAGGAAAGGAAAAGAGAGAGAGAGAGTGACAGAGCAAGAAAGCATCAAAGCTGAACCCTATCCTGTGTTTTCATCTTCTAGAATCACGGGATGAAATGCAAATGGAGAACCTGAAAAAGGAATCTAAACCAGCTGACACCCTGTCCCATTGGAGCTTGGACTGTTCTTTAAAGTGAGCAGTATTAATCACTGCCTGACACTTCCATGACTACATTCCAATATAAGCATAATTTAAGGAGGATGGAAATATCCCCAAGTTGCTAGTCAGTGGGAGATTGATAGGTGAAAAATGTTAAAGGCTGATGATAGATTTATCAGTGGAAAGAATGGAATACTGTAGTTAAAGGGGAAGATGTAATTTTTACATTTGTATTTGTAAGGATGGTGGGGATTAGGAAGTGGGAGGGGTTGTGACAGATGAGAGAGAAAGAATAATGAACAGAGAAAGCTGGAGGGAGAGGAAATAAAGTATTGCTGAAATTGAAGAAAAAGTGAGATAAAAAAAAAGACTAAAACTTCAGTGTCATTGGCAGGGAAAGTAGAACAGAATGACAGTAAGAAAAGTAAAGAAGTGGAGAGATCCCCCTGGATCTAGACAGATTCTTTAAATCAGTGTTCTTTGCAGAAACAGAGGAGAGCATAAGATGCTTTCTATAATAGAGGCTAAAGGCATTGAAGCATGAAAGACTTCAAATATCATCCTGCCAAGAGGCAATGCTTGACTGAAGAGCAGCAGAGTAAAAACAGGCAAGAATGAAATTAAAGTTCTGTAATTCTACATGGTCATGAGATTTTTTTCCAAAAGTGTACAGCAACACAAGAACAGAAGCAAAGAAAGAAAATGTTTGAAGATGAGCCAGCAATGGAGATTAGTGAAACAGACAGTGTAAGAGATGAGATGGGCAGGCAGACCTGAAGTCATGCCAAAGTGGAGCAAAAAAAAAGCTCAAAAACCTCTTCACAATGAAATCTGTAGAGGAAAGAACAAGGAGTAGAAGACAAACAGAGGCATTTAAATCCTGGAGAGCACTCAGACACTGCCTGAACATTATTCCAGACCAATGACCTGAAGGTGGGTTCATTCCCCTGCTCTCTCAGTCTTTAACTGTTTTGCTAAATCTGCCAGGACAGAGATCCGCTTTACTCTAACTGAGGTACTGGGATGAAAATGGAGTGATAGAAAGACAGAAGATGGTCCTCCGAAGCTACCTATTTCTCTGATCTAAATAGCTGAAAGAGGTCTGGATTTGAAATGGTGATTTAAGACATGTCTAAAGATCAGACACTGCTGCAACTACAGTGTGGTGTAAGTATTCCCAAGATATTTATTAATTATCCAGCTCTGGAATTGCAAGTCTAGTCCCAACACCAGAACTCAGCATTACCATAAAACCTAAGTATAAGGCTTAGTATCACGGTAATTTGCATATGCTGCCTTTATCCGTGCCAATTCATTAAAGCAACTTCAGCTGTTATGAATATCGTAGTGATGTGATAACCAACAGTCTTAGAAGGAAGATGTTTTGGTATCCTGTCACTAATCCCATGATGCATACTGTAAAAGCATTAATTTAAAAATAATGAAATAAGGAAGAAGTTACAGAAGTGTTAAAAGATCTTTTGTTTTTTATTATATTAATTATAACTTAATCATTGGCCATAAAATAAAAACTCTGGAGCTAGACACAACTCCCAAGTCTCTCTCCAAGTAAGAGCCAGCATTACAATGCCAACCATTGCACATATTCATCTCACCACATTCCACCCAAAAGTAGAATCCAGTCACTTTACCGAAAATGTTAATTTCAAGTGAAATATATGTATATTTTTAAATATTAAGTTTTAACTGTTCACAACCACAAATTCCCAGATGGTAAGCAGTTGGGAATAGAAAAGGGAAAACTTGCAAAGCATGGAAAAAATGCTCTCTGGCGGAGCTAAAAAAATTATAGGAACTGGCTTGCTTTTGCTGTACTTTTTCCAAGATGTAAAAAGAAGCCAATGGATGGCTGCTTGCCATTTGTCATAACCAATTTCAAATATGTCTCCTCGTTACCTTTTTTCATCTACTTTCTTTATTCCTCTTTATCTTCTTATCTTCATTAAAAATCTCTATTTCTTTTAAAAAACTGTTATTGCAGAAAGATTTTCCAGCATTTAGTATGTCGTTGGAATATTATAGGCTTGGACCTAGTTCAGGGCTCTGTCGTAGCTATGCAGCACATGCCGACATAAACAGGACAGAATTTGGCCCTTTGATTCAAAGGGTCTAAGCATTCTGAACTGTGAGTGTTAAAGTTACTGTGACTGTCAGATTATTGAAAACCAGCTCTCTGGCATTAGTCTTCAAAATTATATTAATTTTTGTCAACCTAAGTTTTGACACAGAAAACTTAGAAGGCTCTTGCTAAATTGCTAAACACTATTAAACATTTTTTAGAAATTAATTAATCTATTCAGTGCCTAAACAGGGAAGTCTAGAGGCATCCAATATACTATAAAGTATTCCTCCTGGCATCCAGATGCATTTCCAAAAGGGCACAGGTTTCTTATTGCTCCTATGTTATATCTGCCAGGCTCTTCTGTGTATCTCAGGTACCCTAAGGAATCTCAGCTGGCACAAGACATTTATTTTTAGGTAAACGAATTGTGCCGTGATCACAGCCCTGCACCAAGCTTTGAAAGCCATTCAGTTGATCAGGAGTCAGTGTTTTATCCTCCAATTACAAAGCTGCAACCCATCACAATAAACTCTTGCCTTCCACCCCCATGTTTTTAATTCATAATATAATATTACAGGAAGTTAATGGTTTGTTGGTTGAGATTTTTTATAATTCTAATACATCCTTACCCACCCACCCCCCCGCCTTTATTCCTCTTTGAAAAGTCAGTTTTCTGGGCTCTTAAAGGCTACAGTTCTCTTTTTTTAATGAGAGCCAAATTAGTTAAACCTACATTAACCTTACATAAATAGTATCGTAACTGATCACCTAGAATCTAACAATGCAGAGCTCCAAAGTTGAAAAGCAGAACTACTACATGCAAAAGACTTTGCAAAATTTTGTACAGGAACTTTTTAATAAGTACATTATTACATGGAAACACTTAAAGTTTATTCCAGCCCTTCCAGCAAATGGATTGAATTCTGCATATACCCTTGTACAAACAGGATAAAGCTTCCTTTTCTCACCCTGTAGGGCAAAGGATATTGGATCTTAAGGCCATAATATCTCTGTGCATAGAAAACTTATTACAAGCCCTGGGTCTGGGCCAGACAAACATATATTTTAGGGAAATCATTCATTTTGAGAGAAAAGAAGGAATGATATCCCTCTCAGATTGAAGTTACAGGTTCTGAGTTTTTTTGTTTTCTTTTTCTTTTAATGAATAGCAGCTGTTCAAATGTGCTCAGAAGGTAGAAGGCTGAATAAGCTCCATTGCATGGGATTATCAGGCAAGGATCCAGGGACAAGGTCAGAGGGGAGCTATAAATAAATATTTAGATAACACAGCTCCCATTGTTGTCAGAAAGGGATAATGGCTCAGCAATTCTAAAAATCAGCAAAGCTTTATTTAGGTGTCTAGATATGAATTAGGGGTCATATCTGAGGTACTGTACACATTCCAGAGATAAACTATGTAGCTGTGGGAAAGGTGTGTTAATCTGACTTCTCACCTGGACTATTGATTCCTGATGATAATAATTCTGATTAGATGACACTGTTGTTATAGGTACGCCCTTCATTGTAGAAACGAAAAAAACCCACCACACTATTGTACAGATATGAGTAGTATATGTATTTCCAAGGCTTCCTTTTTTTTTTCTGAAAATCCATCTCAAATATATGGATGCAACATGGCGCCCATTTATCTGACCTTAATGTTTGTCTTCTAAAGTGTATGTCACAACATACAACTTTAAATTATAATGTATGCTGAAAAGAGTTTTCAATATCTGAGAAAATAAGACAGAGCAGCTAAAGATATCTTCTTAAGTTTTATTACATTAACACCAGTGCTCTCTGTAAGATTTTAACCCAAACTTCTCATGCAGCCATCTTTGGTGCTACTTACTGACTTCTGTGTACGTGCGCTAGTACCCTCTACTGGTCATAAATTTACTGTGGTGCTCAAATAGCCTGAGAAGGCAGAGGCAAACAGTTAATAGACATCTGAATGATGAATAGTTCTTTTCTTTTTTCCTTTCTTCTGTTTTGATCAAGAGGTCATGATCTCTGTTCCAGTTGACATTACTTGGTAATGTGAGGTGGTTTCTATCTGTCCTACAGTTCATTAAAACTATACGTTTTTACGTACATGAATAGTGGAATCAACAATAACCAGCACTGCTGGAAAAGACATAAAATACTGCACAGCTAATCATAGGGAAAATATGGCACATATAACAGCTCTTTGTTCTCTACATTCTTGCTGTCATCTGTGGTGCTGTTTTCAAGAATGTCAGATGTGAATTGATTGGCAACATCTTTCATTGAGGGAAGCGAAGCTATATTTAATATCTATGGTTCTTAAAATTCCATAGCAGCATTACTGGTGCCCTGGCAATAGTAAATTCAATTTGAGTTTAATTCCAGTTGAAGAATAAAGTAATAGTAACAAAAACAATCCAAAAAGAAAATATGGCTAACAGGAACACCGTGGACAAGAAACCACGGCAGACAGAACAATTGTCCATATAAAGAATCTAATATACCGCTTGCAACAGTTTGGCAAAGTTATAGGAAATCATGTAATCATTGGATGCCACCAAAAAGCCCTCTCTCAATACATGAAATGATAATTTTGATCTTAAATACTCCTATATATATATATATATTACCAAGCAGTTTCTAGTTAAAGTGGGCTAGAACTCAGTTTTAATGATCTCTTAACACTAACTGATAAATAAAGCTATTTCAAATTACAGTTTCCAAAGAATGGAAAAAGAAGAGATTATTATTATCCTGAGACTTTGAAATGTCCATGCCAATATTTCTGTTTCGGCCACTGAATAGGATGCTGAACTTCAGTAATATTTAATATAGTCTGCTACTGTGCACAGATCATACAGTTCCGCATGGCTGAGATCCTCTAAAAAGAATACTTTATGCTTTTGCAATGACACACAGACATGAGGTTTTGAAGCAAGAGATTGCCATGGCTTTTCAGTGCCAATGCCAGAGGATTCTTAAAGTTCATAACTAGAGCTGCCTCACCAGACACTGACACCACCAGCTTCAGCTGAGCCTAGTAAAGCTTGAACACAAAAAAAACCTGCTGTAGGTGGAGGGATAGCCAGGCTGGGATTTTGTTTTGTTTATTTGTTTGGTGTTTATAGACTCTTACTTTACATGAAGGCAATAAATCCAGAAACTTTTCTGGTTTGAGTTATTTTTATTAAGCAAATTTTCTATACAATAGCAAAGCTTTTAAAGAGGTTTTCTCTATTACCCCCAAGCTTAGTTACCCATGGACTTTCTCTCCCTTTGTTTTCATACTTGGCCTTGTAACAAAGTATCACAAATTTTATACACCATGGAAACCTTTGAACAGTAACAATAAATTAGAAGACCAGACAACTTACTCTGAATGCTTTCTTTTTCAATTGTAAAATAAGAATGACGTTTCCAAAAGAATCAAAAAATATTCTTTTTTTCTCTTGAAAAATGCTAAATGGTTTCTAACACCTCTTCCTGTCCGACTATAAATGGAAATGATCATAACTGGTTTCCTCAACCTAGTTCATTAAGAAAGTAAGATCTAAGTAATCCCTATTTGCATGTCCATCTGACTGCCCTGTCTTTCCCTTTTCTTATCCTCTCCCCTTATCAAGTAACCTATGACATCCTTAAGCTACTTAAAAAATATCTTAGAGAGGGGTGAAAATTCCAAGATATATAAGTTCTTATATTTTCAGTGAAAATAAGATGGTAAGAGAGATCCCCATCCGTGTTCCCTCTTAGAGAAAAGCGGAGGCACAGCAAAGAGGTAGTGGCTGGTAGGCCAGTCGGGATCATGCATCTCTAAACTACTGACTTGGCACGCTGCCTTTTGCTCAGCTAGAGAGCAGAAAAATATGCTTAGGGGTTATGGTATGAAGCTGAAAGTGTTGTGGGGGTGGCTGCCAGGATCACATGAGGAAGCGGAGTCTTGTGTTGCAGACTCTAGGAGAAGTAGGGAGAAAGACAGCTTTGAGGGAAGGATGGTCCCAGAAGGGAACCAAGTTTCCTTAGTTCTGCTACTCAAGTCATCATTGGAGAATACTTCAAGTTCTTTGTTGTTATTTTGCTTTCCTTTTTAATTAGCCTGACTTGATCACATTTATTTCCAAGAATGAACTAAAGATTAGGAATAATATTTTTTCTGTTTTATTTCTAGTTTTGCCTCGTTGGATTCCCCCTTAGACCAGTGAGTAGGCTATATTATAAGGGACAACAATTTCATGTACGATGGAGAAACGCCCTTATCCCACTTCTTTCTGTCCAGGCATGTCCAGATACAGAAATTTATCAGCAGCTTATCTTTTTCAGTCCTCATAATGTTGATTTATTCATACAATTTTACGTACAGCTCTGTGAAGCAAAGTGTACACTGTGCATAAGCATCCAGTGCCTGGGCATCAGGCTGCTGAGGTGATAACAGCCACATCTTCCAACCTTTCTTAGATGGAATAGAAGGGACACTCTTCCAGAAGTAAAGAACAGAGAAAATAAAGCTAGAAAACACCTTGGGACGGAATTTTATTCAACCCGAAGTCCAAATCTAAGACAAATACACCTACACCTAAATCATTGTTTAAAAAAGGTTGGTTGAATTAGTCTCAAAAGCTTTTGGTGATAGCGATCCCATTCTATGTTCTGAAGCAATCTATGCTACTATATATGTTATGTTACTCAGGGGAGAAGAACTAAATATTCTTCATTGCCTTCATACAGTTTAGAAATAAAAACTTCTGAATTTTAAGTATCTGCTTAACACTTACATGGGATACTTAATACCTTCAATGCTTCTACTACAACAAAATAAAAACAGAACCAAAACAGACAGACAGATGACAAACATTTTAATACAGGTAAGACCACAAAATAACGTAAAAGCAAAGAGGACAAGGACAATAGTTAAATTACCATCTGATGGAAAATACTTCCAGGAATATTTCTGTCAAGTGCTTTAAATTCTAAGTAGTGCTGCCATTGTGGGCATTTTTTGTGCCAAAATTGTGTATCCACAACTGACTGTGTATTTCACAAACACATAAGAAACTTACAATCTTAATTAGATCAAGAGTGCAAAATGAAAATCAAATTGCAGCTATGAATGCAGGGAAACAACTTGAGATACAGATCATGTGGGATGATTCATTTGACAAGTTATCTAATTTAAGTAAATATTGCTATGTTGCGAAAGTAATTTTAAAGAGAATACAGAGTTGTTAGTTACAGTCGCCTTAGGGAAAATATATATGAGCAATATTGTCTTCATACTCCTCCTCACTCTGCCGTTTGTGAAAATATTTACGTTGCCTGTTTTGCAGTCTTGGTTCACATGATGTATTTTTACCACATTTTGTTGAAAATTACATTTTTACACACGATGGACACACTTTTTGATACAAACATATATAAACATACACACATATACATATATATGTAGATACATATTTGCACAGAGAAAGAAAGGAAGAAAAAGAGAGAACGTGTGTTACCAAAGCAAAGATAATCAGCTTTCCTGGTTTATGCAATGGAAACAATTGAACAATAGAAACATATTTTATACTGAGGTCTGAAAAAATCTTCTTTCAGTTATTAATGTCTCAGTTGGCTGTTTTCTGTGAATGAACGTCTGAACCGTGCAGAACTGTAGGAAATTTAAATAGCTACTATACTACAAACCATCATGTGTAAAAATAGTTCAGATTATACATGAGTGGAAGATTTGACTTGACTGCTATGTCATGGTTCATACCCATCTTACAATATCCATTTTGCAATGATTTTGTTTCTTTTCATATGCTTATATTTTATTTACTACTCATCTCTTTACCATGTCACCCATGAAAGCCATTTTCCTTTGGTTTCAGGTGTTGCTCTGAATTAATGCAAGCAGACATACAGAAGTTAAGATTTTTAAGACTTACAGTATTACAGTTTTGCATGAAACAAAGGAAATTTCTTTGCCATTACACACACTGGTGATATACAGGTCTAAACTCCCTGTTAGTAGACCATCAAGGGGGAAATCCAGAGGTTGCTAGTTTTAGAACCCGTACCACCTTAGAAACCATTACTTAGGAAAAAAAGCAAACAAAAAACATTTAAAATGCTGAGACACTGCTACTTTTAGCAGTTAAATTGCAGCAACTGCAGAAACAGTCCATATACCTAAACAACATAACCGAGCTGTTAGTAACACACAATACTGTTGTGATCTGAGAGACAAAGTATTCATTTACACTGATATTTAGGCTTTATTGTATCCCTTTTCAATCTCTAACTGAAAATGATACTTTTCATTATAATTTTTAGACTGAGTCATCCAGCCCATTTCAGCAGCTGTATTAGAAACAAAGAACCTTTCAACCTGGTAGCTGTAATACATTTGTAAGTGAACAGCACATAACGCAAATAAATCCAATAGCATTTTTATTAGGCTTATTTATTCTATGCCAATTCTGGCTAGTCCAAAAAGACCTTTACTGAGTTATGAAAAGATGGAAAAGGTTGTGTCATAGTTTCCATTATAGAGCCTATTTTCAGGACACTATAGCAAATTTATAATAAAGTTGTAATTCTGTTTACAAATTAAACTGCACTTATTTGTTTTCCTAAATATAATAATCTTCAGGGCAAGTGATTGGATTACTCTAAAATATTGTAAATAATCGAAAATTTCCAAGTTAGTATGCAAGTGGATCATTTTAATGGCACAAAATCTTCTACAGGAAATGAACATTAACTTCATTTAATTAAGTAATAATATTTGTATAATCAGCATGCCAAAGTATCTCAGACTTGTCTATTGTGTGGGGTCCATGGTTTCTTCCCTTCTAGCTGAGTCAAAAAGCTATAGACCATCTCTGCAACATGTCCTCTTGCTTGATGAAAACTGTCCCAAAAGGAATTAAGGTCACAGCTTAGAAAGAAACATAAGTAAAAACAGAAAAA
>JAOXJK010000001.1:137634031-137667222 GCA_025774025.1 Xenus cinereus
GATGGGGGCGCGGGCGGCGGCGCGGGCGCTCTCCGCGGAGCTGATGCTGGGGCTGGGGCTGGGGCTGCCGGCGGCCGCCCGGGCCTGTCCCCAGCCCTGCGCCTGCTACCTCCCCACCGAAGTCCACTGCACCTTTCGCTCCTTGGCAGCCGTGCCGGCCGGGATTTCGAAACATGTGGAAAGGATCAATTTTGGGTTGGTATGGCGGTCGGCGGCAAAGCGTTTTACGGTCTCGGTGCGGAATCCCGGGCATGCCGGACGCACGTGTGGGGCGCCGGGAACTCAGCGTCTGCTTTTTTGAGTAGAGTTGCAGAGATGGGTGGTTACTTTCAGGCGCCGTGTTTCAAACGCGGCAGTTACTGGCATGGAGAAAGTTTCAGTGTAGCCCTCATGTTGCAAAAGAAAAGTTACTATTATTTTCAAAAAAACATTTATATCACGATGTCAGTTCTTGGCAAATACTACCTCTAGTCATTTGCAGTGTATTAAAAACTATATTGAATTAAACCTACTATGGGATTTCTACTAAATGTTGAATTTTAGATGTAATGTAAAAAAATATAGTAGGACTAAAATTCTATAGTGTAACCAGGTAGCATTTTGGAGAACAATGAAATACGGCATACCTTAAAACAATATATTAGAAGCAAAGTTATTCCATTACCTTAGGAGTATTTTTTTTTTCAAGGAACTTAAGCACAATATAAGCAGACATCAATGTTTTGGGGAGAGATTGCTCAGGCTTCAACTCACTTTTCTCTGCCAGGGTACTGTCAGCTCTGTCAGACTGTGAGATGAGAAGGCAGGGACAGTTGGCAGGCTGCCTATCACAAAAGTTCTGCGTAGGGTCATTATGTGATGTGGCATGGTGCAAGAGCTGGAGTCCTCTTCTGCTTGATATCAGGGCTGCATCACTACCCAAGACCTGTAGCTGTGATTGATCATGCAATGACTGACAGTAGGGAACTTGTTTTTTCTTTTTGCTTCTCTGTAGTTAAAATGCCTATCCACCAGCACTTTATCCATCTGAAGCCTAATATTAGTCTCAAAATGCCCCTGTACTCAGTGAATCTGTATTACAGCATTCTGTACTTCTGTGCCATTTTGAGTCGAGAATGCCTCCCTCTCCTCCCACATTCAAATCTATACAGATACATAGTCACCTTTCCCACATATGTCAACATTCTATGGCAAATTCTATCCCTAAGTTGCTTTTGAAAATGGGATGTAGGCTTCCAAGTTACTTAGACCTTTTGGCTATTTTTTAATAAAGTATGTTATATGATACTGCTAGCATGGAAGCCCTTACCTATCTTTGTATTTTTTCACTAAAAATGACATTGTCTGAGTTGCGTTCTTTCCCAGGAAGAAACAGTCTTAACAATCTGATGTTGCATTTCTTTCCCTTTGGAAAAGAGCAAAAGCTTTCTATTTTAAGATGCTTTATATTTAGCAGGTAAACATTATTTTTGTAACTGAAAATAATTCAGGAAAAATTCTCATTCAGAGAAGTTTATATTTTTCAGAAAGGCTAATGAATAAGGATTTTTAATAGGATGACTGCTATAAGCCTAATAGATCTGTAGTAGGACTAAAAATATGAAAACAGTAGTCTAAATTTTCAGAAAATTCGGTCTCCAGATAGATAGCATGGTGAGGATCTAAAAATATTTCCTCCATGTTCAAAGTATTTCAATTTCTTCTTGTGTCTTCCCTTCCTTTCTAGAAAGTGTAAAAAATAGGAAAAATCTTTAGAATTCAAAGCTTAATTTAGAGACTTCATGCCAAGATTAGCTCATACGTTTAATTTTAAGTGTCCATATAGAAAATGCGAATGTAGGGCTAGGCCGCCAAACTTAAGACTTCCATGTTGGCAAATAAAACCTGATTTATTTGTGTGAAGTGAAATTGAATTGTTTTCAAAAAGTAGATTCTCTATTCCTTCTCTAAAGGGAGTTTCTAGGGTCAAATAATATAACTGGAAGGTCAATTCCTACATCTTATGTAATTAGCTGATGTAGCCAATTACATGTTGTAACAGTAAGTGAAGCAGGATGTGACTTCCTGCTTCTCATGCTGTTTGGGAGATATCCATTTTTAATGTCCTCTCTCCAAATCTTTATTCATTTATTGTTAGATGCTGTTTTGGCAACACTTCAGCCTGTCTAGTTTGCCAGGCTCCATAGCATCATTGATTGGCTACAGGCCATTAATTTATTACCATTCCATAAACTCAGCTGCATGGAAAAACATACTGACAACTATTAGAATTTAAATGCCTATTTATTACTCTTACTCCTAAGTTATAACTAACGTGCCACAAAATGAGTTTAAAGAAATCTTAATGTAAACATGGACTAAGTATACTTGGCCCTGTAAAAATGTTTCAGTCACTTCTGGCCCTTTGACAATGCACTAAGAGCCTTCCAATTTTTCCTGAAAGTTAGGTTATACTAATTTTACATTTGCAGTCCATGACAGTCAGTGCATAGAATGTAACTGCATATGTGATTTTTTTTCCAGGTTTAACAGTATACAGTCTATATACGAAAACTCCTTCGCAGGACTTACAAAACTGGAATTGCTCATGATACATGGAAATGACATTCAGAATATACCTAATGGTGCTTTGAAAGATCTTGTGTCTCTACAGGTAACATTCAGGTCTTCCTAAATTTCATAAATTCTAACTTGGATGAATAGCAGAAGACAAAATTAAGTGAGTTTTATAGTGCCTTTCTTAGGACTGAGATACCATTTTCTACCCAAATACATTTGAGATTTGTTAACTATGCCTATGTCATACTTGATAATGCCAAATAGTATTCAGCTGTATTCTCCCTCTTTGACCATCACATAATTTTTAAGTGGTGCACAGGATATTTGAACGTGGAAGGAAAACTTCTGCATGCTTGCTATTCTGTTTGGATTTAGATCAAACCCCACAATTAATCTCTTCTATTCCTTTTTTTAGGTTTTCAAAATTAGTTATAATAAATTGAAAGTCATAACGGGCCAAACTCTCCAAGGGCTTTCAAGCTTAATGAGACTGCACATGGACCACAACAGAATTGAGTTTATTCATCCAAATGCTTTTAATGGATTAACTTCTCTGAGACTGGTCCACTTAGAAGGAAATCTGCTCCAACAGCTTCACCCCAACACTTTTTCAACATTTATGGTCCTTGATTATTTCAAACTGTCAACAGTAAGACATCTATACCTATCTGAAAATGGTCTTAGGACCTTGCCTGCGGGGATGTTTCAAGGCATGCCACTGTTGGAGAATCTTTACCTTCATGGGAATCCATGGGCCTGTGACTGCAGCTTAAACTGGCTTCTTGAATGGAATGAAGTTTCTGGAGGTAAGAGCAAAAATACCACAGTAGTGCAGAATAGGAAAAAAATCTAACATGATAAGTATTGTAACTTACATGATATCTATGTTCCATTACCATTCAATAAATGCAATATTCATAAATATTTAAAAAGCAGTGTAAAGAGGAAGCAGTTGTGTGTCACTAGCTAAAAATATGTATTTGACAACAAAGGAATTAGCCTTTACATTCAAGATGGAAAAAGTACCAGTAAAGTTTACAACTGGAAGAAAATAAGTTATAACGTGTTAGTGTTTCTTTGCACAGTGGTACACTTTTGACTAAGGGCTGGCATTGTCCTCAACCAACAGAGCTAGTAACTATGTGCTCTCATGGAAGATGGGAACATTGGATTTGAACATGTTTGGCTTAGGAAGGACTGGAAATAAGGTTTGAAAATTCCTAGCTGAGTCCTTTATTTAACTTTGATGCTGTTAACTTTAAGGCTGTTTTGTAATATTCATGCATCCTTCACGTCTATCTGTGCTTCTTCATTGACTACAAATTCCTTTTATGAAGGAACAAATCTATTTTAAATATTTTCAGAGAATACTTACAATCTTGCATCTTTTTTCCTAGAATAACCAGTCTGTCTTCATTCAGGCTTAGATGTGAGATAAATATTACACTGGTTAGGCTGAAATAGTTCAGGTCATGTGCAGAAGCTAAGTATTAGCAGCAAAAAAACCACCCCAAAAACAGTTTTATAATGCCTCTATTTCAGTAATACACTAAATGAGGGCTTTTTTTTTATTTAGCTAACTTAAACTTTAATATTTTTATGTATTCTCCTTGATCCAAATGAGTATGTCTATTAAGTGTCCTTAAGTTGCACTGTAAGTTATAACAATACAGATGAACTTTCTTTCCTTGCACAGTGTTGCCTTGTTACAATTTTTATTCAATTAGATTTCCTTTTTCCACTACAACAGTATTGATTTTTGGGAAGAGAAAAGAATTTATCCATGTCATTTTCATGTATGACAGATTTTGTATCTTTATATAGTTATAACATTAACTTCTTTGGGAGTTCTCTCCAGATAATGTTATAAAAGTGCTGTTTCATAGATCACCAGAGTGGCCACTGCCGAGTTGATTGTGGGCCAGTTCTGTCATGAATCATGCTTTCCTTATCTTTCCTTATCCTTATCTGGCAAAGCATATATTTTTCAATTAAAAATGATAAGAAATTTTGCCACTCTTTTCCCCTTCTGCTGGCATTTTGCCTTATAACCCACTCATATATTGTTCAAAGATCCCTCATTCCTCGGGAGTTTTTAGCATGACACTTATTCCTAGAATAACTGGAATACGTTTTATTTACAACATGTTTCCAAACTAAATATGTAAAGTGACACTTGACATTTTAGTGAGCAGAAAAATGTAGTAAATTTATAACTGTTATTTTGCAGACAGAGCCTTTCTGGCATTGATAGAAAAGAGGAGTCAAGATTATAATTTCTGGTTTAGTTTATATTTTACCATTGCAGTGTTTGCAGTTATTTCAGAGGTCAGGGAAGAAGTGGCACTCTTTTTTCTGTGTGCTGATGACAAATAGCTTGAAGTGCAGGAGCTAGTCAGAAGATTTTGGTACCTACAATATAATGTTTTGTGTGTTAACCAGTGCTGTTGTTAATGAACAGAGAAAAATAAAAAGCTTCCTTGGTTATTTAATGAGGATGTCCAGCATTTCTCAGGTAAATGCTGCATTTTTGAAAGCTGAGGATGCAGTCCTCTTCATCTTAGATCCACAAGTTAGATGGGCAGGCTGTCACTGCACAGATGCAGACTTTTTGCCACAGCATAGCTTTTTACTCAATTATAAAATGTTACTCAGAACATTTCAATTTCTAAGCATTTTATTCAGAGGCAGTGAATCTAATTTTGAGAAGGGTGGAGTGTTCAATCTTTTCATTAAAGTCAGATGAAATTGTGGACAGTTTTAGAATCAGGCGCCCGTTCATTTATGAAAACAAAGAGGTGCCATTTTAAAGGCCTTGCCATATTTGTCATTGCCATAAAGTGTTCCTTATGTGTCCCATTTCACAATTTTGAGAGTTCTCTAACTCTAGAAGAGTTCTTCAACTTACCTTTCCCGCCCTTTTTTTTTCTTTTCTTTTTTTTTTCTTGCAGGCATTTTGAAATGCAAAAAGGACAAAGCCTATGAGGGGGGACAGCTCTGCCCTAAGTGCAACAGCCCGAAACAGCTGCAGAAAGAAGACGTTCTAAACTTGAAAGATATTTCCTGTAGGAAACCTATTATTCAGTCCTCACTGAGGCAGAATAGCAGCACCCAAGATGAAGAAGACGGTGACAGTTATGAAATCCCTCTAGAAGACCTTCAGTCCTCTCCATGGAATATTACTCTAAATATGACTGATGAGCATGGCAATGTAGTCCATCTGAACTGTGAAATCAAAAAACCAACAGGCTCTACGAAAATTCAGTGGAATCAAATCCAGACTCAGGAGATTGACATAAATGCAACAGTTTCACTAGATTTTGAATGTCCAATGAATCGAGAAAACTATGAAAAATTATGGAAACTTATAGCTTATTACAGTGAAGTACCTGTCAAATTAGAGAGGGAACTTATGCTCAGCAAAGAGCCTAAAATAAGCTATCGGTACAGGCAAGGCTCAGATTATGATGCTCTTTACTACACAGGTGTAAAAGCTCAAATACTGGCTGAGCCTTCCTGGGTGATGCAACCTCTTATAAATATCCAATTAAACAGGCGCCAGAGTACAGGGAAAAAAGTGGTGCTATCTTTTTTCACTGTGTTTTCTCAGACAATTCGTACCAAAGACACCAGGCAGCAGAGAAACTGGGTAATGATAGAGCAAAACCAGAGGACAAGGGCAGCACAGAGTGTGGTGGAAGGGTCAGAGTGTCAGCTGAGCTGCAATGTGAAAGCCTCTGAGAGCCCCTCTGTTCAGTGGCTCTTTCCAGATGGGACTAAACTGCAGGCACCATTTAATCAGAAAGACAGCAGGTTTTCCATTCTTAGTAGTGGCCAGCTAATAATCAAAGCAGTGAGTTACACTGATGGTGGTTTGTACCACTGCGTTGCCCAAGTGAGAGATGATATGGACATAATGGCTTACAGACTTCTCGTACAACCTCCAGCTATTCAGGTATCTGATTCAGATGTAGTGAGAGTTGAAAAAAGTGTTGGAGATCCAATAGTTTTGCCATGCAAAGCAGTTGCTATCCCAGAGCCACAGTTGAGCTGGATTCTTCCAAATGGCCAGGTCCTTAATGAGTTATCAAACTCTTCAAAAGGATATATGTTGGACAATGGTACTTTGTTTATTCCAAAAAGCCACGTCAGTGATAGTGGCCATTACAGATGTGTGGCTGTCAACCAGCAGGGATCAGATCAGTTTGTTGTAAGGGTCACAGTAAATAAAATGGTATCTGACAGATCATTTAAAAGGATAAAACTAAAAAAGCGCCCAGGCTCAAAAAGCTTTTCAAAACCAAGAGGGAGGGTCATAGATGATGGAGAAGGATCAGGGGCAGGAGTGATGGATGAGTTTCCACGAAGAAAGAACCACTTGAAGGACCGGGAAATATCCTTTAAACAAAAAAATGACAAGGTGCCAGAGGCTCAAATTAAAAAGGGGAAGAAAGGCAGAAGGAAAATGAAAATCTGGAAAAGTACTGATAGAACCCAAGACAGCAATGTCGCAGAAGGCCGGAGAGTATTTGAATCTCGAAGGAGAATTAATATGGCAAGCAAGCAGATTAATCCACAACACTGGGCTGACATTTTGGCAAAGGTTCGTGGGAAGAATCTTCCTAGAACAACAACAGCTACAGCCATTTCTTTAACAACTGCACTGCCATCAGTCCTGCAGAAAACTACTCCAGATCCTCATCCGGTAGCCAGCCCTCCACCTTCAGAGACAGCACCTGATGGGGTAGATTCCTCTGCTGATGCATCACCTGTGAGTGAAGATGAGCCCTTCTCAGCCACTGTTTCCCACAACACTAAAGCATTTTCAGTCCAGTCCATATTAACAAGGTCAGAAACTGAACCCTTCTCTGACCACAGGGCTTTAGAAACACCTGCAAGTAAATACTCTGTAGAAATCCCCAAATCGGGTTTATATTTGACTTCTGTACCTGCAACTGTGCAACCCCAAGACCATCAGCATCTTGATGTCAGGACTGAGGATTCAGCTGTAGTTGTCAGTGCTCTCACTGAAGAACCTCTAACCAGACAAATTGTTACAAACATTCCTAACTTTCAGAGCAGTTCATTCACCATAGAAAATGTAGATAGAACTGTATCTTCACCATCAGAGGAAAATTCTGCTTTTGCTGAGCTACCACTTGATGCTACTGTCCTAGCTGAATCTCAGACTGTGGATCTTCATAGCGTCTTGGAGACAAGTGTGAAGTTAAATGAAGTGGACCAGAAGAGTGTTGACACCATAATTTCAACACCACCTCAATTGGGTGAAATCATCCCAACAGATTCTGAAACTACCATTTCTTCATCTGTTTCCCCATTTGTTACAGAAAAGAGCAATGACTTGACATACCAGCACAAAGAAGTATCCACAGGTCAGACAAAAATGGAAGACTTAAGTACAAGTTTTCCAGATGTCACACCCATCAGGGTTCAGAGCAAGGAAGAACCTGAGACCCACAGGAATACAGGTGCTCAAGAAAGCATGTCCAGCAGTTACGCAGAGAGTTTTCAGGGAGGAGAACACAGAAACCTGGCTACTCCAAAACCAGATCTCAGATTCACTTTGCCAAGTACTAATGCTCTTCATATAACAGCAGTGGGGGTAAAAACTTCTTCTTCCATCAGTAGGTTGACCACTGTGGCCACAACAACAACTCCCCATAGAAAGACCATGCCTTCACTTGTTACTCAGCATGCTAGAAGAAGGCCATATGGGAGAAGGAGATTGAGGCCAAACAGAATCCGACAAAGACCAAAGCCTTTCCCCCATGTTGTTGTAACAACAGAGGCAATGCCTGTAGTTCCAAGGACACCTGAAGTTGAAGCTGTGACCAAAACTTCTTCTGCAACTCTTGAAAGTCCTGATCTTAAACACAATGAAAAAATACAAGCTAAGGAAGAGGAGCATATGGAATACACTCCTTCATTAGTTACTGATCCAATTGTCTTAGAGAAAATTACCAAAAACAGAGAGGTGGTAACAACTTCCTTCTTTAGACCTACTGCTTCTCCTCCTGAAGCAAAACGTATGACTCTCTCTACTGCTTCTGAAACCTCGGCACCTCCAGTGACTGCACCTATCACGATTTTATCATCATATGTTGTACATGACACAGTTCCCACAAAAGGGTCAAGTGCATCTCTGAAACCAGAGCAAAGTGAAGTGCCAACATACCACTCATTAGACAATATATCTGAGGAGAAGGTCATTAAAGCAGATTCTAAAACTATGGATAGTAAAGCAGGACAATCAAGCACAACTTCTCCTGAGCATGCAAGCAGCTTGATACTATCTTCAAAACCAGAATCTCAAGAAGAGCCTATCATATTTGACTCAGAAGTTGTGGTTAATGAAACAACCTCTGGAACATTGCAGCTGATATATCCCACTATGACTGACTTAAGTATTCCTGTTGGCACAGTGGAAGTTTTTAAGGACCTCTCAGTTTCAAAGGAGCCATGGAAGCCCACAGTATCTTTAGAAACACCAGCAATAACTGAGCCACCTCAGCAATATGAGATGATTACTCTGTCCTCCTCCTTCAGGACAACAGAAACTCAGACTTTTCCTCTTAGAGAAACAAAGAAACCTCTTGCTTCTCAGACTGGGACAAAGCCATCTTCCTTGGATAAAAAGGAAGCTACGTCACATGTATTTCATCATGATCCCACTTTGCAGACAACTGAAAAGCCTCCAACTACATCCACGGCCTTTATTCCATTTATAAAGCTTGTCACTCTTCCCCCTTCCATTTCAGACACTGCACACCCTTCCCTTCATTATACACCCAAGGAAAGTAATGCCTTCAATCAAGAAAGGTTCCCAGGAGCAAAACAAGATGAAGCAGATGGTAGCAAAATGGTGGTGAGCTCAAGATGGAATGTACACCCTACTCCTTCCTCTAGCCAGAACAGAATTAGCATACAGTCAAAAGAGGAGCAATTGAAAGAGATGTATACTAGCAAGTCAAACAACAGTTTACTGCTAAATCCAAACTTTCCCCACCCACCTGCTGGAATGATACCAAGCCTAAACCAAAGACTGCCTGTTGTGCCTCCAAAGAATGCTCCAGTAAGAGGCACATTGAAGCCTCCACATATTATAACACAAGGTTCATTTCGCAATTTTATAACACATCAGCCTCTTCACTACACAAACAAACCAGAGATAACAGCATATGCAGCACATACCATCCAGGACAAAAAATCTTTTGCCTCTCAGAGAGAAACAACTACCCCAAC
Source organism: Xenus cinereus (assembly GCA_025774025.1). Taxonomy (NCBI): domain Eukaryota; kingdom Metazoa; phylum Chordata; class Aves; order Charadriiformes; family Scolopacidae; genus Xenus; species Xenus cinereus. Next base: position 137,643,854 of record JAOXJK010000001.1, read on the forward strand.
ACAAGCTTCTCCATTTCACAAAACAAATCCATTTACTGCAAGTAAATTCAGTAATCAGGGTCAGAATAGGTACAATATTAATTCAAGATTTTTTGGAAATAATTATGTTCCAGATAACAGAGGCACAACAGGGAAACTGCCAAGTCAAGGGGTCCCCTATTATCCTAGTTCCAGAATGCCATTCCTTTTCAACAGAACAAGGATATTCCCTCACTTAAGTATACATCCTAAACCAGTCGTCCCTAGTCAGCTAGTCCCAAAAGACATAAACGAGAAGAAGGTTGCCCAGGTTTCCCCTACCGGAATTACAGTGCAGAGAGCTACAGCTATTCCAGTGCCTCCAGTGCTACACACCACAACCACCACATCACAACCACCAGCGATTCTGAAGATTACCCCTTCAGCCTTTGTCTCTCAGCGCACAAAACCACAGATATCCACTACAGTTCATCCTTTTAAAAATGTCCATGATCGTCATCAAAAAGTTCCATCTGTGCCTTATGTGGGAGGCATTATGCACCACAATTCAACTGTAATTCAGTCTTCCACTAATTTCAGGATACATGGAGAAAGACCTAAAATTATCACAAAAGGATCTCAGACCATATCCATTCTTGCTGAAGCTGATGCTTTTATCCCTTGTGATGCAGTAGGGGAACCCAAGCCTTTTATTACTTGGACAAAAGTCTCTACAGGTAAGACACAGAAAAATATGTTCTACATGTTTTATTAAGGGTACAAATACTTGGGTTGTTGCATAGAAATGCAGCATGATTGCAGGAATAGTCCAAAACACTGAAGAATAATTTCTGTGTCTTTTAATCTTTATAGATAAAGTGCTACTAACTGCAACTAATCATTACAAGTAAAAATAATTTTGCAGTATTACTTGTAGTAAAAGAAAATCTCTACCATTCAACGAGTTTATTTTTTGAAGGGAGTATAGCAGCCAACTCTGATTATTCACAGCAGCTAGAATTTATGATGGCACTTGTGAGTCTGGGTTTGTTAACATAGCTGCTGTAAGTATTGATGTGTGTCATCTCCATAAGCAAACGGAAAGCAGAAATTGGATAAAGATTTAAGAGGAATCCTAAAGCATGAAGCCCTTAAAAGTTGTACACCTAAAGTTGTACTTGGCTTTAAGTAAATCTAAAATCTTACATAAGAATTCTTCAGTGTAACAATATATGTCTTAAACCCTTTGACTTTCCGTTTCTTTCTTTTTTCTCACTTTCCCAGGAGCTCTAATGACAGCCAACACCAGGTTGCAGAGGTTCGAAGTATGGAAAAACGGTACCCTCCTTATCCGAAATGTTCAACTTCAGGATCGTGGACAGTATTTGTGCACAGCTCAGAACCTGCATGGTATAGATAAAATGATCATTGTGCTCACAGTTGTAGCTCACCAGCCCAAAATTTTACTTTCTCGCTATCGAGATGTTACGGTCTACTTTGGAGATACCATAGCAATTGAATGTCAGGCTAGTGGGACTCCACGCCCTCATATTTCATGGATTTTCCCAGATAGGAAGATTTTGCAGACAGTCACAACCACAGAAAGCAGGATAATGCTTCATGAAAATCGAACCCTGTCTATCAAGCAAGCAACTTTTTCAGACCGAGGAGTTTACAAATGCGTAGCAAGCAACGCCGCAGGAGCTGACAGCATTGCGGTGAGGCTGCACATTGCAGCCTTACCCCCCATCATCCATCAGGATAAGCAAGAGAACATTTCCTTGCCCCTTGGCAGCAGTATAAACATCCACTGCACTGCCAAAGCAGCACCTTCTCCCAGCATCCGCTGGGTGGTCTTTGATGGCACACAAATCCGACCTTCTCAGTTTGTCAATGGGAATTTATTTGTTTTTCCCAATGGAACTCTTTATATTCGCAACGTCTCCCCCAAGGACAGTGGGACCTACGAGTGCATTGCTGCTAACATGGTGGGAGCTGCCAGGAGAACAATACAACTCCATGTAAAGAAGCATGCATCTAATGCTAAGATCACTGGGAGCTCTCCTCTGAGGACAGATGTAACATATGGCAGCATCCTCCATCTGGACTGTAGTGCTTCTGGTGACCCCTGGCCTCGGATATTGTGGAGGTTGCCTTCCAAAAGGATGATTGATTCCCTACACAGGTAAATTACTATTTAAGGTGTCACAGCTAAATTACAGTTTAGATGAACTTAGAGAAAAGACCATTCCTACATGTACAAGTTGCATTCTTGACTTCGGTGAATTTTCAGTAAGGCCCCAAACCCTTAAGGAAGAATTTGAAATTGTATTACAAGATAGCCAAGTCATGACTTAGTGTAATTTCCTTGAAAACAGTAGTACTCTTGAGTACTTCTTCAGGTGTTTAGGATAAACTGACACTATCTGTATTTTACAGCCACTTGTAAATGTTGTGAAAAGTCCAGTGGCAAAAGTTAAGATATACAACTCATGTACTGCTTGTTCCACTGTGCCCAGTTTGTATAGAGTTGCATAGGTGCCTGCACAGATTGCAAGGTGACATTTATTTATACAATGATGTTAAAATGCAATAAGGTCTGTGCAAGCCCAGTTGCATATAAATGCTTAAAATAATACATTCTCCAGTGTTTACAATATCAAGTAAAATATCACTTCTCCAAAACTACAATAAATCTCCCAAGACTTTGCTGAAAACATATTTTCTGCTCTATTAGAGTATTCATTACTCACTCTTTGAGCACTATAGACAGATGAGAAATGTACTGAACTTAAAATCCTTGCTTTTTTGATAGCTGAATGTAGTCATCATTTTTTTCGTGCTGACAACAAAATATATTTAGGTAGCCTGTTAATATCACAAAATCCAGAATTCGTTTTATGCTTCATAGTGATAGCAACAAAATACTAGTATTTTTCATTTTTTCTCATGATCTTAATATGTGTTGGTTTTCAAATACAGCAGATCTTTGGTGAGAAGGCTGGGGCTACTAAGGAAATTGGTTTTGACCACAATGCACCGATTCCATAGTGAAGTGGAAAGGAAAACCAGCTTTTTAGCACCTTGAAAATATTTTTTTTCCATATTTCAAAGCTTAGCAATATTTTGCTTCTTTGTAGTCATTCTGGAGATTACCTGAGCCAGAGGAAGTTACTCATCTTGACTTGTTTTCAGCTGAGGACCCAAGTGTCAGACTCCATAGTTATGGTCCATAAACTGTATGTGCTAGGTGTATATAATTTGGAGGTCCTGTATTTGAACGTTACAGAGGACTATACATGTAGTCAGAAGAGTAAAAATGGTTGTTTAATGGTCAAATACTCCATTATAGTCATTGAATGCAACAGACTAGAATTGCTTGGTTACAATGGAGTAGAATTATTTTTTTCCATTTGCTTTTTGGTGGAGAAAATCTTGGACATTTCAGATCATCTAATTACCTAACAACAGCAATGCTTCTCTCCTTTATTTCAGTATTGTTGGGTTGTTGGGTTATTTCCCTAGGTTTTACTATATAACTAATACCTAAAATGTGATTTTGCAGCTCATGTGCTGTTCTTTTTTCTCTCTTTACAGTAGCCTGGAGACTAGAATCAAAGTATTCAGCAATGGGACTTTGGTTGTCCATTCAGTTACAGATAAAGATGCAGGAGACTATCTGTGTGTGGCCCGTAATAAGATTGGGGATGACTACGTGGTCCTCAAAGTGAATGTGATGATGAAACCAGCAAAAATAGAACATAAGAATGAGAATAACCACAAGGTCAAGTACGGAGGGGACCTGAAAGTTGACTGTGTAGCCACAGGTCTGCCAAATCCTGAGATCTCCTGGGGTCTCCCAGACGGCAGCATGATTAATACCTTCATGCAGTCGGATGATAGCGGCAGCCGGACAAAGCGATATGTGGTCTTCAATAATGGAACCCTGTATTTCAATGATGTTGGACTGAGAGAGGAGGGTGACTACACCTGCTATGCTGAGAACCAGATTGGGAAGGATGAGATGAAAGTGCGGGTCAAAGTAGTGGCTGAGCCTGCAACTATCAGGAACAAAACATATGTCATTATTAATGTACCCTATGGTGATGTTGTGACAGTAGCATGTGAAGCCAAAGGAGAACCCACTCCCAAGGTGACTTGGCTCTCCCCAACCAACAGGCCCATTCCTGCCCTGTCTGACAAATACCAGGTCTATAGGGATGGCACCCTCCTCATCCAAAAGGCCCAAAGATCTGACAGTGGTAACTATACTTGCGTAGCGCGGAACAGCGCTGGAGAAGATCGGAAAATTGTCTGGATCCATGTTAACGTTCAGCCTCCCAGAATCAATGGCCATCTCAGCGCAATAACATCTGTGAGGGAGACAGCCATCAGGGATAGCCGGAAACTTATTGACTGCAAAGCTGAAGGCATCCCTGCTCCACGGATCCTATGGGCTTTTCCAGAAGGAGTAATCCTGCCAGCTCCCTACTATGGGAATAGGATCACTGTGCATCGCAATGGTACTTTGGACATCAGAGAGGTGAGGCAGACAGATGCGGTGCAGCTCATATGCATCGGACGGAATGAAGGAGGGGAAGCGAGACTGATTGTGCAGCTCCTCATCACAGACAATTTGGAGAAACCCTCCTTCAGAGACCCTGTAAATGAAAGGATCACTGCCATTGCTGGGCACAGCATCAATCTGAACTGCTCAGTCCAGGGGAACCCCAAGCCCAGCACGAGCTGGATCCTTCCCAACGGTACTGAAGTGCTGAGCGGCAGCCGCCTGCACAGATTTTACCACAAGAGGGATGGGATCTTACATATCAGCAGCCTCTCCTCTGGGGATGCTGGGACTTACCGCTGTACAGCCAGAAACCCAGGAGGTTATGTTGAACGGGTAGTCTTCCTGAAGGTGGGACTCAGGCCAGAAATCAGCAACCAGTACAACAACCTGGTGAGCATCATCAATGGAGAGACTCTGCAACTCCATTGCATCACCCAGCCAAACCAGCGGATGCAGATCTCCTGGACGCTGCCCAATGGGATGGTCCTGGATGCTCCCCAGGCTGTGGGTCGCTTCTCTCTGCTGGAGAATGGCTCACTGACAGTGCGTGAGGCTTCTGTATTTGACAGGGGCACTTACCTGTGCAAGGTGTCCACAGAGTATGGCACTTCTGTTATGAGTGTGCCTGTCATCGTGATAGCCTATCCTCCCCGGATCACCAGTGAGCCAGCACCCGTCATCTATGCCAGGCCTGGAAATTCAGTAAAACTGAACTGCATGGCCATTGGGATTCCTAAAGCAGAAATAACGTGGGAGCTTCCAGACAAATCACATCTGACAACGGGAGCTCAATCCCGTTTGTATGGAAACAAATTCCTCCACCCTCAGGGGTCATTAGTCATCCAGCAGCCTACTCAAAGGGATGCGGGCTTCTATAAATGCACTGCTAAAAATATACTAGGCAGTGATTCGAAAACAACATATATACACATATTCTAACACTAAAACGAATACCTCTGGCTGGATACTAGTGTTCAAATCACTGCCAGGCAAGTGCAACAAGGAAAGCACTGCTTGCAACAAAGCCAGGACGGCTGAGGGCAGGAAAAATCCCTTTTATCATGCAAAGTGCGTTGCTTTTTTACTCAATATGGTAATATGTCCCTGCAATAAAAGGAGGCAGTAGACATACTGAAATTGAGGAGACTAACATGTTGGAAAAGGTCTTTAAATTGTTAAGACAGTGTAGTGTGGTTTTTCATGCTATCCAATAGCATCTGAGAACTAAAATACTCTCTTCTTGTCAATAGTCCAAAGCTATTCCTTAACAAGCACCTTAAAAGTACCAAAGAAGTATTAACTGTTAATAAATGAGCTGCAGTGATAGAAGTGCTTTAGTAAAACATAATTTTCTTTATACCCTGCAGTGCTTTTACGTAATCTAGCCTTATAGAATATGATTACTAACCTTTCTGTTCATTCTTCTATCAGCTCTTCAAAATCAAAGACTAACTTAGCAAATAAGAGTGATCTATTTTAATAAAAATAAATGCAGACAGTAGTTACCTTAACATATGAACAAACTTTCCAGCTACTAAGGGTGCTACAGTCAAATCATTCATTATATATTTTATATATATTTTTAAATCAAGACTATGAGACTAGAAAGAGTAACACTGAACTTGGTCTCATTTTATAAATTATTGGTCTTTACAAGACTCTGATACATTACAGTGTTTTATAATATTAAGGTCAATATACTGTACATTTTATAATAAAAAATATTTTAAAAAAATATATTCACTGTGGGTTTTGTTTTGTTTCCAGCAAAGGAGGAACTCCGAACACAGAGTATAAAGTTAAGTCAAAAAACAGAAGTCATGTAGTTTCATACATACTCTTTATCCTTCTAAACATGATTTCCTAATAAAAACTTAACACTTCTTTAATGTGTATTTTGGGATACATTTACAAGTTCAGTACTTTTTCTGTGATCAAGGATGGTTTATTGGATAATGTACAGAAATTTAGTAAGATTTATGATTTATGCTATTGAAATAATTGCTACAAAATGCTGCATATGCCCATGTTTCAACAAACTACTCCGATCAGAATTTTGCAAATGTTAACTCACTTTTAAGATACACAGATACTCTGAGATTTCTGAATTCTTAAAGTTCTGATTGTTCATAAAATTATGTCCATGTTTTAGACTATAATGAGAATAAAAGCTTTATTGTTATTTTCTCTATTGATTAAAACATGACAAAGTGTAATTATAATAATTACATTTTTTAAAAACTATAAACAAAGATTTCCTCAACTCCAAACATTGTAAGCTGTTGTAAAATGTGTATTTATCATCATGGTAAACAGAACTGAACTATTTGAAGTAAAAAGTATTTGATTAGAACAAGCATGTTGGATTAAACAACAAGGACAAAGACATTGCTGAAAATATAAGAGCATAATTTATGTGATAAAATGTTTTATAAAACTTTTTAAAAATTCAGTGCAAGCTAAAAAGGTGTGGTTTGTACACAAGCATTTGTTAAAGTTACAGTTATGTTACTGGCCTAATTAAATAGCACTTAGTTATATCTTAGTTTCCCTTTTATGGTTTAAGCCCTTGGGCTTTAAATCAGCAAATCGATGCTCAAGGTGAAGCATGTGCCTAAATATCTGGCAGGGATATAGCTGCTTGTGAGAGTAGTTAATGAAAAAAGTGACAAGTAGTCAAATTTTTTAACTAGATTATTCATGTGGTCTTTTGTGACCTGGCTGTTTTCCTTGAACAAGTCACAGATTAGATATCTCTTTAGTTCCTTTACCTAACTTCAGCACTTTTTTATATTATAGTAATTCTTGGAAAACGATAATACCATTTTTAATAATAACACAATTTTTAAAAGAGTGTGAAGTCAGCATTTTAGCATTGAAGTAGGAGTCAAGCACTGTTCATGTGTCTGTCAGGTCTTCAGTTAACACTTACGTGAATTTAGAGGTATTCTTGGATGGTGAATGACTTCTATATATTTCCATTAAGCAGAATTTTTTTAATGTTAAGGGAAGAAAATGGAATCCAAAATCAGACGTTTGATCTGTTAGGATCAAACAAAGCATCTGATAGTATTTTATTCATCAATCCAAAATTTCCAGTGCTGCCAATGGAAGTTTTGGAGGCACAAGAAACTAAAGATCTGGCTCAAGACCTTTCCTTAATTCAAGTCAATACTTGCATGCTTGCAAAATTCCTGCAAAATTGGACTTAATATTTTTTTATGTATTATAATTTCCATTATGTTTGCCTTTACCCCTTTTATGAAAACATACTCCCAATGAGAGGCCTATAAAATATAATTCTCTTCCAATATAAATGTAACTACGGTCTAACAAATGTCATATGAACACTTTTTACACTCGAGCAGAATTTGGCTGTCTGTCTTGCATTCTTTCTCTGCTGAGATACCAGTTGTCCAGGGTATCCATCTTGAGTTCCTTTTGTATAAACAAAGAAGTTCACAGGGAAATGAAGTCTGTCCTAGAACTTCTATTCTTAGGTCTGAATCTACATGTCACAACATGTGCTGAATCATCCATCAAATGAAAGCAGTCATAGGGCTGTGAATTTAAATCATAACTTCTTCCTTTATTTCCATGTAATTATCTGCAAGTTATGTTAAATAAATCAATGACAAATTTGCATTACTTCAAGGACTCAACACTTCATTATTATTTTTTTTTTCCCAAAGTCTTCATTCATCTTTCAGACCATGCAGGAAACATGCATTCAAGGAAAATGGAAGTTTGTTCCTTTTCTGATTTTGAGAGGTGCTGGGAAATGAAGTGCTTGCTCTTGGTTTGAGAAGGTTTCACAATTTTTACTTGATCAATCAAAGCAGGTCCTACAAAGTTTCCATGGGAAGGAAAACTTGCCATTCCTTGCTTTTTGCTTTGAAAATGGAAAAAAAAAGCATTTACCTGACATCTTTTTTTGAGAAGCAGAGTAACAAGGTGTCTCCCTACTTTGGCATAGATTGCAAATGACTGGAGTTATGTATACATTTTTTGCTTTGACCTTCACAAAGAGGTTCACTGTGACCATATGCCTAACACAACTAACAACTAATTAAAAAAATGGAGGTAGGAATACGGGTCAGAAAAGCAAAAACCAGGGAATTTAACAGGGTATTCATGTCACCAATATCTGATAAGTTCCTAAAACACTAGCCAGTTCACCTACATGTTTTAGTGATTATCTTCAAAAGGTCATGAAGGCCAATTGAGGTACAAGAAGACTGAAGAAATGCTAAAGCTGTAGTTAAGGAACATAAAACAGCCAAACTCCAGTATCAAGGGAGGTACTTTGTTTAATTCATTACTAAACAATCAATCTAAGAGCATCTGTACAATAACACAGTGATAAGAAGCAGCTTCTCTGGAAGTTTCCACAAGAAATCATATAATAGCAAATCAATTACCTTCTCCCAGAAGTAATTAGTCCAGAGTATGGGAAGAGAGAGAATTGGTATGGTGTATTTACTTAGCAGAGTTTTTTATGTAGTCACATAGGATATTCTCATGTCCAAACTAAAGAAATATGATTTATCTATTATAAAATGGGAGAACCGATGTATATGTGAAAAATAGGAAACCGAAAGAGATTAAAGCACATAGGACCCAGCTGCAATGCAGAGGGATCTTTCTAGATTGGTGAGATGAGTGGAAATTAAAAAAAATATCAGTAAATACAAATGCAAGAATTATATTCAAAATGAAGATACTGAATACACGTACAGCAAACAGCTAGTGAAGGAAGAGTAGGAGTTGCACAAGTTAACAACATGATGACATTTCAAACAAAACATTGTCGCTTTGAATTCTGTTCACATGAGGGTTGTGTGAAGTAACATAATGGAGATAATGGAAATAATTACTCTCTTTGCAGCGAGGCCCAAATATAAAGAAATGTGAGAGAATGCAAGAAAGTGTTTTTGGAAAGATAACCTATAGGGATAAGTTGAAATAGGATAAGTTTGTTCTTAAGAAAAGAAAAGGTGAAATATTAAATACAGCAGTTAATCATATGTGTAGGAAATCCTCATAGAGACAGTGGTCAGTTTTTGTCAGGTCCACTGAGGTTAGTATGAGAAATAATGGAGTTAACTTACTCCAAGCAAGTTGTAAGCTAGATAATAAAAGAAATTTGTAACTGTAAGAAGAGCTGAACAATGTATTATTTTTCTTGAGAACATTTTGAATTGCCCATCTTTGGACACAGTTAAAAACAGTTTAGTCTGGTATCTCTCAGTCAAGATCCTTGTCCAAGAAACTGAGAAATCTTGGGGTTCTTTCAACATCTACATTCCTGTCTTTCCTAAATTTTCCTAGGACTATGGTAGATTTGTTTGCTAATTTTACTCTATGCTCGTGATTTTTATCTATGTAATCTTCATGATAATCTATGAGAGATTATTAACTGTTTAGTATGTGACAGATATGGTAACCTGAAAAGGTGGTCACCTGACAAATATGTTCACTTTGACCACATTTTTATTGTGGAAATCTCATGGAGGGATTTCTAGAAGCAGCTACATTGCAGGATCTGTTTATCATTCAAAGAGTTTAGTATACAAAGGCATCTCACACCAGACCATTCACAGAGATGCACAGAGCAGAAATAAAGAACTTCAAGGACTTCAGGTATTTATTTTACCTAACCTGGGTTTTATTTATCCATATGTTTTCAAATTAGCGTTCATCTTTCAAGCATTTCAAATAAGCACCATCTTTCAGTGTACCAGCTAATATGAAAATATCCTGAAAGCTGTACAAGCATATGTGTAGCTTGTACTCTCATTTCCTCTCTTTTATTGTTTGGAACTTGACAATAGTGTATTTTGAATGATGAAATACAGTGTAAGTCCTCACAGAGAACAATTAACACACCATTAATCATCCCTTCAACATTTTTCCTGAAAAAGATAAACAATAAGAGAGAAGCCACTGCACACAGTGGGGAAACACATGAAGTAGATCATGGAGGATTATTGTCTTGTAATAGAAATAGTGGATTGATAGAGCTGTTGCCATTTCTTGATGTATAAAATTGAAGATTGGTTTGTACATCCTAAAAACTTGTGTAATTTTTGCAGCTATTCCTATTGGCCTAAAAAAAAGTATTCTTTTTCCCTACAAATGTGTTTTTGCTCATTCAATTCAATAATACCAGGACTGAAAAATTAGCTACCATAAATGTTACTAATTTTGGTAAATATCTGGGTTAGAATCTCACCTGCCCTAAATTGACTGAGCATGGCTGAAGAGCCACCCAAAATATTCACCCATTCTGTGAGAATCCCCACCTCTTCTGTTGGAAGTTGAGTTTCATCGGTGATGTAAGAGAGAGAGAGTGCAATCAATAGAGACATAGTGTGGCAGTAACTGGGGACATTCCTATTTTTCAACACTCTCTTGCACATGGGAAGTTCTGACCCAGAGAGAGATATTCTCTCTTTTGAATAACCAAACTGTTCTTTGTCTGAGAGACAGACGTCTCATATTTCTTTTCTTCCCATAGGCAAGACCCACTGTTACTCTTCATATGATGAGAGTGATGCATCTGACACTTGGGATGATGTGACAGGAAAGATGCTATGACATTGGACTACAGATGCTGTGACATTGGACTGCAGCTGTGTACCACCTACTAAGCACTTCTTTGAGTGTGGGGCCTCCATAAAGGGAAATGCATATTGGCAGCAGTACCACAGTATGGCTTCTTTCCTACTCCATGACCCCATTCATCAAGCACAGCTGGCCATAATATCAAAGAATTCATAGACTGCCCATGTCTGATGTGCCAGATCACTGAGTGGGAAAAAGGCCTAAATATGTGATATTTCCCAGCTGCCAGGAACTGGAGATGGCAGCCCACAGTGTGAGTATTGACAGGTGTGAGGGTGGAAGGACATGAGATCGATAGTCATATTATAAAACTAAAAGAATAACTGGTGCTGTCACACCTAATTACCTCCTGTGGTGCTCTGTATCACTCAAAGCACACCTGACATCATATGCATATTCCATAACCCCTGAATTAGTAACACATGCATGGGCTTCACGGCTACCTTTACTCCCAGCGTTAGTTAAAAAATCATTAAGACTCTGACTCAAAACTAGACTTTTTCCTTGTTTCTACACATATGGTCAATGGACTAAACCACTATACTTGCCTGCTAAGAACTGGTCTGTGCTTTTATGAGCTTCTCTGGAATATTACAATAACAGACAAAATGAGGAACATTTTCATAAACCCTTATTTACTAACCTGGGGACAGAGGTCTAGTAGTCAAAGATGACAAATGCATGCAGCTCCAGCTCCTGTAGAGCTAGAAAGCAAAATATCCCACTAAAATCAATAGGAAAGTACTTGGACTCCAAACTATCTATAAAAAGAAAATCTTGATGTTTTCTTAATTGATTTTTTTTTTTTTAAGTGGGCCTGGGGACTTTTAACAAAATTGAAAATCTGACTATTTTAAAAGCAAAGAAAAATATGGCAATTGGGACTTGGATATTTGATACAAGTGACCTTTCTTATACAAAATGGAGGTTAACTGTCTTCTAGCTGTCTTCTTTTAAAAAACTAACAGCTTGTCGAAGTTTCTTCACAGTGTGCAAAACAGGTACTAGCCTGTTCAGTTGTTTTTAAAAATCCTGCCAGTATCTTGCTTAAAATCTGACTAAAAGTCTTATTGTCACTATTACAGTATTACTGTGCTGTTATTACAGTATCCATAGGAGGTGTATGTACATAAATAAATGTACATAGTTATTAAAGAAAAGTAACAGGCATGTTATCATAGTACATTCTTAGTAAAGTATTGTAACCTGCAACATTGATATAATTAAAATGTATTTCTAATCATCTTTAAGTCTCACATGTGTAATGCAGTTATGTGTGTGTGTGGACAAGAAGATTTCTGACAATGTAGTCAGGCAAGGGGAGGTGAACTGAACTAGTATGTTACTGGTACAAAAAAAAAACCAAACCACCCCCCAGCCTCTTTTCCCTGTTCCAGCAGTATATTTCTCCTGGATCCCTTACACCAGCTCTTTTGTTAATGTGGGCTCCCTCTCAGTCAGTTCAACTCATTAATTTGCTAAAGAACTAATCAGGGTGGAGCGGGGAGTATATAGTTAGTGAGCTGGACTGGCTCATGCAGGTAACAAGTGAAAGGCCCACGAGCAAGAAGGAAATAAGCAGTGATCTGGAATGAAGTAAGGGCACGCAGAAGCACCTCTTCCAACAGCAGTAAACTGTTAAGCTTGCCCTGACAGTTCATCTGACTTTGCCCTGTGAGTAAATGAGGAAAAAAAAAATCTGTTAGAATATAATGAATTTTTTGTATGTACCTAAACTGTTCAATATACATGCTTTCGTATAGTCTTGTGAATGCTTTCCAGAAGCATATGTAAGTGTATATTTACAACTGTTATGTAGGTGATGCTGACCAGAAGGCCACTGTAGATGGTGGACCCACATGACAGTGAACCTGGGCAGGTGCAGGCCTGTACAGTGGTGTGCTGGACACACAGCATGGCCTCCAGACCCATCTTGTGCTGCTCTCACCCCTTGGCCATAGGGTAAATTTTGCCAGTAATTCTAAGAGAGGTGTCTGCAGGGAGCTCCCGCTCGGTGCCGGCGATTACACCGCAGGTGAGGCTTTGCCTTTATCTAAGAGTGCAGCAACTAGTTCACCCGTGAATATCTTCTTTGTTTGACAGTAGAAATGATGAATAGAGTTGTTTTCTCTTAAAAAACATCTCAAGCGCCCAAACTGGGGCAACCCTACCACAGATGGGCTCTGCACAGTGTGCTGCGCCCTGATTAAAGGCCCATTCGGTACTGCACAAGTCAGAGTTTCCAGTGCCTGAAGGGGGACAAGGTTATCTATAGCACCCTCTCTTTCTTTATGGTGCTAGCTCTAATAGATGCCATTTTAAGCAATACTTTACAAAGTGCCTTTATTACTGAGGTCATAACGAACCAGTACCTGCTGGTGCAAGGCACAATGTATTCATTCCTGTGGATAGCATGAAAGCTGTACAGTCTAATAATCATTGTAGTGAAGAAGTCTTATCTTTATAAAAGGCAGAGTTGGTAAGAAAGAGAATATTCAGGCAAATTGTCTTTTACAATAGTTTTCACTGCTTTTCACAAACTATGAATTAATTGCACATTCTCTAGACTATACAGGAGGAACTTTTTGAACTGAATTTGTAGCAACTTTCTAAAGCCAGAGGAATTTAAGCAGATTTTTCCTTGTATTCTGGATGACTTGAAGACTTGCTCTCAAACAGACCGTGCCCCAGCATTTCTCATAACCTTGCACAACAAAAGAAACATTAATCTATACCCTAGTCACCTCAGCACATTGAACACACAATTATGCTTAATAACGCTCATGAAGTTAACAATAATGAGAAAAGCAAGTGTCTCAAGAAAATTCCTTTCCCCCCTCATTAATGAACATTTTGCATACCCTGGGAAGCACTGTAAGACACACAGTTACAACAAAGGTCCGCTTGGCCCTGTGAACTTTTGCTATATGTCATGCTGTTCCATCAATCATAGTGTTTTAACTCATATAAATGATTTCTTGCTCTGTTAAGAGAAAGCCATGTAAGGGATTATATGGAGAGGAGACATGAGGTGAGACTCTGGATACATGACCCCAGAGCATCCAAATTATCTGCAGAAAAAAGGTTTTGGGGACTGAGTTTTGAATTTTCTTCATTGTGACTTTTTTTTTAGTATTTCAGAATTCATTTTGAATGTATTTTGGCTATATGGTGCCAAGCCTTTAAAAGAAAATTTATCCTGTTACGGTTTCCTCTTACAGCCTTCAGTTCCATTCGTGAACTGCTGGACAAAGTTTAAGAGTTTCAGCTTATCCAGTTGAACTTTTAGAAAAGAACTATTATTAGAATAAAAATAGTCCTGGTGATTCATGCAACATGTCAGCGAATCTGAGGAATATTCCCAGCTCATAAAAAATCAACAACAAAAAAGAGAAATAGGGTCTTTTTGCATAATCACATAAAGTAAATGCTGAAAGGCTTAATAATTTTTAGTTAAGGGGAGCAGAAGACTTCTTTTTTTTCTCTCTGATTAACCTCACATAAAACAGGGTAACACGTACACAGCATACAAAAATACAGGCAGTGAAACTACTTGATCATGGGAGACCTACTCAGCAGAGATTGGCTTGAGGCCTTCCTCATTACAGATTTCTTCTTACTGGATGTTGTAGCCCATCAGCCAAATTCAATTCCTGAAGACTAAAATTGTGCTTCCTGACACGGTATTGGTTTCCACCAAGCTGAGGAAAACAAAAATTAGTGGTAATTAGAGATGTCAGACCATCCCTGAGAGCACAATGTAGCTCAGAGTAATTTCTTATACTGACAACATCCTAGCTTTTGCCATCCTTGCTATGACCTTTCTGTAAAATGCAGTTGAAGCTGATAAACCTACATGTGAAGCAAGGTATTACTAAATATACCCTGAAATGTGAAAATCTGGTCCGGGGTATGGGAAAACAAGATGGCTAAGGTCTGTCTCATATTCAACAAGATCCTAATGGATTTTGCCACCCCCATCGTTATAGATGTCTAAGTGCCCTTGGGAAAAAAAGGAGGAGGTGAGAAGCTGTTGCTTATGGCCAGTTAGTAAGAGCCTGGGTCAGGATGACTTACTCCTCAAGTAATCCTATGTCATGCTATTCAGCATGGCTGTCTGTATCATAACCTTCTTTCAGTCTTCACCCAGACCAAATGCCCAGGTAGAAACCTCAGGATTAAGCCATTATATCAAGTTAAAAATTAAGGGTAACATTCTACATTTATATTCATTTTCTCCAAAGATGCAGATCCTAGTGTGTATACATGTGTTTGTATGACCCTCTCTCTTTCTTTGGATAGAAATGTGTGTGTGTGTCTTTGTGCATGTGTATATTTTCTGTGGTTTTACACATACATTATCTTTGCATACAGATGTACATACATACATTTTTGTTTATGTGCATTCTGCCCTTTCTGTATGGATAAACAAGAAAAATTGTAGAGATACACCAAAAAAATTAAAATAAAGTTTGTCCAAACTTATTTGGCCTGATAAGAAAAAACACGTCCTTTTCCTTTACTGCAAAACATGAAGTACTATACAGTCCTGCAGAATGAAATCTCAGATTTGAGGAAGACCAGCCAGTGCACCGACATGCTGGAATACCACATTTGACTCAGGCTAGTGGAGGGACCATTTCTGATGACTTTGGAAGCACCTAGATATTCCACCTCACTCAGGGACAACAGAGTATCTTCCAGCACATCTTTGAATAGCTGCTCTTTATTCATCTCAGCCAGCACGAAATGCTTTGGAAATCGATGACCCAGCTGCAAATGCTACAGTGAAACAGCAAATTTTGCAATGCTTTGATCATCTCAGGAAAACTTAGCTCTGGACTCTTTTATCTTCTATTCTGCCAGCACGATCCAGAGAAGAAACTAGCAGTAGCTAGCAGTAACTAGCATCTGTTAATGATACTTGGATGAGATTTACATTCTACATAAAGAAAAGCTACTTTTAAAAACATCCAGCTTGATTTTCCTTGGCTTAATAATAATACAAATGAGTTGGGAAGGATCACACTGTACATTTAAAAATATCTATTTTTAAAAGGTATTGATGAATTTTTTTAATTGATTGTTTTCTAGGACTTGCTACGCTTCTCTTAAAAATGCAAAGCTCCCCATTTTCAAGCCTGCCAAAATCTCTATCTAGCACAGCAAGGGAGAAACAAAGTCTGATGAACTCAAGCATGCTTGGCTGATGATGGATATTTATACAGCACTTCCTATTTAACCTTTCCCTCTACTTTTGTACTTATCTGAAAGACATGCTGAGAAAGATAATAAACAAGATTACAAGATACAACAGGCAAGACACGCAGAACTCATCGAAAGAATTATTGCTGTTAAAACAGGCTGATAGAGAATAGAGGCAAGTGAATAAATGCTGCTTTGTTTTGTGTTGGTATAATTCTATTGACTTCGGTGAGATTAGATGGTTGAAAATTAGGAAAGATTTTAGCCTATGATCTCAGTTGATACATAAACATGGCACTTGGCACATTCAAACCTTGACAATGACTCTTCAGTGAATAAAAATTAAGATGATGCAGAAACATGAGAACTCTCAGATATAAGGCAACAAGATACGTTTTTTTTGGACACTACTTTTTATTATGATATTACAGCATTGAGATTATCTTCCTAGATTTTAGTTCAGGAAACGAATAGAACGGTCATTATGTTTGGCACCCATTTTCACATCACAGGACAGTAGTTGGCAGATCTTAGTGTAAGAATAGTACATTAAAGACAAGCACTGAAAATGCTGGAAGCTATTATAAGAAAAAGAAAACTGAACATATAAGGTGAACAAGAATAGCACCAGAAACCACTGGATTGTTTAAATCAAGTTAAACCGAAAGATTTATTTGCACAGTAGTTCAAAAGTGAATGGCCTAAACTGCCTGAACTTGCTAGTGTCTGATTATTTAATTCCATGTGTTCATTAGATTAGAACAACACTCAGACACCAAGTCGTTTCTACGTTAACTGCAAAAAGACTCTGAAAGAGTTTATGTATGAAATCACCAGCTAAGTAATCCAGTAACTGCAGCCGTTGCATTTTTGGGGGGACAGGAGTGGGGGATTGTGTTGTAGCCATAGTCAGCCATAATGTCTATCTAAATTAAGATTCCCTAACTCATTGGAAACACTGAAAGCCTCAATTTGCAGATATTTATAACTTCACTGAACTAATTGCTTGGATTGAAATTTTCCATGCTTGTCCTTAGCTTCTGATTCAGGATTTATGTTTTTATTTTGTTCCTTTTAATTCTTAAAGGGTATTACTGAAAATGGCTCAGTTGTTTCCAAAAATAAAGTTAAGGAAAATATTTCTGCCAGTATTGTGAACAGTTTCCAACTATGTAATTGAAGCTTTTGGTGAAGAATATGATGTTTGGAAGAACATAATCCTAGAATCAGAGAGGTGTGTGTTCTGGTTTACATCCCAGTCTCAGTTGACTCCTCCTTACTCCAAGTGATGTGTATAAGGGTAGAACAACACATTGTCTAATATGGGTCCCAGGAATAAAATGCTGTGAACTAAATTCTCAGTGGTGCCCCCATAACCTGTAAGGATTCCAGATTCCAACTTGGGGAACGAGAACCTAAAATTAAGTTACCACATGTACAGATGTTTAGCATCTTTCAGAATAGGCTGGGCCTCTTCACTCTTTAACCTCAAGTTAAATTGAATAATTATTTGATTTGCTTGCAAAGTATGGAAAACCTTGAAAATGCTGAAGGAAAGGGAAAACCAAACCAAACCAAAAAAAAAAAAAAAACCCAGCCAAAAAATCCACATAGGAAATCAAGATGAATCCATGATACCACAGGAATCTAGTTTTTAAATTACTTCACTTTGATGAATGTAGTTATATTGAAATCAACATCTAGCACATTGGTGGTTAAGAGGTCACCATGTAAAGAAGTCAAACAAATATCTAAGCAAAACATAAAGATAGGCAAGTATCAGAAGACCATAACCTTTCAAAAAGTGTCTCATATCTACATGGGAATGAAGATACATGTGATTCAATAATTTTGCTTACAACCATTCTGGGAACCTCAACCTGGGATAGCAAGAAGATGAAACGGAGGCCTCAGGTCCCCAAATCGTGTGCTAATTAATCATAAACCCGTATTGGCATGATGCAAAATTCTGGGTAATCATTGTATGCCTTGAGAGCTTACCAGTTTTTCAAACATTTGAGAAATAGTTATCTTGGCAGAATAGTTTTTTTAGATGCTATTATGTCTCCTTTCAGGAAAATGCAATCAAATATATAGCAAATGAGATCTTTCTCCTCTGCACCAGTTTAATTTCCAGTGAGACTGGAAATGAAGTAGAACTGCTAGAGTGATCAAATCCCTCCTGCTTTACAATACAATATGCAATTGAAAAGAAACGCATTGTCTAGACTTACCTGCTGGGATTCACTGCAGTGAAAAATGAGGTCCTCCTGGTCTTCCAGTTCAAATATCTGTCGGACTATGTCAGGGATCTCTGAAAGCTCATATACCCAGGCCTCCTTTCTATAAAAAAGAGCCTGAACATGGAACAGAAAGGTGACTGACATGCCAATATCTTACCTCGATATGAATACAGGGTATTAGGAATTTGAAGCCCTTCCTGGGCTCAGTAATGTAAATAAATCTGTTCATTTTCAAACAAAGAAGAAAATATTGTTGCTTTAGAAACTTTCCATGTTCTTTCTTTTTGTTTTCTTGATCTAAGATAGGGCCTGCTTGGCTGACAGGCAAACAGAATAGGGGAGGAAGGATATCTGCTTCAAAGATTAAGTTTACTAAGTGATGACTGAAATAGTCGACATACATTTGACTTCCTTTCTTTCAGGATCGTCTGCAGTGAAACCTAGATGGAATTCAGCTGCCATTTATCTAAAGTGTAAAAAATGGGTGCATGTTGTAAACCCAGATCAATATCTAAATAAGTGGATAGACATACCAGAGAGCGAAAACTGAAAAGAATATAATTTGTGTCCTAATTCTTTGGGTGTTTTACATAGTGGCATTGAATCAAAATGAGATGTCAGTGTAAATATTTCTGTATGTCAAAAAAAGACTAATTATTTCACTTTAGAGATTATTTGGAATAAGAGACATATTACTTGTATTTACTGAAATAGAGCAGTCCTAAACCAGTATATGCTAGCTATGAGAACAAAGTTGGAAAATAATTCACAAGTGTACTAGCAGAGTGCACAGGTAATCACTGTCTTTGATCACCTTTTTGCTTTTCTAATTCAGAATTTTTATTTAGTTGTGGTATTGTTAATGTTTCCTGTTTATTATTCCTCACACATTGTATTTCCTTATGTTTCAAAGTCTGCTTCTGCAAGACGGTAATTACGAGCAAGATGCTATACTGATTTATTCGGACATAACACTGGCATTAAATCAGCTCACTATTTCCAAAACTCTGCTTCAGGAATGTAAGTACCCAAAAGTGAATATAGGATTTAAGACATATATCATGACATCAGGAAAAGCTTTTGCACGTAATGTATCTTCCAGTTGTTCTGGCTATATTAGTTAGCTTTATAAAATGTATTCTCTATTTCTTCTAATCTTGTCTTGCCTTTGTCTATAGACCTTTACAGCTACAACACCATTCCCTTAAGCACTTTCTAAAACTGGACAAAATACATATGGTTTGGGTTAATATGAGGAGAACTCATGTTAATTGGAAAAATTAAACGCTCCTGAGTAAACCTGTCATGTTCTTTTTAAATTTCTCAGGACAGAGGATTTCAAGTTGTATTAATGATATTGATTACCCTCCTTTTTTCTCTTCTCTATTTGAGACACCTCTAGAGGGCATCAATCAAAGGAAGATTGTTCACATTGGTCCCACCATTGCATTGCCAGTCTTGATTTGTGCTTGTCTAAGTTCTCTGAATTTAAAGTATGCTCTATACAAGGGGAAGAAAAAAACAAGGCAAGAAGAGAAGAGAAGACTAAAAAGATTTCCTTATGCTTTCTTCATGAGGAAACCTACTTTTTGTGGATTTTCATTGAAAAGAGTTATAAATATCAGGGATATCTTATATTCCAATTGCTATGTACTGAATTTAATCTGTATGGCTTTTTGAGACTCTGTTTTAAATAATTAAACACCAGAATACCAGAATTACTTTCAGTTCTGTTCAGTTTATGGCTAGGAAGGTATTTTGTTACCTTTTTTCAACAAAAATAACCTCAGGTACTATGGCCCTGCTCAGTGTTCACCTTATAGGGATTCTTTCTTCAACTGTGTTCTGATGTAATTGAAATCTGTGTGTCTACATGTGTCTCCTTGTCATTTGTTCTTTCTTTTCATATTGGGATTTTCTTATAATGCTTCATAATGTTAACCTAAGTAGTGATTCTTAAAGTACTATGAATTTTGAAATGTGTTAACATATATCTTGCAACACAAGACTCTTTATAACCTTAATTTATTCAGCCTTTGCATTTCTGCGATTTAAGGTTTCCTGTCTCCACAGTCAGTCAAATTATGCTTTTGCTGGGATTCCTTATGACACATTTCTAATGTAGATCTTCAGTTTGATATCTTAGCCACACAGTAATAATCTTCTGAAAACGGGGGCAGTAACTACTGAATTTGGGCTTGCATTCTCACCAATTGATTTAAAAAGAATACTCACTAAAAGAAATATTGCTGACCAGGGGTCCTAATGAAAGCCACTTGTATTTTCTTTTGAGGTCTTCGTGTCTTTGGGACTTGAATGCCACCAATACTGAGACAATACTAGATACAGGCAGCCAGAGACTGAAATGGCAGGACATTGCTCTCAAAGTGTGGTCTCACTTGGATACTTAAAACATGTGTTTGTTTCTATTGTATAGCTTCCTGAGCATTCTTCACCTTAGCAGTCCAGCCCTGCTGTCAGCAGTTTTAAAGTATTTGTTATTGCATATGCTGTGCTTGTCCTTCATTTATTTTCAGTTGAAAGAATCCTTAAAGCTTTCATTTAAACTTGTTTTGATTTCTCCTACTGTATCTGCTGAAACTGATGTCATAGTCAGTAGCCAGTGGGTTTGTTTACTGCTATAAAAATATCCCTGACACTATACGTCAAGAGGATTGATGTACTATTTTTTTTTACAAAACTTTTTTCTCCTTTCAAAGTATAAGAAAGATTTTTAATAATGAGTATAACCGTTGATGTATTTTCCTCTGCCAAGAACAAGAATGGATTATATAAAAATGTTTTAGATTTTAAAATGCTACCACGAAGTACAGTAACTAGAATACGTGTTGTTCAGCCACAGTTGTCTGTGCTTTTGCCTTCAGTCTAGTTTTGGGTAAGATTTTCAGATTATTGTCCTTGGGAAATACTTTCCAGTTATTGACTCATAATTTTAAGTAGATGACTAGTCAACCATTGTCAAAGAGTGTACCCACATGCTTAAGTGCTTTGCTGGACTGGGGCCTTAGGCATTTTTTGAGTCATCTGCCAGGACTGTGTTTAGTACACTGAGATGCGATAGCCTTCTTAGCCTGAGCTATCCTTTCCTGACTTGGAAAAAATCTCTCCATTTCCAGTGTTTCTTGGCAGAGAGTCAAATTTTTGGTTCTTAGCTCTGTGAATCTCTCACAGGAAAACTAATGAACTCCCCAGAACTTTTTTGCTTGGTTTGTGTCAGGTTTTGTTATCATTTTACCAATCAATCAGTCCAATAGTTTTAACAAGCCTTCAGTCCTTCTTTGAGCTTTCTTTCCTGTCCTAAAAAGCAGATTTGGTGATGGAAATCAGACATTTTTTATTTAAAAAAAAAAAAACAGAAAACCAACATCTAAAGTAAACCCAGTCAAAATCAGAGCCAGATTGATTCTTAGTAAACTGATATAACTTATAAAGACAAACATTCTCAAAACTGCAAACTAGATCTATTGAAGGATTTAGTACAAAGTCCTGACTCATATTTTACGTTACTTCAGGGGTAAGCTGCAACTGGAAGAATGAAAAATTTGATACAAAAATCCATATCTGCTTTATCTTTGAGAAACTAGTTTTCCCTAGCTGACTGGAATTCTGCCCAAAGAAAACTCAACCAACTGTGCAGCTACAGTCTCTCAATTCTAGTCCCAAAATAAAGCCCAATGTGCTTCCTGAGGACAGATATTCATTGATGTCTACACAACTTTTAAGAAAAAGAGAAAGATGGATAAGCATGGTATTACTGCATCTGTCTTCCATTCTCTCCTTTATACTCCTGAGCCAAAACATCTGTAATTAATATTTTCATGGAGGGATTTTGTCTCTCAGATATGATGCTTGGTTCACTTTCCCTCTCTTCCAAAAAAGCATTAAAAATATATCTTTCAAAAGTGCTCTAATTCAGGTACTCTAGTGAAAGGTGACTTTCTGTGTACCTCTTACAGCTACTTTACTTCAAATTAAGAAAATTAGATATTTATGGAATCACAGATAGAGCAGGTCCAAGTGCTATATCTTATAACATGTATCACTCTCCATTTTCAACAGGATTTTGCTCTTGTTGTCCTATGGGGAGGTTGTTTCAGCATCTCAATCCTTTGATGATTTGACGGCTGCTAACATCTATCCTAATACATATTCTTCCTCAGTTTATACATAATTTTCTCTTTACAAGACTATCCTTCGCAAATTTCCTGCTAGGGATGATGACAAAAAGCAAATTTGTTCATCTCCAAGTCTTTCCTATGAAAGATCTTAGGCTTTCAAAGGGACAATTAAACTTACTTTTCTGCAAATTTCTTTCCTAACTTTTATTTCCCCAAAAAGAAGCTTTCTTTATTGAGCAGTATGTTCACCCCCACCCCCCTTAGTTTAATAGGATCTTCTCTTATTCCTAAATTCTTCTCAGCATCAGCTTTTAAGCCAGTTCTATCAAGAACTTTTCCTTACCAAAGTTTTCCTGTGCTTTAAGTATAACTTTAAATTGAACTGTTTGGTTTTTTTATTTTTATTTTTATTTTTAAGTCACTGGTATACAAGCTGTGACTTATCCCATACAGCTCCCTGATCCTTATGTCCTAGTTGATTCCATTAACTAGTGCTTACAGTTTACCAGAGCTTAATTTTTTAAAAAACATTAAATGTTAAATTGTTTATACTAAATTATTTCAAATATTGAATGTTAAATATTTAAATGTTGTTGAATCTTAGATACTTTTTGGATTTGGAGGGTG